>JAWMAR010001895.1:0-188403 GCA_036785375.1 Leucoraja ocellata
GGAGAAGGCAGGAGAATGCGTTTAGGAGGGAGAGATAGATCAGCCATGATTGAATGGCAGAGTAGATGGCTGAATGGCCTAATTCTGCTCCTATCACTTAGAACCTTATTACCCTGGAGCTGCCCTGGCTGCAGGATCCCTCGCAGTCCATTCACCCCTTTCCCACATTCTGATACAGCCACCAGCAACCCAGTAACTTGCACAATCACAGGAGGTCCTCGGCACAATCATGTCCATCCCTGGGACTCCAGGATAGTCATGGTGTTGCAATCATGCAACATGTTGTTAGTTGGCCTTGCCAAGCAAGTTGGCAAACTGGGCTCATTTGGCCCCGAGTCCTCAAAACCCTTTGTCAATATTTGTGTCCGAATGTCTTTTCAGAAACCAATGAGTACCTGGTGGATCTTGGCATTCACTGAAACTCTTCCACAGCTGTAGAAGCTTAAAATGCATATTTCAAATTCCATGTGTGGGTTTTAGTGCTAGTCGTGCTAAAGCTAGTAGACAGAATGAGAGACAGGAGGCAGAAAAGGGAAGCACTCGGACACAAGAGGAGAAAGAACAAAAAGGAAATAAACAGAGAAGAAGAGACGGGGGGTTTATTAAATGTGCATATTTGAATGCTAGGAGCATTGTAAGAAAGGTGGATGAGCTTAGAGTCTGGATAGACACCTGGAAGTATGATGTTGTGTCAATCAGTGAAACATGGTTGCAGGAGGGCTGTGATTGGAAACTAAATATTCCAGGATTCCGTTGCTTCAGGTGTGATAGAATTGGAGGGGCAAGAGGTGGAGGTGTTGCATTGCTAGTCAGGGAAGATATTACAGCAGTGCTTTGGCAGGATAGATTGGGGGGCTCGTCTATGGAGGCTATTTGGGTGGAACTGAGAAGTGGGAAAGGTGTAGCAACACTTATGGGGGTGTATTATAGACCGCCGAGTGGAGAACGAGAATTGGAAGAGCAAATATGTAAGGAGATAGCAGATATTAGTAGTAAGCACAAGGTGGTGATTGTGGGAGATTTCAATTTTCCACACATAGACTGGGAAACACATTCTGTAAATGGGCTGGATGGTTTGGAGTTTGTAAAATGTGTGCAGGATAGTTTTTTGCAGCAATACATAGAGGTACCTACTAGAGGAGGGGCAGTGCTGGACCTCCTGTTCGGAAATGAGACGTGACAGGTGGCGGAGGTATGCGTTGGGAAGCACTTCGGGACCAGTGATCATAATACCATTAGTTTCAATATAATTATGGAGAGGGTCAGAACTGGACCTAGGGTTGAGATTTTTGATTGGAGAAAGGCTAACTTTGATGAGATGCGAGATGATTTAAAAGTGAACTGGGACATTTTGTTTTATGGGAAAGATGTAGAAGAGAAATGGAGGACATTTAAAGGGGAAATTTTAAGAGTACAGAATCTTTATGTTCCTGTTCGGTTGAAAGGAAACAGTAAAAATTGGAAAGAGCCCTGGTTTTCAAGGGAAATTGGACATCTTGTTTGGAAAAAGAGGGAGATCTACAATAATTATAGGCAGCATGAAGTAAATGAGGTTCTTGAGGAGTATAAGGAATGTAAAAAGAATCTTAAGAAAGAAATTAGAAAAGCTAAAAGAAGATATGAGGTTGCTTTGGCAAGTAAGGTGAAAGTAAATCCAAAGAGTTTCTACAGCTATATTAATAGCAAAAGGATAACGAGGGATAAAATTGGTCCATTGGAGAGACAGAGTGGGAAGCTATCTGCAGAGCCAAAAGAGATGGGGCAGATATTGAACAATTTCTTTTCTTCGGTATTCACCAAGGAGAAGGATATTGAATTATGTGAGGTAAGGGAAACGAGTAGAGTAGCTATGGATACTATGAGTTTCAATGTAAAAGTAGTACTGACACTTTTGAAAAATATAAAAGTGGATAAGTCTCCAGGTCCTGACAGGATATTCCCTAGGACATTGAGCGAAGTTAGTCTAGAAATAGCCGGGGCTATGACAGAAATATTCTTACTGCGCATGTTGTTCCATTGTTTAAAAGGGTTCTAAGAGTAAACCTAGCAATTATAGACCTGTTAGTTTGACTTCAGTGGTGGGCAAATTAATGGAAAAGATACCTAGAGATAATATATATAAGCATCTGGATAAACAGGGTCTGATTAGGAACAGTCAACATGGATTTGTGCCTGGAAGGTCATGTTTGACTAATCTTCTTGAATTTTTTGAAGAGGTTACTAGGGAAATTGACGAGGGTAAAGCAGTGGATGTTGTCTATATGGACTTTAGTAAGGCCTTTGACAAGGTTCCTCATGGAAGGTTGGTTAAGAAGGTTAAACTGTTGGGTATAAATGCGGGAATAGCAAGATGGATTCAGCAACAGTGGCTGAATGGGAGAAGCCAGAGGGTAATGGTGGATGGCTGTTTGTCGGATTGGAGGCAGGGTGCCTCAGGGATCTATGTTGGGTCCTTTGTTGTTTGTCATGTACATCAATGATCTGGATGAAGGGGTGGTAAATTGGATTAGTAAATATGCAGATTATACCAAGATAGGGGGTGTTGTGGATAATGAAGAGGATTTCCAAAGTCTACAGAGTGATTTAGGCCATTTAGAAAAAAGGGCTGAAAGATGGCAGATGGAGTTTAATGCTGATAAATGTGAGGTGCTACACCTTGGCAGGACAAATCAAAATAGGACGTACATGGTAAATGGTAGGGAATTGAAGAATACAGTTGAACAGAGGGATCTGGGAATAACCGTGCATAGTTCCTTGAAGGTGGAATCTCATATAGATAGGGTGGTAAAGAAAGCTTTTGGTATGCTAGCCTTTATAAATCAGAGCATTGAGTATAGAAGCTGGGATGTAATGTTAAAATTGTACAAGGCATTGGTGAGACCAATTCTGGAGTATGGTGTACAATTTTGGTCGCCTAATTATAGGAAGGATGTCAACAAAATAGAGAGAGTACAGAGGAGATTTACTAGAATGTTGCCTGGGTTTCAGCAACTAAGTTACAGAGAAAGGTTGAACAAGTTAGGGCTTTATTCTTTGGAGCGCAGAAGGTTAAGGGGGGACTTGATAGAGGTTTTTAAAATGATGAGAGGGATAGACAGAGTTGACGTGGAAAAGCTTTTCCCACTGAGAGTAGGGATGATTCAAACAAGGGGACATGACATGTGAATTAAGGGACTGAAGTTTAGGGGTAACATGAGGGGGAACTTCTTTACTCAGAGAGTGGTGGCTGTGTGGAATGAGCTTCCAGTGAAGGTGGTGGAGGCAGGCTCGTTTTTATCATTTAAAAATAAATTGGATAGTTATATGGATGGGAAGGGAATGGAGGGTTATGGTCTGAGCGCAGGTATATGGGACTAGGGGAGATTATGTGTTCGGCACGGACTAGAAGGGTCGAGATGGCCTGTTTCCGTGCTGTAATTGTTATATGGTTATATGACAGTGCGACCCACAGGGGGAGGCGGGGCGGAGGGCGGCCTGGCCGGACAGCGCTGACTGCGGGGGGAGAGTGGGGGCTGTCCTGAGGGATGCGCACCTTTGGCCGCTTACACCTTGGTGCTCGGGTTCAGAGCAAAGATACCGATACCTTCCTGCTTTCAATGACAGCACCCACAAATATTTATAGTGCACAAAATGAGCGTTTTGGCGATTTTTAACAGGTAAGAAGATACAGGTTCAGTGTGTTAACAGTGTTTGCCGAGGCAGCCATGTTCTCCACATGGATTGAGCTGCTCCACGCGTCATACCCTTTGACCCGATGACCTTACGTGCAACCCCCCTATATTTCCCTCTCTCCCTTCCACCCATATATCTCCCTTTAATTTTATATTTCAGCGCTCTACTTATCTGGCATTTTGTCCCTTTCACCTTGAGCCTTTGGCACTCACTCCACCTTTATGCTAATCACGCCTCACATGTAAAACTTATTTACTTGTTGGCTTTGTCCTGCGTGCCTATGCTTCCTTTCACTCTCTTTCATCAGTCTGAGGAAAGTTCCTGATCTGAGATGTCATCTGTCCATTCCACTTGTGGTCAGGCAGATTGTGCTGAACTGCTGAATTCCTGCAGCACTTTGTCTTTGGACAGAGCCATTTCCGCAGGTTAAATTAATTGTAATTGGCTCCTGTTACAGGGAAGTAGAATTTAATGTTTGTGGTGTATTAATTTGACTGTTTTGTACATCTTTGTCAACTCTATCAGGATCTGCTCTTTCTGGACATGGCATTAAGGTAAGGTCACGGTTTCAAATGCTCTCTTGGGTTTCAGCGTTTGGGGAAAGATTGGGCAGCACAGTGGTAGAGTTGCTGCCTCACATCACCAGAGACCTGGGTTCAATCCTGATGTTTTGTCTGTACAGAGTTTGTATGTTCTCCCTGTGACCGTGTGGGTTTTCTCCAGGTGTTCTGGCTTCTTCCAACATATAACCATATAACAATTACAGCACAGAAACAGGCCATCTCGACCCTTCTAGTCCGTGCCGAACACATATTCTCCCCTAGTCCCATATACCTACGCTCAGACCATGACCTCCCATTCCCTTCCTGTCCATATAACTATCCAATTTATTTTTAAATTATAAAAACGAACCTGCCTCCACCACCTTCACTGGAAGCTCATTCCACACAGCCACCACTCTCTGATATGCCAAAGACATTCAGATTTGGAGGTTAATTGTTTTTAGTAAACTGTCCCTAGTGTGGAGGATAGTGCTAGTGTATGGGGCGATTGCTGGATTGTGCAGACTCAGTGGACTAGAGGGCCCGGGGAGAAGAAAGGAAAAAGGAGGAGCCCGCGGGCTGAGGGAGAGCTGGGAAGGGGAGGAGACAGCAAGGGCTAACAGAATTGTGAGAATTCAATGTTCATGCCACCAGGATGCAGACTCCCCAAGCGGATTATGAGGTGCTATTCCTCCAATTTCCGGTGGTGCTCGCTCTGGCCATAGACCCAGGACATTGAGGTCGGATATGGAATGGGAGGGGGAATGGAAGTGCTGAGCCACCGGGAGGTCAGGTTGGTTATTGCGGACCGAATGGAGGTGTTCGGCAAAACAATCGCTCAGCTTCCGCTTGGTCTCACCGATGTAGATCAGCTGACATCTAGAGCAGCGGATGCAATAGATGAGGTTGGAAGAGATGCAGGTGAACCCCTGTCGCACCTGGAACGACTGCTTGGGTCCTTGAATGGAGTTGAGGCGGGAGGTAAAGTGTCAAGTGTTGCATCTGTTGCGGTTGTAAGGGAAAGTACCAGGGGAGGGGGTGGTACAGGAGGGAAGGGAAGAATTGACAAGGGAGTTATGGAGTGAGCGGTCTTTGCGGAAGGCAGACATGGGGGGAGATGGGAAGATGTGGCGAGTGGTGGGGTCACGTTGGAGGTGGAAACTGACTGAGGACTATAAGTTGTATGTGACGGCTGGTGGGGTGAAAGGTGAGGATGCGGCGTAGATGGAGGAATTGGGAGTAGGGTATGGAGTCCTTACAGGAAGCAGGGTGGGAAGAAGTGTAGTCCAGATAGCCATGGGAGTCAGTAGGTTTATAGTGGATGTCGGTCAGAAGTCTATCACCTGCGATGGAGATAGTGAGGTCTAGGAATGGTAGGGAAGTGTCGGAAATGGTCCTGGTGTATTTGAGTGCCGGATGGAAGTTAGTGGGAAGTGAAGTGAAGTGAAGTCAGTTGTGTGTGGGTGCAGGTGGTGGCACAAAAGCAGTCGTCGATGTAGCTGAAATATATCTAATTTGTAGACAGCGCTCCCAATGTGCAGTGAATTTGTATAACAGGTCATCCTGATTTGTGGTCAACACTCCCACCTTGTGGTGATCCGCTGCCCTGCAGGCCTGTTCAATTTGTGGTCAATACTACCATCATGTGGTGGTCCGCTGCCCAGCAGGCCCATCTGATATGTGGACAAAGTACTAGTTTGACTGCAAAATCTTCTCAAGGTATGCCTACTTTGAAGAAGTTCTCCTCCTCCCTCCGAAAACAGTTTAACGACCTCCTCTCTCACAGACCCCCCTCTGTGATTCCCCCTTCCCTCCAACTACGACCACATCCTAACCCAGACCCAAGAGTCAAGAGTCAATTTAATTGTCATTTGGACCCCTGGAGGTCCAAACGAAATGCCGTTTCTGCAGCCATACATTTACACACAAATAGACCCCAGACACAACATAATTACATTTAACATAAACATCCATCACATAGCTGTGATGGAGGCCAAATAAACTTCTCTCTCCACTGCACTCTCCCCCCCCCCCCCCCGATGTCAGAGTCAAAGTCATAGCCCCCGGCTGGCGATGGCGATTGTCCCGCGGCCATTAAAGCCACGCCGGGTGGTGCGAGGTCGCACACCGGGTCTTGATGTTGGAGCCCCCAGTGTGCGCTCGCAGAGTCCGCGGCCATTCCAGCCGCGCGGGGCAGTGGTGTCAGGCCCAGCTCCAGGAGCTCTTCGACCCCGCAACTCGGGCGGGAGAAGTCGCCGCCGCAGAAGCCCCGAAAAGCGGTCTCCCCCCAGGGAGCCGTGGGCTCCCGGCGCCGTCGTCCACAGACCTGTAGAGAGCCTCCGACTCTCCGGCAGCAGCAGCAGCAGCAGCAACAGCAGCAGCAACAGCAGCAGCAGCGGCAACGCTCCTCCACCGCTCCGGACTCGGCCAGCTCCGCGACGGCAACGGTGAGTCGACACCTGAGTCCCCGGTCTCTTCCTGTTGGAGGTCGCTCCTCGTTGCGGCCTCAACGACGACTGAGACCCGACGAGAAAAGGTCGGGTCTCCAGTGCAGGGAGAGATTCAAAAAGTTTCCCCCCCCCCCCTCCCACCCCACCCCCGCCCCCCCACACACACACCCCAACATAAAATAACAAACACTACATAAAAACACAGACAAAAATAATAAAAACGCGGACAGGCTGCAGAGGCCGCTGCTGGCCAGAGCCGCGCCGCCAATACCACAGCCATGTTTAAAAAGGTCTGAAGAAGGGTTTCGGCCCAAAACGTTGCCTATTTCCTTCATTCCATAGATGCTGCCTCACCCGCTGAGTTTCTCCAGCATTTTTGTCTACCTATGATTTTCCAGCATATGCGGTTTCTTCTTAAACACTAGTTTTAGGTATGTTACAAAACCTACCTGAATCGTCATTGGGAATCTGCCCACAGCCAGGTCCGCGATTTTGGCGCTGTTTGGAGGGGGCGGTTTTTACTAGGCTGTACTAATCGCAGATGTTCAGCCTAGTAAATCATTAACGAAAAATCGCTGCAAGACCCGGTCGCAAAAGGTATTATTAGTTTTATAGGCCTCGATAATATAGTTATAATAGTTTTAAAATTACTGTCTCATTCCGCAACCTCTCGCAGCCCCAGGGTTTTATAGAGCAAACAATTAAAGGTATGTACCTTATTTTTACATTAAATGGGGCATATATATAACCCTATATATCAAGTTATCTATAGCGAGTAGTTCATTTTGGGCTTTTTATATCCCGCAGTATTTTTCTCGGCATTTGAGGGCACTAATCCAGCGCGATGTCAACGTTCTAAACCAGCGCGTTCACATGAACCCACTAGAAAGCCGATTTAAATGGGCATTTATTTACAGCAATTGAACACTAAATTCCTTCCATTTGGCCTATAAATTAATGTAAATTAGATATAAAAATCATGTTATATTGTGAATTATTTGTGAATAATCTTTGGACACTTAGGCTATTTAAAAATGTTAATCTTTCCTTAAGAAATGGGCTTTTGACTATCCAAGATCACAGCTTTTTTGTAATGTCCATTGAAAATCAATAGGGAACAAGATGCTAATTTCCGAGTATGGAAATGGCCATAACTTTTTTAATACTTGAGATATGAAAGTGAATTTGGTGTCAAATTAAACTTATTGTTATGCTTGATCTGATGGGATAAATTGCAGACTTGATTTTTAAAATCTCAAAATTTTGTAACATTGCTACTAGTTTGACTCTGATGGTCAGGCAACATCACTGGAGAACATGGATTGGTAATTCTGCGTTGGGGCTCTTCAGACCCTTTAGAATTTTACCACAATATTGGTCCAATATGTAGAAGTCACTACTGCAGAGACACAATGGTCCTTGTGGAGATACTTCTCCAGGCATTGTCCATGTGTTTTTACCTTGAGGACTAGAATCTTCTCACTCAGGGCTGTCCGTCCTCCTGAGTTACTGCAGCACTTTGTCCATTTGTAGAGAAGGACGTTGGAACATTTCAAACATTAAAATTATATGTTAATTTTATTTTTCAGCATAACTTCAAGTCTACCTGGATTTGTTCTTTCTGGATGTCACAGGAAGGTAAGGCACCTCCTATTTCTAACCCTCTTCAGTTTAATGGGATAAATGTGTTAAATTAATGACGGCTTTTCCAAATTTTTTGGAGAAAGTTCTTGCATGTAGGGTGCTGGAATCTTGAGCAAATCTTGATTGGTAGATGGGTGGAATAAGTGACAAAGGCTAGAGGTGACAAGCAAAGAGAATGTGTCAGAAGGAGGGGTGTGAAATGTAAAGCCAGCGGGATGTGTATGCATAATGGGACAGGGAAGTATGGGACTCTGATGTGAAATTAGTGTACTGTGGATCCCCCTCTTTCCCTGCATCCCCACCCTGGTGAGAACACTTCCCCAGCACCTCCATAACGTTGCTCCTTTCCCCTCTGTACGCTCATCTGTCCTTCGAGCCAAAGGGCCAAATGGCCTACTCCTGCACCTATTGTCTATTGTCTATATCTTCCATCCCCATGACCATACTTCGATCTTTCCCTTCCATCCATATCCCTCCCTCTGGCTTTGCATTTCAATGCTCTTCTGCTGATCTGACAATATTTGTTTCTTTTCATTGTCACTTACTCCACCTATCTGCCAATCACCCTTCCTCTGTATCCACCCATCACTTGCCAGACTTCATCCTGCTCTCACCTCTTCCAGCTTTCCACACCCCACTTCATCTGTGTGAAGGGTCCGGACCTGAAATGACCTCTGTCCATTTATGTTCAGTTAGATGGTACCTGACTTGCTGAGTGCTTTGTTTTTAGACTTGGCCATTGGGGACTGTCTCCCACCCGGTATTCTCTGGGTTAATCTTTCCCAAAGATTTATCCCCATGAAACCTGAGGATTCTAAATGGGTTCTTATCTTCGTACCATCTTCTTGAAGACCAAAGCCAGAGAGACATTGTTAAACAGAAAAGTAAAATACGCCACTGCGCCCAAACTTCATGAAGCTGGAGACTTGCTCGAGACTGACTTTGAGCCCCACCACGTGGACTTGCCATTGGATCCTGCGATTGCTTGCTGGGGATCGGCGATCCAACCGGGGTATAGCGGCTGGCGTTGGTGTTTAGCGGCTAGCGTTGGGGTTTGGTTACTGGCGGGGTTTAGCTACTGGCATTGGGGTTTTGCTACTGGCGTTGGGGTTTAGCTACTGGCGTTGGGGTTTAGCTACTGGCGTTGGGATTTAGCGGCTGGCGTTGAGGTTTAGCTACTGCCGTTGGGGTTTAGCTACTGCCGTTGGGGTTTAGCTACTGGCGTTGGGGTTTAGAGGTTGGCGTTGGGCTTTAGCTACTGGCGTTGAGGTTTAGTTACTGGCGTTGGGGTTTATCTACTGGCGTTGATGTTTAGCTACTGCCGTTGGGGTTTAGCTACTGGCGTTGGGATTTAGCGGCTGGTGTTGAGGTTTAGCTACTGGCGTTGGGGTTTAGCTACTGGCGTTGGGGTTTACTGGCGTTGGAGTTTAGCTACTGGCGTTGGGGTTTAGCGGCTGGCGTTGGGATTTAGCGGCTGGCGTTGGGGTTACCTACTGGCGTTGGGGTTTAGAGGCTGGCGTTGGAGGTTTAGAGGCTGGCGTTGTGCTTTAGCTACTTGCGGGGTTTAGCGGCTGGCATTGGGGTTTATCTACTGGCGTTGGGGTTTAGCTACTGCCGTTGGGGTTTAGCTACTGGCGTTGAGGTTTAGCTACTAGCATTGGGGTTTAGCTACTGGCGTTGGGGTTTAGCTACTGGCGTTGGTGTTTAGCTACTGGCGTTGGTGTTTAGCTACTGGCGTTGAGGTGTAGCTACTGGCGTTGGGGTGTAGCTACTGGCATTGGGGTTTAACTACTGGCGTTGGGGTTTATCTACTGGCGTTGGTGTTTAGCGGCTGGTGTTGGGGTTTAGCTACTGACGTTGGTGTTTAGCTACTGGCGTTGGGGTTTAGCTACTGGCGTTGGGGGTTAGCTACTGGCGTTGGGGTTTAGCTACTGGCGTTGGGGTTTAGCTACTGGCGTTATGGTTTAGCGGCTGGCGTTGGAGTTTAGCGGCTGGCGGGGTTTAGCTACTGGCGTTGGGGATTAGAGGCTGGCGTTGGGGTTTAGCTACTGGCGTTGGGGGTTAGCTACTGGCGTTGGGGTTTAGCTACTGGCGTTGGGGTTTAGTTACTGTCGTTAGGGTTTAGCTACTGGCGTTGGGGTGTAGCTACTGGCGTTGGGGTTTAGCGGCTGGCGTTGGGGTTTAGCGGCTGGCATTGGGATTTATCTACTGGCGTTGGGTATTAGCTACTGGCGTTGGGGTTTAGCTACTGGCGTTGGGGTTTAGCGGCCGGCGTTGGGGTTTAGCGGCTGGTGTTGGGGTTTAGCTACTGGCGTTGGGGTTTAACTACTGGCGTTGGGGTTTAGCAACTGGCGTTGGGGTTTAGCTACTGGCGAGGTTTAACAACTGGCGTTGTGGTTTAACTACTGGCGGGGTTTAGCTACTGGCGATGGGCTTTGTCTACTGGCGTTGGGGTTTAGTGGCTGGCGTTGGGATTTAGCTACTGGCGTTGGGGTTTAGTGGCTGGCGTTGGGGTTTAGCTACTGGCGTTGGTGTTTAGCTACTGGCGTTGAGGTGTAGCTACTGGCGTTGGGGTGTAGCTACTGGCGTTGGGGTTTAGCTACTGGCGTTATGGTTTAGCGGCTGGCGTTGGGGTTTAGCGGCTGGCGTTGGGGTTTAGCTACTGGCGTTGGGGTTTAGCAGCTGGCGTTGGGGTTAAGCGGGTGGCGTTGGGGTACAGCGGCTGGCGTTGGGGTTTAGCGGCTGGCGTTGGGGTTTATCGGTTGGCGTTGGAGTTTAGCTACTGGTGTTGAGATTTAACGGCTGACGTTGGGGTTTAGCGGTTGGTGTTGGGGTTTAGCTACTGGCGTTGGGTTTAGCAACTGGCGTTGGGGTTCAGCTACTGGCGGGGTTTAGCTACTGGCGTTGGGGTGTAGCTGCTGGCGTTGGGGTTTAGCTACTGGCGGGGTGTAGCTGCTGGCGTTGGTGTTTAGCTACTGGCGTTGGGGTGTAGCTACTGGCGTTGGGGTTTAGTTACTGGCGTTGAGGTTTAGCGGCTGGCGTTGGGGTTTAGCTACTGGCATTGGGGTTGAGCTACTGACGTTGGGGTTTAGCTACTGGTGTTGTGCTTTAACAGCTGGCGTTGGGAATTAGCTACTGGTATTGGGGTTTAGCTACTGACGTTGGGGTTTAGTTAATGGCGTTGGGGTTTAGCGGCTGGCGTTGGGGTTTAGCGGCTGGCGTTGGGGTTTAGCTACTGGTGTTGTGCTTTAACAGCTGGTGTTTAGCGACTGGCGTTGGAGTTTAGCTACTAGTGTTGAGGTTTAACGGCTGGCGTTGGGGTTTAGCGGCTGGCGTTGGGTTTTAGCTACTAGCGTTGGGGTCTAACGGCTGGCGTTGGGGTTTAGCGGCTGGCATTGGGGTTTAGAGGTTGGCGTTGGGCTTTAGCTACTGGCGTTGAGGTTTAGTTACTGGCGTTGGGGTTTAGAGTGGTGGAGGTTTAGAGGCTGGCGTTGTGCTTTAGCTACTGGCGGGGTTTTGTGGCCGGCATTGGGGTTTATCTACTGGCGTTGGGGTTTATCTACTGACTTTGGGGTTTAGCGGCTAGCGTTGAGGTTTAGCTGTTAAAGAGGGAACTGCAGATGCTGGAGAATCGTAGGTTACACAGAAAAGCTGGAGAAACTCAGCGGGTGCAGCAGCATCTATGGAGCGAAGGAAATAGGCAACGTTTCGGGCCGCTGAAGAAGGGTTTCGGCCCGAAACGTTGCCTATTTCCTTCGCTCCATAGATGCTGCTGCACCCGCTGAGTTTCTCCAGCTTTTCTGTGTAACCCTTGAGGTTTAGCTACTTGCATTGGGGTTTAGCGCTTGGCATTCGGTTTAGCTACTGCCGTTGGGGTTTAGCTATTGGTGTTGGGGTTTAGCAGTCAGCGTTGGGGTTTAGCGGCTGGTGTTGGGGTTTAGCTACTGGCGTTGGGTATAGCAACTGGCGTTGGGGTTCAGCTACTGGCGAGGTTTAACAACTGGCGTTGGGGTTTAGCTACTGGCGTTGGGGTTTAGCAACTGGCGTTGGGGTTTAACTACTGGCGGGGTTTAACTACTGGCGTTGGGGTGTAGCTACTGGTGTTGGGGTGTAGCTACTGGCGTTGGGGTGTAGCTACTGGCGTCGGGGTTTAGCGGCTGGCGTTGGGGTTTAGCTACTGGTGTTGGGGTTCAGCTACTGGCGTTGAGGTGTAGCTACTAGCGTTGGGGTGTAGCTACTGGCATTGGGGTTTAGCGACTGGCGTTGGGGTTTAGCTACTGGCGTTAGGGTTTAGCTACTGGCGTTGGGGTGTAGCTACTGGCGTTGGGGTTTAGCGGCTGGCGTTGGGGTTTAGCGGCTGGCATTGGGGTTTAGAGGTTGGCGTTGGGCTTTAGCTACTGACGTTGAGGTTTATTTACTGGCGTTGGGGTTTAGCGGCGCGTTGGGGTTTAGCGGCTGGCGTTGGGGTTTATCGGCTGGCGTTGTAGTTTAGCGGCTGGCGTTGGGGTTTAGCTACTGGCGTTGGGGTTTGGAGTGGTGGAGGTTTAGAGGCTGGCGTTGTGCTTTAGCTACTGGCGTTGGGGTTTAGCGGCCGACATTGGGGTTTATCTACTGGCGTTGGGGTTTAGCGGCTAGCGTTGAGGTTTAGCTACTTGCATTGGGGTTTAGCGCTTGGCATTCGGTTTAGCTACTGGTGTTGGGATTTAGCTACTGGCGTTTGGAATTAGCTACTGGCGTTGGGGTTTACCTACTGGCGTTGGGGTTTAGCTACTGGTGTTGGGGTTTAGCAACTGGCGTTGGGGTTTAACTACTGGCAGGGTTTAGCTACTGGCGTTGGGGTGTAGCTACTGGCGTTGGGGTTTAGCTACTGGCGTTGGAGTTTAGCTACTGGCCTTAGGGTTTAGCTACTGGCGTTGGGGTGTAGCTACTGGCGTTGGGGTTTAGCTACTGGCGTTGGGGTTTAGCGGCTGTCGTTGGGGTTTAGCGGGTGGCGTTGGGGTAGCTACTGGCGTTGGGGTTTAGCTACTCGCATTGGGGTTTAGCGGGTGGCGTTGGTGTTTAGCTACCAGCGTTGGTGTTTAGCTACTGGCGTTGGGGTTTAGCTACTGGCGTTGAGGTTTAGCGGCTGGTGTTGGGGTTTAGCTACTGGCATTGGGGTTTAGCTACTGGCATTGGGGTTTAGCTACTGATGTTGGGGTTTAGCTACTGGTGTTGTGCTTTAACAGCTGGCGTTGGGGTTTAGCTACTGACGTTGGGGTTTAGTTACTGGCGTTGGGGTTTAGAGGCTGGCGTTGGGGTTTAGCGGCTGGCGTTGGGGTTTAGCGGCTGGCGTTGGGGTTTAGCGGGTGGCGTTGGAGTTTAGCTACTAGTGTTGAGGTTTAACGGCTGGCGTTGGGGTTTAGCGGCTGGCGTTGGGGTTTATCGGCTGGCGTTGGGGTTTAGCTACTAGTGTTGGGGTTTAACGGCTGGCGTTTGGGTTTAGCGGCTGGCGGGGTTTAACGGTTGGCGTTGGGGTTTATCGGCTGGCGTTGGGGTTTAGCTACTAGCGTTGGGGTTTAACAGCTGGCGTTGGGGGTTAGCAGCTGGCATTGGGGTTTACAGGTTGGCGTTGGGCTTTAGCTACTGACGGGGTTTATTTACTGGCGTTGGGGTTTAGCGGCTGGCGTTGGGGTTTAGCGGCTGGCGTTGGGGTTTATCGGCTGGCGTTGTAATTTAGCGGCTGGCATTGGGGTTTAACTACTGGCGTTGGGGTTTAGAGTGGTGGAGGTTTAGAGGCTGGCGTTGTGCTTTAGCTACTGGCGGGGTTTAGCGGCCGGCATTGGGGTTTATCTACTGGTGGGGTTTAGCTACTGCCGTTGGGGTTTATCTACTGACGTTGGGGTTTAGCGGCTGGCGTTGAGTTTTAGCTACTTGCTTTGGGGTTTAGCGCTTGGCATTCGGTTTAGCTACTGGCGTTGGGATTTAGCTACTGGCGTTGGGGTTTAGCTACTGGCGTTGGGGTTTAGCTACTGGCGTTGGGTTTAGCAACTGGCGTTGGGGTTCAGCTACTGGCGAGGTTTAACAACTGGCGTTGGGGTTTAACTACTGGCGGGGTTTAGCTACTGGCGTTGGGGTGTAGCTGCTGGCGTTGGGGTTTAGCTACTGGCGTTGGGGTGTAGCTGCTGGCGTTGGTGTTTAGCTACTGGCGTTGGGGTTTAGCTACTGGCATTGGCGTGTAGCTACTGGCGTTGGGGTTTAGCTACTGGCGTCGGGGTTTAGCTACTGGCATTGGGGTTTAGTTACTGGCGTTGGGGTTTAGTTACTGGCGTTGAGGTTTAGCAGCTGGCGTTGGGGTTTAGCTACTGGCATTGGAGTTGAGCTACTGACGTTGGGGTTTAGCTACTGGTGTTGTGCTTTAACAGCTGGCGTTGGGAATTAGCTACTGGCATTGGGGTTTAGCTACTGACGTTGGGGTTTAGTTACTGGCGTTGGGGTTTAGCGGGTGTCGTTGCGGATTAGCGGCTGGCGTTGGGGATTAACGGTTGGCGTTGGGGTTTATCGGCTGGCATTGGGGTTTAGCTACTGGCGTTGGGGTTGATCGGCTGGCGTTGGGGTTTAGCGGCTGGCGTTGGGGTTTAACGGTTGGCGTTGTGGTTTATCGGCTGGCATTGGGGTTTAGAGGTTGGCGTTGGGCTTTAGCTACTGGCATTGGGGTTTAGCGGCTGGCATTGGGGTTTAGAGGTTGGCGTTGTAGTTTATCGGCTGGCGTTGTAGTTTAGCGGCTGGCGTTGTGCTTTAGCTACTGGCGGGGTTTAGCGGCCAGCATTGGGGTTTATCTACTGGCGTTGGGGTTTAGCTACTGCCGCATGGGTTTATCTACTGACGTTGGGGTTTAGCGGCTAGCGTTGAGGTTTCGCTACTTGCATTGGGGTTTAGCGCTTGGCATTCGGTTTAGCTACTGCCGTTGGGATTTAGCTACTGGCGTTGGGGTTTAGCTACTGTCGTTGGGGTTTACCTACTGGCGTTGGGGTTTAGCTACTGGCGTTGGGGTTTAGCTACTGGCGTTGGCGTGTAGCTACTGGCGTTGGGGTGTAGCTACTGGCGTCGGGGTTTAGCTACTGGCGTCGGGGTTTAGCTCCTGGCGTTGGGGTTTAGTTACTGGCGTTGAGGTTTAGCGGCTGGCGTTGGGGTTTAGCTACTGGCATTGGGGTTTAGCTACTGACGTTGGGGTTTAGCTACTGGTGTTGTGCTTTAACAGCTGGCGTTGGGAATTAGCTACTGGCATTGTGGTTTAGCTACTGACGTTGGGGTTTAGTTACTGGCGTTGGGGTTTAGCGGCTGGCGTTGGGGTTTAGCAGGTGGCGTTGGGTTTAGCAGCTGGCGTTTGGGTTTAGCGGCTGGCGTTGGGGTTTATCCGTTGGCGTTGTAGTTTAGCTATTAGTGTTGAGGTTTAACGGCTGGCGTTGGGGTTTATCGGCTGGCGTTGGGGTTTATCGGCTGGCGTTGGGGTTTAGCTACTGGCGTTGGGGTTTAACGGCTGGCGTTGGGGTTTAGCGGCTGGCGTTGGGGTTTAACGGTTGGCGTTGGGGTTTATCGGCTGGCATTGGGGTTTAGCTACTAGCGTTGGAGTGTAACGGCTGGCGTTGGGGGTTAGCGGCTGGCATTGGGGTTTAGAGGTTGGCGTTGGGCTTTAGCTACTGACGTTGGGGTTTATTTACTGCTGTTGGGGTTTAGCGGCTGGCGTTGTGGTTTAGCGGCTGGCGTTGGGGTTTATCGGCTGGCGTTGTAATTTAGCGGCTGGTGTTGGGGTTTTGCTACTGGCGTTGGGGTTTAGAGTGGTGGAGGTTTAGAGGCTGGCGTTGTGCTTTAGCTACTGGCGGGGTTTAGCGGCCGGCATTGGGGTTTATCTACTGGCGTTGGGGTTTAGCTACTGCCGTTGGGGTTTATCTACTGACGTTGGGGTTTAGCGGCTGGCGTTGAGGTTTAGCTACTTGCATTGGGGTTTAGCGCTTGGCATTCGGTTTAGCTACTGGCGTTGGAATTTAGCTACTGGCGTTGGGGTTTATCAGTCGGTGTTGGGGTTTAGCGGCTGGTGTTGGGGTTTAGCTACTGGCGTTGGGTGTAGCAACTGGCGTTGGGGTTCAGCTACTGGCGAGGTTTAACAACTGGCGTTGCTGTTTATCTACTGGCGGGGTTTAGCTACAGGCGTTGGGGTGTAGCTGCTGGCGTTGGTGTTTAGCTACTGGCGTTGGGGTTTACCTACTGCCGTTGGCGGGTAGCTACTGGCGTTGAGGTGTAGCTACTGGCGTCGGGGTTTAGCTACTGGCGTTGGGGTTTAGTTACTGGCGTTGGGGTTTAGCGGCTGGCGTTGGGGTTTAGCGGCTGGCATTGGGGTTTAGAGGTTGACGTTGGGCTATAGCTACTGACGGGGTTTATTTACTGGCGTTGGGATTTTAGCGGCGCGTTGGGGTTTAGCGGCTGGCGTTGAGGTTTATCGGCTGGCGTTGTAGTTTATCGGCTGGCGTTGTAGTTTAGCGGCTGGCGTTGTGCTTTAGCTACTGGCGGGGTTTAGCGGCCGGCATTGGGGTTTATCTACTGGCGTTGGGGTATAGCTACTGCCGCAGGGGTTTATCTACTGACGTTGGGGTTTAGCGGCTAGCGTTGAGGTTTTGCTACTTGCATTGGGGTTTAGCGCTTGGCATTCGGTTTAGCTACTGCCGTTGGGATTTAGCTACTGGCGTTGGGGTTTAGCTACTGTCGTTGGGGTTTACCTACTGGCGTTGGGGTTTAGCTACTGGCGTTGGCGTGTAGCTACTGGCGTTGGGGTGTAGCTACTGGCGTCGGGGTTTAGCTACTGGCGTCGGGGTTTAGCTACTGGCGTTGGGGTTTAGTTACTTGCGTTGAGGTTTAGCGGCTGGCGTTGGGGTTTAGCTACTGGCATTGGGGTTTAGCTACTGGCATTGGGGTTGAGCTACTGACGTTCGGGTTTAGCTACTGGTGTTGTGCTTTAACAGCTGGCGTTGGGAATTAGCTACTGGCATTGTGGTTTAGCTACTGACGTTGGGGTTTAGTTACTGGCGTTGGGGTTTATCCGTTGGCGTTGTAGTTTAGCTATTAGTGTTGAGGTTTAACGGCTGGCGTTGGGGTTTATCGGCTGGCGTTGGGGTTTATCGGCTGGCGTTGGGGTTTAGCTACTAGCGTTGGGGTTTAACGGCTGGCGTTGGGGTTTAGCGGCTGGCGTTGGGGTTTAACGGTTGGCGTTGGGGTTTATCGGCTGGCATTGGGGTTTAGCTACTAGCGTTGGGGTGTAACGGCTGGCGTTGGGGGTTAGCGGCTGGCATTGGGGTTTAGAGGTTGGCGTTGGGCTTTAGCTACTGACGTTGGGGTTTATTTACTGCCGTTGGGGTTTAGCGGCTGGCGTTGTGGTTTAGCGGCTGGCGTTGGGGTTTATCGGCTGGCGTTGTAATTTAGCGGCTGGTGTTGGGGTTTTGCTACTGGCGTTGGGGTTTAGAGTGGTGGAGGTTTAGAGGCTGGCGTTGTGCTTTAGCTACTTGCGGGGTTTAGCGGCCGGCATTGGGGTTTATCTACTGGCGTTGGGGTTTAGCTACTGCCGTTGGGGTTTACCTACTGACGTTGGGGTTTAGCGGCTGGCGTTGAGGTTTAGCTACTTGCATTGGGGTTTAGCGCTTGGCATTCGGTTTAGCTACTGGCGTTGGGATTTAGCTACTGGCGTTGGGGTTTAGCAGTCGGCGTTGGGGTTTAGCGGCTGGTGTTGGGGTTTAGCTACTGGCGTTGGGTTTAGCAACTGGCGTTGGGGTTCAGCTACTGGCGAGGTTTAACAACTGGCGTTGCTGTTTAACTACTGGCGGGGTTTAGCTACTGGCGTTGGGGTGTAGCTGCTGGCGTTGGTGTTTAGCTACTGGCGTTGGGGTTTACCTACTGCCGTTGGCGGGTAGCTACTGGCGTTGAGGTGTAGCTACTGGCGTCGGGGTTTAGCTACTGGTGTTGGAGTTTAGCGGCTGGCGTTTGGGTTTAGCGGCTGGAGTTGGGGTTTATCGGTTGGCGTTGGAGTTTAGCTACTAGTGTTGAGGTTTAACGGCTGGCGTTGGGGTTTAGCGGCTGGCGTTGGGGTTTATCGGATGGCGTTGGGGTTTAGCTACTAGCGTTGGGGTTTAACGGCTGGCGTTGGGGTTTAGCGGCTGGCGTTGGGGTTAACGGTTGGCGTTGGGGTTTATCGGCTGGCGTTGGGATTTAGCTACTAGCGTTGGGGTTTAACGGCTGGCGTTGGGATTTAGCTACTGGCGTTCGGGTTTATTTACTGGCGTTGGGGTTTAGCGGCGCGTTGTGGTTTAGCAGCTGGCGTTGGGGTTTATCGGCTGGCGTTGTAGTTTAGCGGCTGGCGTTGGGGTTTAGCTACTGGCATTGGGGTTTAGAGTGGTGGAGGTTTAGAGGCTGGCGTTGTGCTTTAGCTACTGGCATTGGGGTGTAGCGGCCGGCATTGTGGTGTATCTACTGGCATTGGGGTTTAGCTACTGCCGCTGGGGTTTATCTACTGACGTTGGGGTTTAGCGGCTAGCGTTGAGGTTTAGCTACTTGCATTGGGGTTTAGCGCTTGGCATTCGGTTTAGCTACTGGCGTTGTGGTTTAGCTACTGGCCTTGGGGTTTAGCGGTCGGCGTTGGGGTTTAGCGGCTGGTGTTGGGGTTTAGCTACTGGCGTTGGATATAGCAACTGGTGTTGGGGTTCAGCTACTGGCGAGGTTTAACAACTGGCGTTGGGGTTTAGCTACTGGCGTTGGGGTTTAGCTACTGGCGTTGGGGTTTAGCTACTGGCGTTGGGGTTTAGCTACTGGCGTTGGGGTTTAGCTACTGGCGTTGGGGTTTATCGGCTGGTGTTGGGGTTTAGCTACTGGTGTTGAGGTGTAGCTACTGGCGTTGGGGTTTAGCTACGCGTTGGTGTTTAGCTACTGGCGTTGGTGTTTAGCTACTGGCGTTGGGGTTCAACTACTGGCGAGGTTTAACAACTGGCGTTGGGGTTTAACTACTGGCGTTGGGGTGTAGCTGCTGGCGTTGGGGTTTAGCTACTGGCGTTGGGGTTCAACTACTGGCGAGGTTTAACAACTGGCGTTGGGGTTTAGCTACTGGCGTTGGGGTGTAGCTGCTGCCGTTGGGGTTTAACTACTGGCGTTGGGGTGTAGCTACTGGCGTTGGTGTTTAGCTACTGGCGTTGGGATTCAACTACTGGCGAGGTTTAACAACTGGCGTTGAGGTTTAGCTACTGGCGTTGGGGTTTAGCTGCTGGCGTTGGGGTTTAGCTGCTGGCGTTGGAGTTTACGTACTGGCGTTGTGGTTTAGTTACTGGCGTTGAGGTTTAGCTACTGGCGTTGAGGTTTAGTTACTGGCGTTGAGGTTTAGCGGCTGGCGTTGGGGTTTAGCTACTGGCGGGGTTTAGTTACTGGCATTGGGGTTTAGCGGCTGACGTTGGGGTTTAGCGGGTGGCGTTGGAGTTTAGCTACTAGTGTTGAGGTTTAACGGCTGGCATTGGGGTTTAGCGGCTGGCGTTGTGGTTTATCGGTTGGCGTTGGAGTTTAGCTACTAGTGTTGAGGTTTAACGGCTGGCGTTGGGGTTTAGCGGCTGGCGTTGGGGTTTATCGGCTGGCGTTGGGGTTTAGCTACTAGCGTTGGGGTTTAACAGCTGGCGTTGGGGTTTAGCGGCTGGCGTTGGGGTTTAACAGTTGGCGTTGGGGTTTATCGGCTGGCGTTGGGGTTTAGCTACTAGCGTTGGGGTTTAGCGGCTGGCGTTGGGGGTTAGCGGCTGGCATTGGGGTTTAGAGGTTGGCGTTGGGCTTTAGCTACTGACGTTGGGGTTTATTTACTGGCGTTGGGGTTTAGCGGCTGGCGTTGGGGTTTAGCGGCTGGCGTTGTAATTTAGCGGCTGGCGTTGGGGTTTAGCTACTGGCGTTGGGGTTTAGCTACTGGCGTTGTGCTTTAGCTACTGGCGGGGTTTAGCGGCCGGCAATGGGGTTTATCTACTGGCGTTGGGGTTTAGCTACTGACGTTGGGGTTTAGCGGCTGGCGTTGAGGTTTAGCTACTTGCATTGGGGTTTAGTGCTTGGCATTCGGTTTAGCTACTGGCGTTGGGATTTAGCTACTGGCGTTGGGGTTTAGCTACTGGTGTTGGGGTATAGCGGTCGGCGTTGGGGTTTAGCGGCTGGTGTTGGGCTTTAGCTACTGGTGTTGGGTTTAGCAACTGGCGTTGGGGTTCAGCTACTGGCGAGGTTTAACAACTGGCGTTGGGGTTTACCTACTGGCGTTGGCGTGTAGCGGCTGGCGTTGAGGTTTATCGGCTGGCGTTGTAGTTTATCGGCTGGCGTTGTAGTTTAGCGGCTGGCGTTGTGCTTTAGCTACTGGCGGGGTTTAGCGGCCGGCATTGGGGTTTATCTACTGGCGTTGGGGTATAGCTACTGCCGCAGGGGTTTATCTACTGACGTTGGGGTTTAGCGGCTAGCGTTGAGGTTTTGCTACTTGCATTGGGGTTTAGCGCTTGGCATTCGGTTTAGCTACTGCCGTTGGGATTTAGCTACTGGCGTTGGGGTTTAGCTACTGTCGTTGGGGTTTACCTACTGGCGTTGGGGTTTAGCTACTGGCGTTGGCGTGTAGCTACTGGCGTTGGGGTGTAGCTACTGGCGTCGGGGTTTAGCTACTGGCGTCGGGGTTTAGCTACTGGCGTTGGGGTTTAGTTACTGGCGTTGAGGTTTAGCGGCTGGCGTTGGGGTTTAGCTACGGGCATTGGGGTTTAGCTACTGGCATTGGGGTTGAGCTACTGACGTTGGGGTTTAGCTACTGGTGTTGTGCTTTAACAGCTGGCGTTGGGAATTAGCTACTGGCATTGTGGTTTAGCTACTGACGTTGGGGTTTAGTTACTGGCGTTGGGGTTTATCCGTTGGCGTTGTAGTTTAGCTATTAGTGTTGAGGTTTAACGGCTGGCGTTGGGGTTTATCGGCTGGCGTTGGGGTTTATCGGCTGGCGTTGGGGTTTAGCTACTAGCGTTGGGGTTTAACGGCTGGCGTTGGGGTTTAGCGGCTGGCGTTGGGGTTTAACGGTTGGCGTTGGGGTTTATCGGCTGGCATTGGGGTTTAGCTACTAGCGTTGGGGTGTAACGGCTGGCGTTGGGGGTTAGCGGCTGGCATTGGGGTTTAGAGGTTGGCGTTGGGCTTTAGCTACTGACGTTGGGGTTTATTTACTGCCGTTGGGGTTTAGCGGCTGGCGTTGTGGTTTAGCGGCTGGCGTTGGGGTTTATCGGCTGGCGTTGTAATTTAGCGGCTGGTGTTGGGGTTTTGCTACTGGCGTTGGGGTTTAGAGTGGTGGAGGTTTAGAGGCTGGCGTTGTGCTTTAGCTACTTGCGGGGTTTAGCGGCCGGCATTGGGGTTTATCTACTGGCGTTGGGGTTTAGCTACTGCCGTTGGGGTTTATCTACTGACGTTGGGGTTTAGCGGCTGGCGTTGAGGTTTAGCTACTTGCATTGGGGTTTAGCGCTTGGCATTCGGTTTAGCTACTGGCGTTGGGATTTAGCTACTGGCGTTGGGGTTTAGCAGTCGGCGTTGGGGTTTAGCGGCTGGTGTTGGGGTTTAGCTACTGGCGTTGGGTTTAGCAACTGGCGTTGGGGTTCAGCTACTGGCGAGGTTTAACAACTGGCGTTGCTGTTTAACTACTGGCGGGGTTTAGCTACTGGCGTTGGGGTGTAGCTGCTGGCGTTGGTGTTTAGCTACTGGCGTTGGGGTTTACCTACTGCCGTTGGCGGGTAGCTACTGGCGTTGAGGTGTAGCTACTGGCGTCGGGGTTTAGCTACTGGTGTTGGAGTTTAGCGGCTGGCGTTTGGGTTTAGCGGCTGGAGTTGGGGTTTATCGGTTGGCGTTGGAGTTTAGCTACTAGTGTTGAGGTTTAACGGCTGGCGTTGGGGTTTAGCGGCTGGCGTTGGGGTTTATCGGATGGCGTTGGGGTTTAGCTACTAGCGTTGGGGTTTAACGGCTGGCGTTGGGGTTTAGCGGCTGGCGTTGGGGTTAACGGTTGGCGTTGGGGTTTATCGGCTGGCGTTGGGATTTAGCTACTAGCGTTGGGGTTTAACGGCTGGCGTTGGGATTTAGCTACTGGCGTTCGGGTTTATTTACTGGCGTTGGGGTTTAGCGGCGCGTTGTGGTTTAGCGGCTGGCGTTGGGGTTTATCGGCTGGCGTTGTAGTTTAGCGGCTGGCGTTGGGGTTTAGCTACTGGCATTGGGGTTTAGAGTGGTGGAGGTTTAGAGGCTGGCGTTGTGCTTTAGCTACTGCCATTGGGGTGTAGCGGCCGGCATTGTGGTGTATCTACTGGCATTGGGGTTTAGCTACTGCCGCTGGGGTTTATCTACTGACGTTGGGGTTTAGCGGCTAGCGTTGAGGTTTAGCTACTTGCATTGGGGTTTAGCGCTTGGCATTCGGTTTAGCTACTGGCGTTGGGGTTTAGCTACTGGCCTTGGGGTTTAGCGGTCGGCGTTGGGGTTTAGCGGCTGGTGTTGGGGTTTAGCTACTGGCGTTGGATATAGCAACTGTTGTTGGGGTTCAGCTACTGGCGTTGGGGTTTAACAACTGGCGTTGGGGTTTAGCTACTGGCGTTGGGGTTTAACAACTGGCGTTGGGGTTTAGCTACTGGCGTTGGGGTTTAGCTACTGGCGTTGGGGTTTAGCTTCTGGCGTTGGGGTTTAGCTACTGGCGTTGGGGTTTAGCTACTGGCGTTGGGGTTTATCGGCTGGTGTTGGGGTTTAGCTACTGGTGTTGAGGTGTAGCTACTGGCGTTGGGGTTTAGCTACGCGTTGGTGTTTAGCTACTGGCGTTGGTGTTTAGCTACTGGCGTTGGGGTTCAACTACTGGCGAGGTTTAACAACTGGCGTTGGGGTTTAACTACTGGCGTTGGGGTGTAGCTGCTGGCGTTGGGGTTTAGCTACTGGCGTTGGGGTTCAACTACTGGCGAGGTTTAACAACTGGCGTTGGGGTTTAGCTACTGGCGTTGGGGTGTAGCTGCTGGCGTTGGGGTTTAACTACTGGCGTTGGGGTGTAGCTACTGGCGTTGGTGTTTAGCTACTGGCGTTGGGATTCAACTACTGGCGAGGTTTAACAACTGGCGTTGAGGTTTAGCTACTGGCGTTGGGGTTTAGCTGCTGGCGTTGGGGTTTAGCTGCTGGCGTTGGAGTTTACGTACTGGCGTTGTGGTTTAGTTACTGGCGTTGAGGTTTAGTTACTGGCGTTGAGGTTTAGTTACTGGCGTTGAGGTTTAGCGGCTGGCGTTGGGGTTTAGCTACTGGCGGGGTTTAGTTACTGGCATTGGGGTTTAGCGGCTGACGTTGGGGTTTAGCGGGTGGCATTGGAGTTTAGCTACTAGTGTTGAGGTTTAACGGCTGGCATTGGGGTTTAGCGGCTGGCGTTGTGGTTTATCGGTTGGCGTTGGAGTTTAGCTACTAGTGTTGAGGTTTAACGGCTGGCGTTGGGGTTTAGCGGCTGGCGTTGGGGTTTATCGGCTGGCGTTGGGGTTTAGCTACTAGCGTTGGGGTTTAACAGCTGGCGTTGGGGTTTAGCGGCTGGCGTTGGGGTTTAACAGTTGGCGTTGGGGTTTATCGGCTGGCGTTGGGGTTTAGCTACTAGCGTTGGGGTTTAGCGGCTGGCGTTGGGGGTTAGCGGCTGGCATTGGGGTTTAGAGGTTGGCGTTGGGCTTTAGCTACTGACGTTGGGGTTTATTTACTGGCGTTGGGGTTTAGCGGCTGGCGTTGGGGTTTAGCGGCTGGCGTTGTAATTTAGCGGCTGGCGTTGGGGTTTAGCTACGGGCGTTGGGGTTTAGCTACTGGCGTTGTGCTTTAGCTACTGGCGGGGTTTAGCGGCCGGCAATGGGGTTTATCTACTGGCGTTGGGGTTTAGCTACTGACGTTGGGGTTTAGCGGCTGGCGTTGAGGTTTAGCTACTTGCATTGGGGTTTAGTGCTTGGCATTCGGTTTAGCTACTGGCGTTGGGATTTAGCTACTGGCGTTGGGGTTTAGCTACTGGTGTTGGGGTATAGCGGTCGGCGTTGGGGTTTAGCGGCTGGTGTTGGGCTTTAGCTACTGGTGTTGGGTTTAGCAACTGGCGTTGGGGTTCAGCTACTGGCGAGGTTTAACAACTGGCGTTGGGGTTTACCTACTGGCGTTGGCGTGTAGCTACTGGCGTTGGGGTGTAGCTACTGTCGTCGGGGTTTAGCTAATGGCGTTGGGGTTTAGCTACTGGCGTTGGGGTTTAGTTACTGGCGTTGAGGTTTAGCGGCTGGCGTTGGGGTTTAGCTACTGTCATTGGGGTTGAGCTACTGACGTTGGGGTTTAGCTACTGGTGTTGTGCTTTAACAGCTGGCGTTGGGAATTAGCTACTGGCATTGGAGTTTAGCTACTAGTGTTGAGGTTTAACGGCTGGCGTTGGGGTTTAGCGGCTGGCGTTGGGGTTTAGCTACTAGCGTTGGGCTTTAACGGCTGGCGTTGGGGTTTAACGGTTGTCGTTGGGGTTTATCGGCTGGCGTTGGGGTTTAGCTACTAGCGTTGGGGTTTAACGGCTGGCGTTGGGGTATAGCGGCTGGCTTTGGGGTTTAGAGGTTGGCGTTGGGCTTTAGGTACTGGCGTTGTGCTTTAGCTACTGGCGTTGGGGTTTAGCTACTGGCGTTGGGGTTTAGCAACCGGCGTTAGGGTTTAGCTACTGGCGTTGGGGTTAGCTACTGCCGTTGCAGTTTAGCTACTGGCGTTGGAGTTTAGCTACTGGCGTTGGGGTTTAGCTACTGGCGTTGAGGTTTAGCTACTGGCGTTGCCGTTTAGCTACTGGCGTTGGGGTTTAGCTACTGCCGTTGTGGTTTAGCTACTGGCGTTGGGGTTTAGCTACTGGCGTTGGGGTTTAGCTACTGCCGTTGGGGTTTAGCTACTGGCGTTGGGGTTTAGCTACTGCCGTTGGGGTTTAGCTACTGGCATTGGGGTTTAGCTACAGCACTTGGCGGTGGACTGAGATGGCTAACGCAGCCGGGCGATGTTGTCCGATTAGTGCTGACCTTCCTTCCTCCCCACCTCACCCCCCCTCTCTCTCTCTAGTACATCCCCTTCACCGCCCTTATCCTGAGACCCCCTACTCTCCATCCTGCACTGATCCCCATTCCCGCCTCAATGACATCGCCTGTGTTCCGCTCCCCATCTACACACCCCCCCTCCCCATGTATTCATCCTGCGCTGATGACTCTATCCACCTCACATTAATTTTCCTGCCACCTCACCATCCATCCTACACTGGTCCCTCTATTCATCCTGTACTCACACCCCTTCCCATCCATCCTGTACTGCACCACCCATTCATCCTGCACTGCTCCCCCATTCATCCTGTACTGAGCCCCCCATTCATCCTGTACTGATCCAGCACATTCATCCTGTACTGATCTCCCATTCATCCTGTACTGATCCCCCATGCTTCCTGTACTGATCACCCATTCTTCCTGTACTGAGCTCCCCATTCATCCTGTACTGAACCACCTATTCATCCTGTACTGATCCCCCATTCATCCTGTATTGTCCCCCCCCCATTCATCCTGTACTGAACCCCCCATTCATTCCGTACTGAACCCCCATTCAACACCAATGACATCCCCCGTGCTCTCCTCTCACAATTTTACGTACTCCAAACAACACATATTAATTCACCCGCCTCAACCCATCCAGTCCGCACCGATTGCTTTCTCAACCTGGTCAAGAAAACTTGATTCAAACACTTGTCTCAACTTAACACTTCTTTATTACAGCGCTGTGACAATTCTTGGAACCCTCCAGCACAAAGTTAACAGCTCTGGGAGAGGTCCAGTGAACGTGACTCCGATACAAAATTAAGACATTATATAGGTATTAGACAATTATGGTACAGAAGGTGTGGCAAACTATTAACCACTCGTTATGGTTTACAATACATTTGCTTATTTGCATTAACCAATCAACTAAGTCCTTCCAGTGATTTACAACAGGTGTAGTCACATGACTCTCCCTTTCCTGGCCTCTTCACAACCCTTGTTTGCCTTGCTGTTTTTATACCCTCTTTGTTCAAAATCATTTTATTTCAACAAAGTAAAAGCTCAGAAAAATAGAATCTATTGTCAGAGACCATCTGTCAACATATAAAAGACGCATAATACAGCAATCACACAATACATACACACTAAACACATGTTCTCACTTTTGGAAAAGAAAGTTATTTCGGAAACTACAGATCTAAACAAAGTCTAATATTTACAATCCTAATTAAAACACAATACACTTCACAAATAATTTCCCTACAACTACATAGTCAAAATACAGTTACCTATTATATTTTGTATTGTATATTGTATTGTATCCCCCTCCCATTCCATATCTGACCTCTCTGCCCTGGGTCTCCTCCATGGCCAGAGCGAGCAACACCGGAAATTGGAGGAACAGCACTTCATATTCCGCTGAGGGAGTCTGCATCCTGGGGGCATGAACATTGAATTCTCCCAAATTTTGTTAGCCCTTGTTGTCTCCTCCCCTTCCTCAGCCCTCGTTCTGTCTCCTCCCATCCCTCAGCCTTCGAGTCCTCTTCCTCCTTTTTCCTTTCTTCTCCCCCCCCCCCCCCCCCACCTGAAGAAGGGTTTCAGCCTGAAACGTTGCCTACTTCGCTCCATAGATGCTGCTGCACCCGCTGAGTTTCCCCAGCATTTTTGTGTACCTTCAATTTTCCAGCATCTGCAGTTCCTTCTTAAATACCTATTGTACGACTCACACCTGGTGTAAAGGTGTAAGCATCTTTAATTGTCATTCCAGTATCAGAAATGCAGTACATTACACATTCAGTCTGCTGCAACTACTGAATACAGCATTCTGATTGGCTAATATGCAATAGCCAATCTACATCTCCTTATCATCTAGTAGAAATGAAAAGCAACTAAGGCACTTTAAACAATAACCTGAGGGAATATAGTGAGGTCAAACAAAATCGCCTTAACCGGTGGGTGGCCTACTGACCCGCCCGGTCCTTATATGGTAGGGGGCTGTCTCATCACCCTTTCCCTCCGAACAGATGGGGAGTGGGGTTGGTAATGCCGCAGGTGACCCGATGGGCCTGTGGGGAGAGACCGCCATGGGGGAACCGGGGGTAGACGGACGAGGGGAGCCCTAGGTACCGGATGCAACAGGAGATGCAGGGGCAGACCGACGCAGGGAGTGTGTGGGTTTGGCCGCAACAGTGACGGAACGCCTGCAACAGGCGTCGGTGTAAACACGAGCGGTGGGGCATCAGGACCCACAGGCACTGGACGAGGTTCCTTCACTGGAAGGAGGTGTTGAGGGTGTGTGAGTGTGGGGGTGGTGCTGTTGTGTTGAGGTCAGGGTCAGGGTGGTGCTACTGTTGTCAGGGTATTGTTGGTGTGATGGTCAGGGTGGTGGAGGTATAGGAGGTGAAAAGGGTAAGGGTGTGGGAGTGTGAAGGTGTGGGAGTGTGTGGGAAGGTGCTGCTGTGTCGGGATCAGGAGGGGTCAATAGACAATAGGTGCAGGAATAGGCGATTCGGCCCTTTGAGCCAGAACCACCATTCACTGTGATCGTGGCTGATCATCCACAGTCAGTACTCTGTTCCTGCCTTCTCCCCATATCCTGGACTCCGCTATCTTTAAAATCTCTAGCTAACTCTCTCTTGAAAGCCTCCAGAAATTGGCCTCCACTGCATTCTGGGGCAGAGAATTCCACAGATTCACAAGTCCGTGTGAAAATGTTTTTCCTCATCTCCGTTCCAAGTGGCTTACCCCTTATTCTTAAATTGTGGCCCCTGGTTAATGACTCTCCCAACAACGGGAACATGTTTCTTGCCTCTAGCATGTCCAAACCCTTAATAATCATAAGGGCCTGTCCCACTTGGACAACCTAATCCACGAGTTTAGAAGACCCTAGACGAGTTGATTAGAATGTCACGGTTGTGTTGACTCGCTGAAGTAAAAGACCTCCTACGCCCATGTGTACGACCTCCTACGCCCATGTGTACGACCTCCTACGACTATGTCTATGATCTTCTATGACCCCACTCGACCTCAGTCTTCCACACCTAAGACCAACTACGACTCGCTATGAGTGGAAAATGATCACATGATAAAATTATGTCATGTTTGCATATTTTTTTCTTGGGCCAGTTACGGACCTACAACTATCTACGACCACCTACGACTGCCATCATGACCTACCTTCGACCTGCCTACAAGTAAATATTATTAAATTTTTCCATACCGACCTTTTTTTAACTCGTGGGCGTTTTTTAATCATGCTGGAAAAAACACCGCGACCTACCTGAGGCCACAAGTACGCGTAGACCACTCACGAGCATGAGGAAGAGTTACGAAGACCTCCTACGATAATGCTGCGAGTATGAGTCAAGGGCAAACTCGGCAGAGGTCGCCAATTAGGTCGTGAAAGTGGGACAGGGCTCTATATGTTTCAATAAGATCTCCTCTCATCCTTCTAAATTCCAGAGTATGCAAGCCCAGATGATCCATTCTATCAACGTATGCTATCCCAGGAATTAACCTGGTGAACCTACGCCACACTCCCTCAATAGCAAGAATGTCCTTACTTAAATTTGGAGACCAAGACTGCACACATTACTCCAGGTGTGGTCTCACTACTACAGCTGCAGAAGAACCTCTTTGCTCCTATACTCAACTTCTCTTGTTATGAAGGCTGTCATGGTATTCGCTTTCTTCACTGCCTGCTCTACCTACATATTTACTTTCAGTGACTGATGAACAAGGACCCCCAGGTCTAGTTGTACTTCCCCTTTTCCAAACTTGACACCATTTAGATAATAATCGTCATTTCTGTTTTTGCTACCAAAGTGGATAACCTCTCATTCATCCACATTAAACTGTATCTGCCATGCATCTGCCACTCACCCAACCTGTCCGTCACCCTGCATTCTCATAGCATCCGCTTCACAGTTCTCACTGCTACCCAGCTTTCTGTCATCTGTAAATTTGCTAATGTTACTTTTAATTCCTTCATCTGAATCGTTAATGCATATAGTAAATAGCTGCGTTCCCAGCACCGAGCCTTGCGGTATCCCACTAGTCACTGCCTGCCATTCTGAAAGGGACCTGTTAGCCCTACTCTTTCCGTCTGCCAACCAATTTTCTATCCAGGTCAGTACCCTGCCCCCAATACCATGCGCTCTAATTTTACCCAATAATCTCCTATGTGGGACCTTATCTAATGCTTTCTGAAAGTCCAGGTACACTACACCCACTGGTTCTCCCTTGTCCATTTTCCTAATTACACCCTCAAAGAACTCAAACCGATCCGGCTACTGCTATCCAAAAGCTGTTTCATCTTTTATAGTCATAGTGAGGCTATTGTGTGGAGGTGGGGATCAGGGAGGGGAGGTGAGGGTGGTGCCGGTTGGAACATGGTGGTGGTGCCCCAGTTGTCACGGTTCCTGTCCCCACCCCCGGGGGGTTGGAACCGCGACACAAACTGCTGCTCCGGGCCCGCGGCGAGAGAGAGGAGCGGGACCTGGGGCAAGGACTAGGCCGCAGCCTCATCCTCTCCCTCCCCCAGACCGCAGCCTCAGCCTCTCCCTCCCATGGCTCCAGACCTGTCTACACGTGACACCTGTATGGTCATGAATAGTCACCCAAAGAGTCGTACCTTTTCCTGGTCCCCGCTGGATCTTCAACGTGTTGAACATTTTTGGCGACCTGCTGCGACTATTACGGGTGCCGGCAGTCGCCAAAAAAATTGTGTAAATGGGACGCCCTTTGGACTGTTGAGGAAGCCTTGTTTATGGGCTCACAGTCAGGTGGGCGCTGTAAAGCTCCACTTGGTTCCAGTTGGATTGTCTGGTCCCTGTATTGTCTCCCCAACATCAGTCTGAATAAGGATCTCGACAGGAAACATCACCCATTCCTTCGCTCCAGCGATGATGCCTGTCCCGCTGAGTTTCTCCAGCATTTTGTGTCCATCTTTGGTGTAAAGCAACATTTGCAGTTCCTTCCTACACAAGCCATTTGGGCAGGCCGGTGGGGGTGAGTAGGAGGGGTTGGGGGAGACGTGTAAAATCACAAAGGATAGCGAGTGAGGAGAAGTCGTGAGTATGGACGACAAGGTCACTGTGTTGATGCTGCAGGTTTAAAAGGGTGGCACAGTGTAGAGTTGCTGCCTTACAGCACTTGCAGCGTCAGAGACCAGGCTTCGATCCCGACTACAGGTGCTGTATTTACAGAGTTTGTATGTTCTCCTCGAGACCGCGTGGGTTTTCTCCGAGATCTTTGGTTTCCTCCCACACACCAAAGACGTACAGGTTTGTAGGTTAATTGGCCTGGTATACATGTAAATTGACCCTAGCCTGTGTGGGGTAGTGTTAATGTGCGGGGATCGCTGGTCAGCATGGACTTGGTGAGCGGAAGGGCCTAGTTTCCCCTCTGTATCTCTGAAATAAACTGAGCTAAACTGAGGTGCAGTGTTGTGGGAAGCTTTGCCAGTTGTCACGTGGCCTGTGGCTTGTGTTGTCTGAGATGTTATCTGCTGTTTGGGTACAGGCCTCGCATGTTGAGTGGAAGCAGTGTTTGCCCTGCAGCTGGTGCTGGCTGGCACCAGCCGGTTGAAAAACAAAAACGCGCAGATGCTGAAAGTCCGAAATGAAAACGGGAGACGCGTTGTCGGCTTTGCAGGTCTGACCCCATTAATGGGTCAGGTCACCGACCCTCCATTGAAAGAGACATAAAACAGAGAAACAGGCCCTCAAGCCCTACTCCTCGTCCATGCTGACAAACGAGCCTTCCCAGGCTGCCCACATTTGCCTGTGTTTGGCCCATATCCCTCTAAACCTTTCCAAATCCGTATCCCTCACCAAACATCTTTTAAACACTGTAAATCACTTCCTCTGGCAGTTTGTTCCATGTCCCCTCCACTCTCAGTTGGAAAGGTTGCCTGAAAAATCATGCCACTGTCACCCATGCCTCTGTGCCCTAGTTGTAGATTCCCCAACAATAGGTGCAGGAGTTGGCCATTCGGCCCTTCAAGCCAGCACCGCCGTTCAATGTGATCGTGTCTGATCATCCACAATCAGTACCCAGTTCTGCCTTCTCCCCATATTCCCTAACTCCTCTATCTTCAAAAGCCCTATCTAGCTCTCTCTTGAAAGTATCCAGAGAACTGGCTCCACTGCCCTCTGAGGCACAGAATTCCACAGACTCACAACACTATGTGAAAAAGTGTTTCCTCATCTCCGTTCTAAATGGCTTACCCCTTATTCTTAAACTGGGGGCCCTGGTTCTGAACATCTGGAACATGTTTCCTGCCTCTAGTGTATCCAAACCCTTAATAATCTTATATGTTTCAATAAGATCCCCTCTCATACTTCTAAATTCCAGAGATTACAAGCCCAGCTGCTCCATTCTCTCAGCATATGACAGTCCCGCCATCCCGGGAATTAGCCTTGTGAACCTACGTTGAACTTCCTCAATAGCATGAATGTCCTTCCTCAAAATTAGAGATCAAAACTGCACACAATACTCAAGGTATGGCTCACTAGGACCATGTACAACTGCAGAAGGACCTATTTGCTCGTATACTCAACTCCCCTTGATATGAAGGCCAGCATGCCATTCGCTTTCTTCACTGCCTGCTCTACCTACATACTTACTTTCAGTGACTGATGAACAAGGATCCCCAGGTCTCGTTGTACTTCCCCTTTTCCAAACTTGACACCATTTAGATGATAATCATCCTTTCTGTTTTTGCTACCAAAGTGGATAATCTCTCGTTCATCCACATTAAACTGTATCTGCCATGCATCTGCCACTCACCCAACCTGTCCAAGTCACCCTGCAGTCTCATAGCATCCTCCTCACAGTTCGCACTGCCACCCAGCATTGTGTCATCTGCAAATTAGTTAATGTTACTTGTAATCCCTTCATCTAAATCGTTAATATTTATTGTAAATAGCTGCGGTCCCAGCACCGAACCTTGCGGTACCCCACTAGTCACCGCCTGCCATTCTGAAAGGGACCCTTTAATCCCTATTCTTTGTTTCCTATCTGCCAACCAATTTTCTATCCATATCAGCACTCTAACCCCCAATACCATGTGCCCTGCCATGTGCAGGGTTGGTGTGTAGGATGATAGCAATGTGTCCCCCACCCCCTCCCTCTCTGGGCCAGTGGGCAGGGTGCCAGTGCCCAGTGCAGGGCTGCCCCTCATACTGTGTTTCTCATTGTTCACAGTCAGTGCGGAAGACTGGCAGTGCCGTGCTTGGGCTGAGACTCGGGGTGGTGGTACTACGGTGAGGATGTCCCACCGCAGCCCCTGTCTGGCCACCAACGACTACTACCGGCACAACGACGACACCTCCAGCAGCAGCGGCGGCTCCAGCAAATCCGGCGCTCCCTCTTACATGGAGACTCCCGTCAGGTACGTCTCTCTCTCTTGTCTCGTTCCCCCACCCCCTCCCTCTCGTTCTTTCCTCTCTAAGCTATGCTCCTTTCTAATAGTATAGATGCAGCCTCCACCCTTGTACCTCACTCAGGGAGCTGTGTATCACAACTGCAACTCCCTCCCCCCCCTCCCCCCTTCCTCAGCACCGCCTCCCAACTCCCAATCCCCCCCCCCCACTCCCTACCTCCCATTCCCGCCTCCCCCCAACCCCAACTGAACCTTTCCCTACAGGAAAATGTTCTGGACAAAAACTCGAGGAAAGTTCCAACAGCCTCTTCTTTCCTGCTTGGAATCGCAGGTGGAGGATGATCGGATGTAGGATATATCTTCCAAAAGGCCAAGGGCAGGGTTGCCATGCCAATAAGTTGTTGATGAAGCCATTCGGTTGATGGGCTCATGAGGGATGTTGGAGGGAACGTGAACAGGGGCTGCCTGACTCACTGAGTTACTCCAGCACTTTGTGACTTTTTTATAAAGCTGCATCTGCAGTTCCTTGAGGAGGGAGAGAGGGAGAGAGAGTCATGATATTCCTTCCCCATGTGAAACAATCTTCTCCCCCTCCCCCCCCCCCCCTCCTTTCCCAGCTCTGACAAGCGACTCTCTCCATCCCTCCCCCACCAAAGTCGCACCAGCTCCTCATTCTCACTTTGCAAATGGCTAACAATGGCCAGTTTCCTTTATCATCGTTACTTTTTTGCTTCTCTTTCGCAGTCCTGGTCTGCCTCCGTCCTAAATCGTTGTCCTTTATATTTCAGGTTGCACAAGAAAAGGTCAAACAGCACGAGGCCGGGACCTGTGCCTGGTGTCAAACGTTCAACGTCCACCAGTTCAGTCAACAGTCTTGTGTAGCTACATCAGCAACATTAGCAACGTCAGCAACGCCTCCAAGTGCTCTCAGCACTCTCATCGCTCTCTGCACCTCAGCAGCAACAGCGGCTGGCAGGAGCCCATCGGTACATGTCCAGGGAGGGCAGCGCGGGGGGTGGAAGGAGGGCACCGGCACATTTCTTTAGTCAGAGGCTGATGAATCAGTGAAATTCATTGCCACTGAAGGCTGTGGAGGCCAAGTCAGTGAATATTTTTAAGGCAGAGATAGACAGATTCTTCATGAGTACAGGGGTTACGGGGAGAAAGCAGGAGAATGGGGTCAGGAGGGAGACGTAGTTCTGTCATGATGGAATGTCAGAGTAAACTTGATGGCCGAATGGCCTAGTTCTCCTCCTATCACTTATGACCTTTTGACGTCAGTGTTCTTAAAGCCTTAACCTTTCCCTCCAACAGACTGGTTCAGGGCTTCTCCTTGGTTTAAAGTACCACGATCACTGGTGCACGTCAGAGACTCGTGCTGCACTATCTCAGTTTGAGTTGGAAACGAGCCCTTTGGCCCAACTAGTCGGCACTGACCAGCGATCATCGCACAGCTGCTGTGAGACTTTGCCAATCCTGTCGGGTGTTGGGAGGCGGGCGGGCGGGCGGACAGGAGAGGGGCGCTCTGCCGCTCTGCTGTGGGGCCTGTGTGTGGTAACACACACGGTTCAGTTACTGTGGGGAGCGCTAAGTCGGGGTCTGATGCCCCCTGGTGGTGGGAGGTGACCGGCACATAGCTGCAGTTACTGAGAGGCCAGGGATTGTACCTTCCTTTATAGGAAGTAATTGCAGATGCTGGTTTACACTAAAGATAGACACAAAATGCTGGAGTAACTCAGCGGGACAGGCAGCATGAGGTCATAAGTGATTGGAGCAGAATTAGTCCAAGCGTCCCATCGAGTCTACTTCACCATTCAATCATGGCTGATCTATCACTTCCTTCTAACCCCTTTGTCCTGCCTTCTCCCCATAACCCCTGACACCCGTACAAATCACAAATCTATCTATCTTGCATTAACAATATTCACTGACTAGGCCTCCACAGCCTTCTGTAGCAAAGAATGCCACAGATTCACCAACCTCTGACTAAAGACATTCCTCCTTATCTCCTTCCTAAAGGAGTGTTGTTTAATTTTGAGGCTATGCACTCTAGTCCTCGACTCTCCCACAAGTGGAACCATCCTCTCCACATCCACTCTATCCAAACCTTTCACTTTTCGGTAAGTTTCAATGAGGTCCCATTCATTCTTCTAAACTCTAGCGAGTACAGGCTCAGTGCCGTTAAAAGCTTTTCTGGAGAGAAAGAATAGGTGAAGTTTCGATTGAGACCCTTCTTCAGACTTAGTCAGGGTAGAGGGTGATCTGGAAGAGTAAGGTGTGAAAACGAGAGATCAAAGGGGGCAAAGATGAAGGAAAATGTAGAATAGATCATTGTTAGCTAGGGGAAGGTGACAACGAAGCATACTAAGATAAAATATAATCAGGAGGACAGTTAAACTGGCCAGAGAGCTAGGATGGTGGAGGAATGGAGAGGGAGGGAAAACAAGGGTTACTTGAAGTTAGAGAGGTCAACATCATATGGTTGGGTTGTAAGATGTCCAAGCGAAATATGAGGTGCTGTAATATTTTCCTGTGATTACTTGCCTCGGTAACCTTTATCTGGCATCCAGCAGTCACAGGGCCGTCCAGCTTTGAGGACAGCTACGAAGAGAAATTCAACAGAGCATACGGCAGGATGGGGAGACTGACTGCGTCTTCCACTTCTTCCAACATCTACTTGTCGTCCACATCTGGCTACTCCTCCCAGGATGAGCTGCAGGGTAAGTGGAACGTTCATCATCTCACTGCCCACGTCCCTCATCCTGAACAGCTAACATGCGGTACGTTGCACTATCGGTACAGAGGACACACTGGCTGGGTCTGGAACAGAGACTTTAGGGAATTCATATGCAAGTGGGGCAGCTGAGCGGGCACCTACTGTGGTGGGTGGATGAGTGGGTGGGAGGTGTTACTAGGGTGGGGACAGGGTGGATGGGAGATGTTACTGGGGTGGGGCAGATAGATGGGGGCAGTTACAAGGCATGGACAAGGTGGGTTGGTGAGTGGAGGATGTAACCAGGGTAGGGACAAGGTGTGGTGGGTGGTAGTTGTTGGTCGGGCACTGGGTGAATTGGGGATGTTGCTAAGGTGTGGACAGGGGGGTGAGTGGGGGGGGGGGGGGTCGGGGGTGTGTGGAGGATGTTGGGTGGGTGTGGGGTGGGGTGGAGTTGAGGATGTTGGGGGTGGGGGGGGAGGGTGAGTGGAGGGTGTTGGGGGGTGCGGGGGTGTGGGGGGGGTGCGGGGGTGTGTGGAGGATGTTGGGTGGGGGTGGGGGTGGGGGGGTGCGGGGGTGTGCGGAGGATGATGGGTGGGTGTGGGGGTGGGGTGGGGGGGTGCGGGGGTGAGTGGAGGATGTTGGGTGGGGGTGGGGGTGTGTGGAGGATGTTGGGGGTGGGGGTGAACACCCCATTGCTGGGGCAGGGTGAGGTTGAGTGGGCTATTACAAGGTGTCGGGACATGGGGTTGGTCTATGTGCTGTTACTGGGAAGGGGGTGAGGAACATGTAAGCGGACTGACGGTGAGGCGGGTAAATGGAGTGGATGGGGTGTGAGGGTCCGTTACTGGGGCAGGTGAGGGGCTGTTAGTGAGGTGGGCTGTGGGTGGGTGAGTGGGCTGTGGACTGACACTGGGCAGGAGCTGAACGTGTTGTACAGGATTGTAGTTTTCCCAAATGCTGGGTTACATCAGGGGGACTGAGCTGTTATTTGGGGCAGCTAATCATCATTCATTCACACACATCCACACACACATATGTACACATAAAAAAACAAACACATAAAATAGGGTGCTGCCATTTGACGACACAAACTCCCCCTACATAGCGCCTGTTCACCAAGGTGTGGAAAGTGATGCAGCTTCTGCTAAAGAGCATCGTTCCATTGCAATCTCCAGCTTGTATCAGCAGCAACACCCTGTGTATCCATCCACTTTAAATCATTAATGTATCCACTTCCTGCAGCGTTTTGGAGAGAATATTCTGCATCCTGTCAGTATTGAATCTGTGACCTTTGTTTATTGATCCCTCAATAGCAAAACCTTTCTCGTGTAGAACCCTGCTACAATCTTCAACGTTTGATAGGTCATCTCTTTTACCTTCCCTGTTTTGAGAGGACTCCTAACTTTTCCAAATTACTCTTTACTGTAATTCTAGACTGTCTAAATCAATTCTTCGGCTTGAAATCTGAAGAACGGTCTCGACCCCAAATGTCACCCATCCATTTTCAGACAGAAATGCTGCCTGACCCGCTGACTTACTCCAGAACTTTGTGTCTATCTTATGGTTTTTGCTATCCTTCCTTTAGTTTAGTTTGGAGATACAGCGTGGAAACAGGCCCTTCGGCCCACCGAGTCGGCACCAATCAGCGATCACCACACACTAACAATTGAGCCGTGGGCCAATCAGTTGCATGGTCCTTTTGTGAACAGCAGCACAAACATTGGGCCACATGGCCCTTTGAACATTGTAAACCTTGAGAGAGAAATTTGCGTTGTTGACATCTTACTCTTCTTTCCCACCACCCAGGTTTGGCTTACCTTGAATTGTTCTCTCCCTTTGCCAAGCTGTGGGGCTGGATCTCGCTGCTGTCTCCAGGTACCTGCATTACTAATCTTCCCTCTTCTGTGGTCCATGGCCCCAACACTCTGCTCCAGTCAACCAGTGCCCTGCTGATTCTGGACCCAGTGGGGAGGTACAGCCCGCTGCTCTCTCCTTAAACTCCCAGGGTTTGCACAAGGCCTGGTCCCCAGTGCTGTGTTGTTGGTGCAGCCTAGGACCACAGTCAGTGCGGGAGGAAGCCGCCTCAGCCTGACTGGGTCACTCACTGAGATGAGTGGTGAGTTGCCCAGAGGACCATAGAGTCAAGGATCAATGCTCGGTTACTCGATCCCGACTGAAGTCATCTTGTAACACCTAAGGGTTTGTGTTCCAGGGTCACTGGGGTGATGAAAGAATAGGATCTCCTTTAGATTTCCCCAGCTGTGTGGCACCGAGGATGCTTTTGAAATGTAGTGTGAGGTGGTGGCTCGTGGCCAAGCTCGCACACAGCATTGTGGTGATGAGCAGATGCCCATGTTCAATAAATCTAGATTTCTCTAACTTCAAGTAACCCTCTCTCTCCGTCCATCCCCCTCCTTAGTCGTTGTACTAGTTTCACTGTCGTCCTGGTGAGTTTCATTGTGTGTATCATTCGTTAACACCGAGCCCACAGCCAACCAACAATGGACCCTTTCCTTCATCATCGTAACTTTTTTGCATATTGTTCATTCATTTGTCCTATATCTCTCTACATCACCGTCTATATCACTTGTTTCACTTTCCCCTGACTCTCAGTATAAAGAAGGGTCTCGACCCGAAACGTGGATGAACTTAGAGCCTGGATTGACACCTGGAAGTATGATGTTGTGGCGATCAGTGAAACATGGTTACAGGAGGGCTGTGATTGGAAACTAAATATTCCAGGATTTCGTTGCTTCAGGTGTGATAGAATTGGAGGGGCAAGAGGTGGAGGTGTTGCATTGCTTATCAGGGAAGATATTACAGCAGTGCTTTGGCAGGATAGATTAGAGGGCTCGTCTAGGGTTGCTATTTGGGTGGAACTGAGAAATGGGAAAGGGGTAGCAACACTTATAGGGGTGTATTATAGACCGCCAAATGGGGAGCGAGAATTGGAAGAGCAAATATGTAAGGAGATTGCAGATATTAGTAGTAAGCACAAGGTAGTGATTGTGGGAGATTTCAATTTTCCACACATAGACTGGGAAACACATTCTGTAAATGGGCTGGATGGGTTAGAGTTTGTAAAATGTGTGCAGGATAGTTTTTTTGCAGCAATACATAGAAGTACCTACTAGAGAAGGGGCAGAGCTGGACCTCCTGTTAGGAAATGAGACGGGACAGGTGGCAGAGGTATGCGTTGGGGAACAGTTCGGGACCAGTGATCACAATACCATTAGTTTCAATATAATTATGGAGAGGGTCAGAACTGGACCTAGGGTTGAGATTTTTGATTGGAGAAAGGCTAACTTTGAGGAGATGCGAACGGATTTAAATGGAGTAAATTGGGATAGTTTGTTTTATGGGACAGATCTGGAAGAGAAATGGAGTACATTTAAAGGTGACATTTTAAGAGTACAGAATCTTTATGTCCCTGTTCGGTTGAAAGGAAATAGTAAAAATTGGAAAGAGCCATGGTTTTCAAGGGAAATTGGGTGCTTGGTTCGGAAAAGGAGAGAGATCTACAATAATTATAGGCAGCATGGAGTAAATGAGGTGCCTGAGGTGTATAAAGAATGTAAAAAGAATCGTAAGAAATAAATTAGAAAAGCTAAAAGAAGATATGAGGTAGCTTTGGCAAGTAAGGTGAAAGTAAATCCAAAGGGTTTCTACAGCTATATTAATAGCAAAAGGATAACGAGGGATAAAATTGGTCCATTAGAAAGTCAGAGTGGACAGCTATCTGCAGAGCCAAAAGAGGTGGGGGAGATATTGAACAATTTATTTTCTTCGGTATTCACCAAGGAGAAGGATATTGAATTATGTGAGGTAAGGGAAACAAGTAGAGTAGCTATGGAAACTATGAGATTCAAAGAGGAAGTACTGACACTTTTGAGAAATATAAAAGTGGAAAAGTCTCCAGGTCCGGACAGGATATTCCCTAGGACATTGAGGGAAGTTAGTGTAGAAATAACAGGGGCTATGACAGAAATATATCAAATGTCATTAGAAACAGGAATAGTACCGGAGGATTGGTGTACTGCGCATGTTGTTCCATTGTTTAAAAAGGGGTCTAAGAGTAAACCTAGCAATTATAGACCTGTTAGTTTGACGTCAGTGGTGGGCAAATTAATGGAAAGGATACTTAGAGATAATATATATATAAGCATCTGGATAAACAGGGTCTGATTAGGAACAGTCAACATGGATTTGTGCCTGGAAGGTCATGTTTGACTAATCTTCTTGAATTTTTTGAAGAGGTTACTCGGGAAATTGATGAGGGTAAAGCAGTGGATGTTGTATATATGGACTTCAGTAAGGTCTTTGACAAGGTTCCTCATGGGAGGTTGGTTAAGAAGGTCCAATGGTTGGGTATTAATGGTGGAGTAGCATGATGGATTCAACAGTAGCTGAATGGGAGATGCCAGAGGGTAACGGTGGATGGTTGTTTGTCAGGTTGGAGGCCAGTGACTAGTGGGGTGCCACAGGGATCTGTGTTGAGTCCACTGTTGTTTGTCATGTACATCAATGATCTGGATGATGGTGTGGTAAATTGGATTAGTAAGTATGCAGATGATACTAAGATAGGTGGGATTGTGGATAATGAAGTAGATATTCAAAGTCTACAGAGAGATTTATGCCAGTTGGAAGAGTGGGCTGAAAGATGGCAGATGGAGTTTAATGCTGATAAGTGTGAGGTGCTACATCTTGGCAGGACAAATCAAAATAGGACTTACATGGTAAATGGTAGGGAATTGAAGAATGCAGGTGAACAGAGGGATCTGGGAATAACTGTGCACAGTTCCCTGAAAGTAGAATCTCATGTAGATAGGGTGGTAAAGAAAGCTTTTTGTGTGCTGGCCTTTATAAATCAGAGCATTGAGTATAGAAGTTGGGATGTAATGTTAAAATTGTACAAGGCATTGGCGAGGCCAATTCTGGAGTATGGTGTACAATTTCGGTCGCCTAATTATAGGAAGGATGTCAACAAAATAGAGAGAGTACAGAGGAGATTTACTAGAATATTGCCTGGGTTTCAGCAACTAAGTTACAGAGAAAGGTTGAACAAGTTAGGGCTTTATTCTTTGGAGCGCAGAAGGTTAAGGGGGGACTTGATAGAGGTCTTTAAAATGATGAGAGGGATAGACAGAGTTGACGTGGATAAGCTTTTCCCACTGAGAGTAGGGTAGATTCAAACAAGGGGAGATGACTTGAGAATGAAGGGACTGAAGTTTAGGGGTAACATGAGGGGGAACTTCTTTACTCAGAGAGAGGTGGCTGTCCGGAATGACCTTCCAGTGAAGGTGGTGGAGACAGGTTCGTTTTTATCATTTAAAAATAAATTGGATAGTTATTTGGACGGGAAAGGAATGGAGGGTTATGGTCTGAGCGCAGGTATATGGGACTAGGGGAGAATACATGTTCGGCACGGACTAGAAGGGTCGAGATGGCCTGTTTCCGTGCTGTAATTGTTATATCGTCACCTATTCCTTTTCTCCAGGGATGCTGCCTGTCCTGCTGAATTACTCCAGCTTTTTGTGTCTATCTTTCCCATGTTCGTTATGGGAAAAGATTGACTGGGACAGAGGGGGCTGCTATCATATAATAACCATATAACAATTACAGCACGGAAACAGGCCATCTCGACCCTACTAGTCCGTGCCGAACACGTATTCTCCCCTAGTCCCATATCCCCTAAATCCACTATTTTTAAGAGCCCTCTCTAGCTCTCTCTTGAAAGTATCCAGAGAACCGGCCTCCACCGCCATCTGACGCAGAGAATTCCACAGACTCACAGCTCTGTGAGAAAAAGTGTTTCCTCGTCCTCGTTCTAAATGGCTTACTCATTATTCTTAAACTGTGGCCCCTGGTTCTGGACTCCCCCAACATCGGGAACAAGTTTCCTGCCTCTAGCGTGTCCAAACCCTTAACAATCCTATATGTTTCAATGAGATACCCTCTCATCCTTCTAAACTCCAGAGTGTGGAATCTCAGCCACTCCATTCTTTCAGCATATGACAGTCCCACCATCCCAGGAATTAACCGGGAGTACCTACACTGTACTCCCTCAACAGCAAGAATGTCCTTCCTCAAATTAGGGGGCCAAAACTGCACACGATACTCCAGGTGTGGTCTCACTAGGGCCTCTTTGCTCCTATACTCAACTTTGCTTGTTATAAAGGCCAACCTGCCATTAGCTCTCTTCACTGCCTGCTGTACCTGCTTGCTTGCTTTCATAGACTGATGAACAAGGACCCCCGGATCCTGTTGTACTTCCCCTTTTCCCTTGATGCCATTTAGATAGTAGTCTGCCTTCCTGTTTTTGCTACCAAAGTGGATAACCTCACATTTATCTACATTAAACTTCATCTGCCATGCATCTGCCCACTCCCCCAACCTGTCCAGTTCACCCTGCATTATCATAGCATCCTCCTCACAGTTCACACTGCCACCCAGCTTTGTGTCATCTGCAAATTTGCTAATGTTACTTTGAATCCCTGCATCCAATCATTGATGTATATTGTAAATAGCTGCGGTCCCAGCACCGAGCCTTGCTGTACCCCACTAGTCACTGCCTGCCATTCTAAAAGGGACCCGTTAATCCCTACTCTTTGTGTCCTGTCTGCCAACCACTTCTCTATCCATGTCAGCACTCTACCCCCAATACCATGTGCCCTAATTGTGCCCACTAATCTCCAAGGATCCAAGTAGAGATAGCTGAATGGATAGCAAATTGGTTCAGTAGGCCATTCGGCCCTTCCAGCCAGCAATGTGATCATGGCTGATCATCCCCAATCAGTACCCCGTTCCTGCTTTCTCTCCATATTTCCTGACTCCGCTATTTTTAAGAGCTCTCTCTAGTTCTCTCTTGAAAGTATCCAGAGAACCGGCCTCCACCGCCCTCTGAGGCAGAGAATTCCACAGACTCACAGCTCTGTGAAAAAAAGGTGTTTCCTCGTCCTCGTTCTAGTGGTGTGACTCGGGGTTGGGTGCTGGGCCCGTTAACGTTTGTCATCTACATCAATGATTTGGATCAGAACATACAATGCAAGATTAGCAAGTTTGCTGATAATACAAAAGTGAGTGGTTTTGCAGATAGTGAAGATGGTTGTGAAAGATTGCAGCAGGATCTGGATCGATCGATTATATGGTTATATGGTTATATGATTGGCCAGGTGGGCTGAGGAATGATTGATGGAATTTAATACAGAGATGTGTGAGATGTTGCATTTTAGGACATTGAACAAGGGCAGGACCTACTCAGTAAATGGTAAGCCTCTGGGTGGTGTTGTAGAGCAGAGGGATCTAGGAGTGCAAGTGCATGGTTCCTTGAAGGTCGAGTCGCAGGAAGATAAGGTGGTCAAAAAGGATTTGGCACATTGGCCTTCATCAGTCAGAGTTTTGATTGTGGAAACTGGCAGCTCATATTTCAGTTGTATAAGAGCCCACAGCCTATTATGGCTAAAGGGATCAGGGGGTATGGAGAGAAGGCAGGGATGGGATACTGAGTTGGATGATCAGCCATGATCATATTGAATGGCGGTGCAGGCTCGAAGAGCCGAATGGCCTACTCCTGCACCTATTTTCTATGTTTCTATGTTTATAAACCAAAGATAGACACAAAAAGCTAGAGTAACTCAGTGGGTCGGGCGGCGTCTCTGGCGAGAAGGAATGGGTGACATTTCAGGACAACTCCCTTCTTCAGACTCCAGAGATGCTGCCCGACCCGCTGAGTTAGAGCAGCTTTTTGTATCCATCTCGCTTGAGACAGGGTTGGGTTCAATAGCCGGCTGACGTGTGTGTTTCCCCTCCAGGTGTGTCCCTCACGTGAAGAAGTGGATGCTGCTGGTGTTGCTGGCATTACTGGGTAAGGACCTGCTCCATTTCACATCTCACTTCATCGATCATTGATGTCTGCAGGATAATATGAAGAGAAAATCTTCACTGAGGGTTCGAGCAGTTGAGGCAAAACATGAGGAGAAACAGTCAAGTTGAGAGTAAAGGATTAAAGGTGGAGGGAAGGATTGGGGGTGTGCCCTGGGCTGTATTTAGCCGTCTGTTTGACAGAACAACACTGGTGAATTTATAGTGTCAACTGAGTATCCCGAGCCCAAGGTTCTTATTGGAATTAGAGAGAGAGGTCCAAGCAGCTGAATTGAGGTTGTGTTATATTGTTCATAAATTATAGAAACAGAATTAGGCCATTTGGCCCATCAAGCCTACTCCACTATTCAATCATGGCTGATCTATCTTTCCCTCTCAAGCCCATTTTCCTGCCTGTTCCCCATAACCTCCGACACCCGTACTAATCAAGAATCTTATCAATATCCACCTTAAACATACCCGTTGTATTGGCCTCCTCAACCATCTGTGGCAATGAATTTCACAGATTCATCACTCCCTAACTAAATAAATTTCCTCGTCTCCTTTCTAAAGGTACGTAGTTTTGTTCTGGGGCTACAGCCTCTGGTCCAAACTCTCCCACTAGTGGAAACATCCTCTCCACATCCACTCTATCCAGACCTTTCATTATTCAGCAAGTTTCAATGAAATCCCTCTTCATCCTATAGCGAGTACAGGTCCAGCGAGTACAGGCACAGTGTCTGCAAATGCTCATCACACGTCAACCCACTCATTCCTGGGATCATTCTTGTAAACCTCCTCTGGACCCTCTTCAATGCCAGCATTTCCTTCTTCAGATGTGGAGCCCAAAACCGCTCACAATACTCCAAATGTGGTCTGGCCAGTGCCTTATAAAGCCTCAGCGTTACATCCCTGTCTTTATATTCTATTATCAGGGTGCTTGTATTTGATAATCTCGCTGTTCTAACACGTGCAAAGATGCTAATCTCCAGATTGCTCCCAGTAGCTGGTACAGTGAGTGTAGGTGTGGGAAGGGAGTGTGGGTGATGAGTAGGGGAGTGATGGTGCAGGAGGGAGGGCTGTATATTCCTTGGGCACTGGCACTGGTTCTGAGGGCAGGTGGCACCTCGAGGCTGGGACCAATCTCCTCGATGGGTTTGCTAACACAGTTTGGATGGGTTGATATGGTTTGGTATGGAAGGAAATTTGAGCCAAGATTTGGGGGGGAGATGGGCAGAACAGGGAACGAGGGCATAAAGTTAGTGAGTGTTTGGGGGCAAGAGGAAAGAAAGGCTGGAAAATCCAATGGTGGAGTGTGGCTCCACTTGATGCAAGGATTCCATCGAGGAGAAAATGTCAAAGGCTGGAGGGCATAGCTTTCAGGTGAGAGTGGCGATGTTTAAAGGAGATATGGCCCCAAAGTTGTTTTTTAAAAGTGTTGGGTATCAGGTGCAGGAGTTGCGGTAGGCGGCGCGACTCTCGTCAGCAGCGGCCTCTGCAGCCCGTCTGCGTTTTTATTATTTTTTGTCTATGTTTTTATGTAGTTTTTGTCATTTTTTGTTGGGGTGTGTGTGTGGGGGGGTGGGGGTGGGGTGGGAGGGAGGGGGTAACTTTTAATCTCTCCCTGCACGGGAGACCCGACCTTTTCTTTGTCGGGTCTCCGTTGTCGTTGGGGCTGCAACAAGGAGCGGCCTCCAACAGGAAGACCGGGGGGCTCTGGTGCCGATGACTCACCTCACCGTCGCGGAGCTGGCCGAGTCCAGAGCGGGTGGAGCGGTGGTGGAGCACTGCTGCGGCCCGACCTCCGGAGATTCGGAGGCCGCAACTGCGGGTCTGGCGGACGGCGGCACCGGGAGCCCGCGGGTCCCTGGAGGGAGACCGCTTTTCAGGGCTCCCGCAACGGCGACTTCTCCCGCCTGAGTTGCGGGGTCGAAGAGCTCCTGGAGCGGGGCCTCACAGCACCGCCCCGCGCTTCTTGGAATGGCCGTGGGACTCTGCGAGCGCCCGCCGGGGGCTCCAACATCAAGAACTTGCACCACCCGGCGTGGCTTTAATGGCCGCGGGACAATCGCCATCGCCAGCCGGGGGCTTTGACTTTGACTCTGACATCGGGGGGGGGGGGGGGGGGGAGAGTGCAGTGGAGAGATGGCCTGTGATGGAGAGTGGCCTTCCATCACAGCGATGTGATGGATGTTTATGTAAATTATGTTGTGTCTTGGGTCTATTTGTTTGTAATGTATGGCTGCAGAAAGGTCATTTCGTTTGGACCTCAAGGGGTCCAAATGACAAATAAATTGAATTGAATTGAATCTGGAACGTGCTTCCCGGGATAATGTAGGAAGCAGGTACGATAGTTGATGGCATCAAGGGTCGGTCATTTTAGTCAATGGGTAACTCACCAAGCTCGGATGAAATGTATTCCAGGATGTTGAAGAGAGCCAGGGAAGAAATTATAGATGCTCCGACTGTGATATTTTGATTCTTCCTCACTGCAGGAGTAATACTGGAGGATTAGATTACTAACATACGGTTCTTTAAAAGGGGAGCATGGGAGAGCCCAAGTAATTACAGGCCAGTTGGCTTAAACTATGGAGGACAAATTATTGGAATAGATTTTAAATGGTATAACATTCATTTAGAAGTGAATGATTTTTAGAACTGAATGTAAGCATGCATGTACAGCAGGCAGTGAAGAAAGCTAATGGCTTGTTGGCCTTCATAAGAGGAGTTGAGTATAGGAGCAAAGAATTCCTTCTGCAGTTGTACAGGGCCCTAGTGAGACCACACCTGGAGTATTGTGTGCAGTTTTGGTCTCCAAATTTGAGGAAGGACATTCTTGCTAGTGGTTGCCAATTCTCTGGATGCTTTCAAGAGAGTTCGATAAAGCTCTTAAAGAGAGCGGTGTCAATGTATATGGTGAGAAGGCAGGAACAGGATACTGATTGTGGATGATCAGCCATGATCATATTGAATGGCGGTGCTGGCTCGAATGGCCTACTGCTGCACCTATTGTCTATTGTATAAAGTTGAGTTGAGAGGTTGTCAGGATGGAGTTCGTACAGGACTCCTTGTCTGACTGATGGTTCAATTGTTTGAGTTGGTGCCAAAGAATTGATAAGGGCAGCACGTTTCATGGAGAGTATCGTTTTCAGTGAGGTTTTTGGCAAGGTCCCATATGGCAGGCTGGTCAAAAGGTAAAAGGTGAATGGTACATTGGGACCAAAATTAGATTTGTGGTAAAAAGCAAAGGTTAATGTGTGGGAAGGAACTGCAGATGCTGGTTTACACTGAAGATAAACACAAAATGCTGGAGTAACTCAACGGGTCAGACAGAATCTCTGGAGAAAAGACATAGGTGACCTTTAGGGTCAAGGCCCTTCTTCAGTCTGAGAGTCGGGGGACAGGGAAATGAGAGACATAGACAGTGATGTAGAGAGATATAGAACAAATGAATGAAAGATGTGCAAAAAAGTAGCAATGATAAAAGAAAGAGGCCGTTGTTAGCTGTTTGTTGGGTGAGAAAGACTACAGACAATGAGACTCATCAAGATGACTTTGAAGCTGCTACAACTTGGGTGGGGGAGGGATGGAGAGAGAGGGAATGCAAGGTTTACTTGAAGTTATAATAATAATACATTTTATTTATGGGCGCCTTTCAAGAGTCTCAAGGACACCTTACAAAATTTAGCAGGTAGAGGAAAAACATGTAAGGGGAATGAAATAAATAGTGGAGACGTGACTAGTACACAAAGTAAATACAGAATTCAATACAAAACATAGTATGAGGCAATTAATGCACAGATGAAAAGGGACGGCACGTGGGGCTAAGGATAGGCAGCGGTGAAGAGATGGGTCTTGAGGCGGGACTGGAAGATGGTGAGGGACATGGAATTGCGGATCAGTTGGGTTTTAATCTGCCCAAGCTAAGTATGAGATGTTGTTCCTCCAATTTGTGTTTGGCCTCACTCTGACAATGGAGGAGGCTCAGGACAGAAAGGTTAAATGTTGGAATGGGAAGGGGAATTAAAGTGTTTGGCAACTTTGAGCGGACTGAGGCGACTGCATACTTTGAATGTTGCTTGCTTCAGTGCAAGTTGAATGCAGTTCAGGTTGTGTTGAATCTGGCAACACTGTGCAACCTTTCTGCCTCTGCAGGTGTTGGCCTCTTGATGACATCTGGTCTAGTGCCGAGAAGCTGGGTGCGCTGGAAAGCACTCAGGTGAGCCCCTGACCGTCCCATCCTTGTGCACACTCGCTCTTCCTCCTGGAGCCCTTCACCTCCGTTGGTCACGGCTGCCCGTGAGCAGTCCGGGTGTCAGGGGTTATGGGGAGAAGGCAGGAGAACGCGGTTAGGAGGGAGAGATAGATCAGCCATGATTGAATGGCAGAGTAGATGGGCTGAATGGCCTAATTCTGCTCCTATCACTTAGAACCTTATTACCCTGTAGCTGCCCTGGCTGCAGGATCCCTCGCAGTCCATTCACCCCTTTCCCACATTCTGGTACAGCCACCTGCGACCCAGTAACTTGCACAATCACAGGAGGTCCTCGGCACAATCATGTCCATCACTGGGACTCCAGGATAGTCATGGTGTTGTAGTCATGCAACATGTTGTTAGTTGGCCTTGCCAAGCAAGTTGGCAAACTGGGCTCATTTGGCCCCGAGTCCTCAAAACCCTTTGTCAATATTTCTGTCCAAATGTCTTTTCAGAGTGTCAGAAACCAATGAGTACCTGGTGGATCTTGGCATTGACTGAAACTCTTCCACAGCAGTAGAAACTTAAAATGCATATTTAAAATTCCATGTGTGAGTTTTAGTGGGTTGCAAGTTGTTCTTCGTCCTTCCGCAGCCAAGTCTGACCTAATCGGCTATCCTGTCTAATGTTGTGTTGCTGTCTCTTTCAGAACAAGCTCTTCCCCTGGTGTACTGGTGGTTGGGCACAGCCTGGTACCAGTTAACAAAGGTCATCTCCTTGATCGATGTCTTTACTCTGTCCAGGCACGTGCTCTGGGCATCCACAGACTCCCTTTCTCCACCTGTTCAACTGAAGTAAAGTCACCCATTGCCGATGCCTCCTCCATCTCCTCCTCACCTCTGTACTGAACACACCCTCCCACAGGACACCCAGTCACACTCAACCCCCGATAATAGACAATAGGTGCAGGAGTGGGCCATTCGGCCCTTCCAGCCAGCAATGTGATCATGGCTGATCATCCCCAATCAGTACCCGGTTCCTGCCTTCTCTCCATATCCCCTAACTCCGCTATTTTTAAGAGCCCTCAATGGCTCTCTCTTGAAAGCATCCAGAGAACCGGCCTCCACCGCCATCTGAGGCAGAGAATTCCACACTCACAGCTCTGTGAGAAAAAGTGTCTCCTCGTCCTCGTTGTAAATGGCTTACTCCTTATTCTTAAACTGTGGCCCCTGGTTCTGGACTCCCCCAACATCGGGAACATGTTTCCTGCCTCTAGCGTGCCCAAACCATTGATAGTCGTATATGTTTCAATGAGATACCCTCTCATCCTTCTAAACTCCAGAGTGTAGAAGCTCAGCTGCTCCATTCTTTCAGCATACGACAGTCCCACCATCCCGGTAATTAACCAGGTGAACCTACACTGCACTCCCTCAACAGCAAGAATGTCCTTCCACAAATTAGGGGACCAATTAGGGGACAAATTAGGGTTGAGAAGGAGTTTCTTCCCAGAGGCCATTCGGACTGTAAATGCCTATCTCACCAGGGACTAACTCTACTAACCGTTTTTCCTTCCATTATTTATTATGTAAAATAATATGTGTGTTATGATTGTGTTTATAATTTGTTTGGTTGTTTGTCTGTTGCACAAAAGTCCGCGAGCATTGCCACTTTCATTTCACTGCACATCTCGTACGTGTATGTGACAAATCAACTTGACTTGACAAAACTGCATATGATACTCCAGGTATGGTCTCACTAGGACCTCTTTGCTCCTATACTCAACCTCTTGTTATAAAGGCCAACCTGCCATTAGCTCTCTTCACTGCCTGCTGTACCTGCTTGCTTACTTTCATAGACGGATGAACAAGGACCCCCAGATCCCGTTGTACTTCCCCTTTTCCCTTCATGCCATTTAGATAGTAATCTGCCTTCCTGTTTTTGCTACCAAAGTGGGTACTCACATTTATCTACAATAAACTTCATCTGCCATGCATCTGCCCACTCCCCAAACCTGTCCAGTTCACCCTGCATTATCATAGCATCCTCATCACAGTTCACACTGCCACCCAGCTTTGTGTCATCTGCAAATTTGCTAATGTTACTTTGAATCCCTGCATCCAATCATTGATGTATATTGTAAATAGCTGCGGTCCCAGCACCGAGCCTTGTGGTATCCCACTAGTCACTGCCTGCTATTCTGAAAGGGACCCGTTAATCCCTACTCTATGTGTCCTGTCTGCCAACCACCTCTCTATCTATTCAGATTCAGATTCAGATTCAGATTCAAGTTTAATTGTCATTGTCAGCACTCTACCCCCAATACCATGTGCCCTAATTGTGCCCACTAATCTCCAAGGATCCAAGTAGAGATAGCTGAATGGATAGCAAATTGGTTCCATGGAAGGAAGCAGAGGGTGATGGTGGAACGTTGCTTCTCGGACTGGAGGTCTGTGACTAGTGGTGTGACTCGGGGTTGGGTGCTGGGCCCATTACTGTTTGTCATCTACGTCAATGATTTGGATGAGAACATACAGGGCAAGATTAGCAAGTTTGCTGATGATACAAAAGTGACTGGTTTTGCAGATAGTGAAGATGGTTGTGAAAGATTGCAGCAGGATCTGGATCGATCGATTATATGGTTATATGATTGGCCAGGTGGGCTGAGGAATGATTGATGGAATTTAATACAGAGATGTGTGAGATGTTGCATTTTGGGACATTGAACAAGGGCATGACCTACTCAGTAAATGGTAGGCCTCTGGGTAGTGTTGTAGAGCAGAGGGACCTAGGAGTGCAAGTGCATGGTTCCTTGAAGATCGAGTCGCAGGTAGATAAGGTGGTCAAAAAGGATTTGGCACATTGGCCTTCATCAGTCAGAGTTTTGATTGTGGAAATTGGTAGGTCATATTTCAGTTGTATAAGACGTTGGTGAGACCGCATTTAGAATATTGTGTTCAGTTTGGGACACCATATTATAGGAAAAATATTGTCAAGCTTGAAAGGCTTCAGAGAAGATTTACGAGAATGTTGCCAGGACTAGAGGGTGTGAGCTATGGGGAGAGGTTGAGTAGGCTGGGTCTCTATTCCATGGAGCGCAGGAGGATGAGGGGAGATCTTATAGAGGCATACAAAATCATAAGAGGAATAGATCGGGTAGATGCACAGTTTCTTACCCAGAGTAGGGGGTTCGAGGACCAGAGGACATATGTTCAAGGTGAAGTGGAAAAGATTTAATAGAAATCCGAAAGGTGATGTTTTCACACAAAAAGGTGGTGGGTGTATGGAACAAGTTGGCAGAGGAGGTAGTTGAGGCTGAGACTATCCCATTGATTTAAAAAACAGTTAGATAGGTACATGGATAGGCAGGTTTGGAGGAATATGGATTAACCCACCACAGGCCAACCCACTTGTACTACCCCAGATAAACCCACTAGAAACATAGGAAAGACATAGAAAAATAAAACAGAATTTAAAATTAAGAAACCTATCTCTTTTAATACCAATAGTTAATAATCCATCGTTTAAACCATCAATCATAGACAAATCATTTATACAATGGGAAAGAATGGGAATCAAAACGCTCGTAGATCTGTATGAATTGGGAAAATTACTATCATTTCAACAACTACAACTGAAATATAATTTGAAAAATAACCAATATTTTAAATATCTTCAAATTCGTGATTATCTGAAAAATCACACAAAAGACTATCATAATATGCCTTCCGACTTACTGGACGAAGCAATGAAGACAAAGGCGGAATCAGCTAATCTAATATCGTACCTATATAATATCATTTTAAACATAGAAATACCCACAACAGATGGAATTAGAAGAGATTGGGAACAAGAATTAGCTATAAAAATTTCAAAAGAGAGCTGGGATAATCATTTACTACAGGTGCACAAAGGTTCGATCAACGTACGACATACGCTCATCCAATTCAAAACATTACATAGATTATATTATTCAAAAACTAAATTAAATAAAATCTTCCCTAATGTTTCACCAATCTGTGATAAATGCCTGTGTCAAGAAGCTACCATAGCACACTCTTTTGTTTTTTGTACAAAAATCCAAAAATTCTGGTATGAAATATTTGATATTTTTTCAAAATTAATCAAAATAAAACTGGTACCAAAACCAGAATGGATTATTTTTGGAATATCGGAAGGTAACCCTGAACTAAACGTGTTTCAGAAGAATTTATTTAATTACGGGCTAATAATGGGAAAAAAGCTTATACTTAAATTCTGGAAAAATGCGCCCACACCAACAATAAAAATGTGGATATCAAATATGTTTGAAACATTACATCTGGAAGAGATGAGATTCCTCTTAGCAGTTAAAGCAGACCAATTCCAAAAGATGTGGTCTATGTTTCTGGACATATTACAAGTATGAGGTGCAATAGTAATTTAAATAAATAAATAAATAAATAAATGGTATCAGGACCTGGTAATGGGAGGTAAAACAACAAAAACAGACTCGGTTGGTAGTCCCCTTTCTGCGGAGTTTAATGTTATAATAGAGTGATTGTTCCTATTTTCTTTTTCTTTATTTTCTAGGGTCTACTTTCTCACTTTACTTCCTTCTCTAACTTCTTTCCTAAGGGGCTTTCTTTTCCCAACACTCTTGCACTTCACGACTTGCGCACTTTCTTTACTTTCTTTACTTCTATCTTTTTCTTTAAAAAAAAATGAAACGGTACAAAAAATGTATTAAGATATATGTGTTGTGTAGTATTGTAATTTACCGTACTTGTAATAAAAATAAAATTAAAAAAAAAAAAAAAAAAAGACGTTGGTGAAACTGCATTTAGAATATTGTGTTCAGTTTGGGGCACCATATTATAGGAAAAGTATTGTCAAGCTTGAAAGGGTTCAGATAAGATTTACGAGAATGCTGCCAGGACTAGAGGGTGTGAGCTATGGGGAGAGGTTGAGTAGGCTGGGTCTCTATTCCATGGAGCGCAGCCAGATGAGGGGAGATCTTATAGAGGCATACAAAATCATAAGAGGAATAGATCGGGTAGATGCAATTTCTTACCCAGAGTAGGAGAATCGAGGACCAGTGGACATATGTTCAAGGTGAAGTGGAAAAGATTTAATAGGACTCTGAAAGGTGATGTTTTCACACAAAAAAGTGTTGGGTGTATGGAACAAGTTGCCAGAGGAGGTAGTTGAGGCTGAGACTATCCCATCGATTTAAAAAACAGTTAGATAGGTACATGGAAAGGACAGGTTTGGAGGAATATGGGTTAACCCACCACAGGCCAACCCACTTGTACTACCCCAGATAAACCCACTAGAAACATAGGAAAGACATAGAAAAATAGGTGCAGGAGTAGGCCATTCGTCCCTTCGAGCCAAGGACTACAAGATAGCCTGCCCACACTCTACCCCAGATACATCCACAGAACAGCCCTCTGATCCTGTAACCTAGGTTGACTAATCTTTGCACCAGTGTGACCATGACTCTGAGCTCTGGGTGTGTGGACTGAAGGTCTGTCAGCAGCGTGGGTCCATGGAGGGGTCTGTCCATCTCTTGACCATAATCATTGACCTGATTCTGTCTGTTTGATGGCAGCAATCGATTTGCTTGAAACGTGTGTGTGGGAAGGAACTAGAGATGGTGTTTTAAAGGGGTTGGACAGGCTAGATTTTAAGGGGTTGGACAGGCTAGATGCAGGAAGATTATTTCCGATGTTGGGGAAGTCTAGAACTAGAGGTCACAGTTTAAGTATAAGAGGGAAGTCCTTTAGGACCGAGATGAGAAAATCATTATTTACACAGAGTGGTAAATCTGTGGAATTCACTGCCACAGAAGGTAGTTGAGGCCAGTTCATTGGCTATATTTAAGAGGGAGTTAGATGTGGCCCTTATGGCTAAAGGGTTCAGGGGGTATGGAGAGAAGGCAGGGATGGGATACTGAGTTGGATAATCAGCCATGATCATATTGAATGGCGGTGCAGGCTCGAAGAGCCGAATGGCCTACTCCTGCAGCTATTTTCTATGTTTCTATGTTTATAAACCAAAGATAGACACAAAAAGCTAGAGTAACTCAGCGGGTCGGGCGGCGTCTCTGGAGAGAAGGAATGGGTGACATTTCAGGACAACGCCCTTCTTCAGACTCCAGAGATGCTGCCCGACCCACTGAGTTACAGCAGCTTTTTGTATCCATCTCGCTTGAGACAGGGTTGGGTTCAATAGCCGGCTGACGTATGTGTTTCCCCTCCAGGTGTGTCCCTCACGTGAAGAAGTGGATGCTGCTGGTGTTGCTGGCATTACTGGGTAAGGACCTGCTCCATTTCACATCTCACTTCATCGATCATTGATGTCTGCAGGATAATATGAAGAGAAAATCTTCACTGAGGGTTCGAGCAGTTGAGGCAAAACATGAGGAGAAACAGTCAAGTTGAGAGTAAAGGATTAAAGGTGGAGGGAAGGATTGGGTGTGTGCCCTGGGCTGTATTTAGCCGTCTGTTTGACAGAACAACACTGGTGAATTTATAGTGTCAACTGAGTATCCCGAGCCCAAGGTTCTTATTGGAATTAGAGAGTAACCTCCGACACCCGTACTAATCAAGAATCTTATCAATCTCCACCTTAAACATACGCGTTGTCTTGGCCTCCTCAGCCGTCTGTGGCAATGAATTTCACAGATTCATCACTCCCTAACTAAAGAAATTCCACCTCGTCTCTTTTCTACAGGTACGTGGTTTTGTTCTGGGGCTACAGCCTGTGGTCCAAACTCTCCCACTAGTGGAAACATCCTCACCACATCCACTCTATCCAGACCTTTCATTATTCAGCAAGTTTCAACAAAGTCCCTCCTCATCCTATAGCGAGTACAGGCGCAGTGTCTACAAATGCTCATCACACGTCAACCCACTCAAACCTGGGATCATTCTCGTAAACCTCCTCTGGACCCTCTCCAATGCCAGCATTTCCTTCTTCAGATGTGGAGGCTAAAACCGCTCACAATTCTCCAAATGTGTTCTGGCCAGTGCCTTATAAAGCCTCAGCGTTACATCCCTGTCTTTATATTCTACTAGACCAAGTGCAGACCCGTTGGGTCTGTTCCCCCAACGTGCGGTTGTGGGGGGGGATGCGGCATGCAGCGTCACACACACTAACTATCCCCCCCCCCCCCCGCACTCACGCTAATTACCCCCCCTTGATATAATATTAATATTATTAATTTGCTCCTTTTACTCCATAACCACCGTATCTACTGACGCATAGCCCCCAACTTGCAGAGGGGGGTGAGGGGGAGGGGTGGGGAGCGGGGAGGGAGGGGGGAGGGTGGAGAGAAGAGGGTAGAGGGTGTGGAGGGGAGGTTGGTTTAGGGGAAGGAGGGTGGGGGAGGGGATGGAGGGGGGAGATGGAGGGGAGGAGGGTAAAAAGAGAGAGGGGGAGAGCTTCCTGTTGCTTTAATTGGAAAATGAATGAGACTGCTGCAGAGGTCCCAGGTTTTAAGGGCTCATGAACCTGCCAAATTAAAGGGCCAGGACAGATCCTCTGGGCTCCCCTGTTTACTGAACCCCTTTGACTGCCAGTGTGCATAGTGGGGGTCATGGCCATAGTGGGACGGGGGCAGTGCCAGGCTAGGGGACAGACCTGTAAGAGTCTTATTTCTGATGTAAATGTCACATCCTGACCCAGAATTGAATATAACCATATAACCATATAACAATTACAGCACGGAAACAGGCCATCTCGGCCCTACAAGTCCATGCCGAACAAATTTTTTTCCCCTTAGTCCCACCTGCCTGCACTAGTACCATAACCCTCCATTCCCTTCTCATCCATATGCCTATCCAATTTATTTTTAAATGATACCAATGAACCTGCCTCCACCACTTCCACTGGGAGCTCATTCCACACCGCCACCACTCTCTGCGTAAAGAAGTTCCCCCTCATATTACCCCTAAACTTCTGTCCCTTAATTCTGAAGTCATGTCCTGATGTTTACTCGATGTATTCATTTTATGCTACAATCAGCCTATATTTATGTTAGATACTCCTCATGGTGCCTTTGCAAACGAGGGCTATTAGCTTTAACCTAAAAGAACCCTAAAAGTGTTGTATTGTTTGAGTATCTGTAGTTTTTGTGTGTGTCTGTGTATACCTGTCAAACGTGTATCTGTAGATGTGTGGATGTATGTGTAGATGGATGTATGTGTGCATGTATGTGTGGATGTGTCAGATTCAGATTCAGATTCAAACTTTATTGTCATTGTGGAGTGTACAGTACAGAGACAACGAAATGCAGTTAGCATCTCACCCAGAAGAGCGAACATAGAATAATGGAACAGTAAAATATATTTATGTACATACAGTAGCAGTAGTACAATTTTTCTGGGGGAAGGAGTGTCCTGGGGGATGGGGTGACTGGCAATCACCAAGGTGCAGAGTTAAGATGCCGCAGGGAAGAAGCTGTTCCTGAACCTGCTAGTCCGGCAATGGAGAGAGCTATAGCGCCTTCCGGATGGGAGGAGGGTAAACATTCTGTGGCTGGGGTGAGAGCAGTCCTTGACGACGCTGCGCGCCCTTCGCAGACATCGCTTGCTCTGGACAGACTCAATGGAGGGGAGTGAGGAACCGGTGATGCGTTGGGCATTACTGAACCCCAACCCCAACCCCAAATCACCATACTGCTCAGATTGTAACCCATAAGCAATTCTGTACACCTTGTTTTTCCTCAACTTTTCAATTTTAGAATTGTAAGCTACAAGTTTTTGCTCTTCAAACCACGCATGACATTAAGAATGTGCTGCAGATCATCACATTTGAAGTAGTCCAAATTCTGATAATCTCTGCGAATGCTGGCTAAATCAGTTTCTTTTGCTGGGCATTTGGATTGACAATTTTGCATTTCTTCTTCGGAGACATCTGTTTAAATGTAAAGGAACAGCATTAACAGAAACAAGTTATTATTTGCAGTTTTAGAAAAAAAGGTAGAAATGATAAAGTTAAACGCTAAAACAAATAGTAAATACCCAACAAAAAAATCATATTCATCAGTTTCATCAAATCAAATTCATCTAATCAATTCATCTAAATTCAAGTACTGGATCTAAACATCTATCCATTTCTTAAGAAAAGGCTATTTTTTTTTAATAGCCTAAGTATCCAAATGACAAACTAATCCCATTCACACAAGAATTCACAATACAACATGATTTTTAAATCTCACTGTCATGAACTTAAATGCCAAATGGAAGGAATTTAATGTTTAATTCCCATCAATTAATCTAGAAACAACCACTTTCAATTTGATCAAAATTATTATTTTTTGCACAATACATGTGATTAAAACTGTTGTAGATATTTCGTATCAAATTAATGATTATGGAGAGACAATTACACAAAATATAGACGATTTAGATGCTCTTATGACATGCCAAGTCAAGTCAGGTCAAGTCATGTTTGTCCAAAAATAAGAGAATTTTAATCATCTTGCGAGTGGGTGTTTCTGGAATGCGATCGATTGGAACGTTGCCGTGAATTTTAAGCCCATATCAGCAGGCAAGACACTGCCGATTCGTATGGGGCCCAAATATCATTTTCACAATGTCAAATTAGACTAAAGCTACTCCAAAAAGCAAGATTATATGTAAAATACATGACTTACCCTTTGTTTTCTCCTGATATTGTGATCCATCATGTTGAAGGCGTTGAGTGCATTCGACGTCGGATTTTACTTTAATCGAACTATCAAATTGTCCAGCGATGTGTATTATAAAAAACCGGAACGCAAGTCCGATCAATTTTTCTTCATCGCCTAAAAGCTCGAGGAAATCCCACTCTAACAAGCGACACAAACCTGCATTGTAATCCCTCCCCCTCCCCTCCCCCTCCCCCCCCCCCCCCCCCCTCAAAGGCACCGGAGTCGTGCACACAGCCAGTGACAGATCTGCAGCGTCGCTGAAGGTAGATTTTGTAACATCGTTAACTATTGCTGCCAGCACAGCCGGCCCTTCTTCTGTCCCAGCATCCAGACTGGTTGAACACCCGCGGACCCTGAGCCGTCTATCCCCACGGCCGGGGGTGGGGGGGGAGGGAGGGAGGAGGAAGAGGATGACGTCAGGGTGTCGGTGCAGCATGGTCAGTGACTCTTGGTGGGTGGAGGAATCAGACCGTCCCCAACTGACGTTGCTTGGAGCCACGGCCCCACTCCCCATGCACCGCTCCCCATGGCCCCACTCCCCATGGCCCCGCTCCCCATGGCCCCGCTCCCCTCGGCCCCACTCCCCATGGCCCCGCTCCCCATGGCCCCGCTCCCCTTGGCCCCGCTCCCCTTGGCCCCGCTCCCCATGGCCCAACTCTCCATGGCCCCGCTCCCCTTGGCCCCGCTCCCCTTGGCCCCGCTCCCCATGGCCCCGCTCCCCTTGGCCCCGCTCCCCATGGCCCCGCTCCCCATGGCCCCACTCCCCATGGCCCCGCTCCCCTCGGCCCCGCTCCCCATGGCGACGGTCCCGCAACCCCCCGGCCCCACTCCCCTCGGCCCCGCTCCCCCCGGCCCCGCTCCCCCCGGCCCCGCTCTCCTCGGCCCCGCTCCCCCCGGCCCCGCTCCCCTCGGCCCCACTCCCCCCGGCCCCACTCCCCTCGGCCCCGCTCCCCCCGGCCCCGCTCCCCCCGGCCCCGCTCCCCTCGGCCCCATTCCCACCTACACGCACCCCCCAGCCCCGTGTGTGGACGCTGACAGTGTTAAACAGGGTCTGATTCTGGATAAACAGGGTCTGATTAGGAACAGTCAACATGGATTTGTGCCTGGAAGCTCATGTTTAACTAATCTTCTTGAATTTTTTGAAGATGTTACTCGGGAAATTGATGAGGGTAAAGCAGTGGATGTTGTGTATATGGACTTCAGTAAGGCCTTTGACAAGGTTCCTCATGGAAGGTTGGTTAAGAAGGTTCAATGGTTGGGTATTAATGGTGGAGTAGCAAGATGGATTCAACAGTGGCTGAATGGGAGCTGCCAGAGAGTAATGGTGGATGGTTGTTTGTCAGGTTGGAGGCCAGTGACGAGTGGGGTGCCACAGGGATCTGTGTTGGGTCCACTGTTGTTTGTCATGTACATCAATGATCTGGATGATGGTGTGGTAAATTGGATTAGTAAGTATGCAGATGATACTAAGATAGGTGGGGTTGCGGGTAATGAAGTAGAGTTTCAAAGTCTACAGAGAGATTTATGCCAGTTGGAAGAGTGGGCTGAAAGATGGCAGATGGAGTTTAATGCTGATAAGTGTGAGGTGCTACATCTTGGCAGGACAAATCAAAATAGGACGTACATGGTAAATGGTAGGGAATTGAAGAATGTAGGTGAACAGAGGGATCTGGGAATAACTGTGCACAGTTCCCTGAAAGTGGAATCTCAAGTAGATAGGGTGGTAAAGAAAGCTTTTGGTGTGCTGGCCTTTATAAATCAGAGCATTGAGTATAGAAGTTGGGATGTAATGTTAAAATTGTACAAGGCAAAGTTAGGGCTTTATTCTTTGGAGCGCAGAAGGTTAAGGGGGGACTTGATAGAGGTTTTTAAAATGATGAGAGGGATAGACAGAGTTGACGTGGAAAAGCTTTTCCCACTGAGAGTAGGGAAGATTCAAACAAGGGGACATGACATGAGAATTAAGGGACTGAAGTTTAGGGGTAACATGAGGGGGAACTTCTTTACTCAGAGAGTGGTGGCTGTGTGGAATGAGCTTCCAATGAAGGTGGTGGAGGCAGGCTCGTTTTTATCATTTAAAAAATAAATTGGATAGTTATATGGATGGGAAGGGAATGGAGGGTTATGGTCTGAGCGCAGGTATATGGGACTAGGGGAGATTATGTGTTCGGCACGGACTAGAAGGGTCGAGATGGCCTGTTTCCGTGCTGTAATTGTTATATGGTTATATGACAGTGCGACCCACAGGGGGAGGCGGGGCGGAGGGCGGCCTGGCCGGACAGCGCTGACTGCGGGGGGAGAGTGGGGGCTGTCCTGAGGGATGCGCACCTTTGGCCGCTTACACCTTGGTGCTCGGGTTCAGAGCAAAGATACCGATACCTTCCTGCTTTCAATAACAGCACCCACAAATATTTATAGTGCACAAAATGAGCGTTTTGGCGGTTTTTAACAGGTAAGAAGATACAGGTTCAGTGTGTTAACAGTGTTTGCCGAGGCAGCCATGTTCTCCACATGGATTGAGCTGCTCCACGCGTCATACCCTTTGACCCGATGACCTTACGTGCAACCCCCCTATATTTCCCTCTCTCCCTTCCACCCATATATCTCCCTTTAATTTTATATTTCAGCGCTCTCCTTATCTGGCATTTTGTCCCTTTCACCTTGAGCCTTTGGCACTCACTCCACCTTTATGCTAATCACGCCTCACATGTAAAACGTATTTACTTGTTGGCTTTGTCCTGCGTGCCTATGCTTCCTTTCACTGTCTTTCATCAGTCTGAGGAAAGTTCCTGATCTGATATGTCATCTGTCCATTCCACTTGTGGTCAGGCAGATTGTGCTGAACTGCTGAATTCCTGCAGCACTTTGTCTTTGGATAGAGCCATTTCCGCAGGTTAAATTAATTGTAATTGGCTCCTGTTACAGGGAAGTAGAATTTAATGTTTGTGGTGTATTAATTTGACTGTTTTGTACATCTTTGTCAACTCTATCAGGATCTGCTCTTTCTGGACATGGCATTAAGGTAAGGTCCCGGTTTCAAACCCTCTCTTGGGTTTCAGCGTTTGGGGAAAGATTGGGCAGCACAGTGGTAGAGTTGCTGCCTCACATCACCAGAGACCTGGGTTCAATCCTGATGTTTTGTCTGTACAGAGTTTGTATGTTCTCCCTGTGACCGTGTGGGTTTTCTCCAGGTGTTCTGGCTTCTTCCAACATATAACCATATAACAATTACAGCACGGAAACAGGCCATATCGACCCTTCTAGTCCGTGCCGAACACATATTCTCCCCTAGTCCCATATACCTATGCTCAGACCATAACCTTCCATTCCCTTCCTGTCCATATAACTATCCAATTTATTTTTAAATTATAAAAACGAACCTGCCTCCACCACCTTCACTGGAAGCTCATTCCACACAGCCACCACTCTCTGACATGCCAAAGACATTCAGATTTGGAGGTTAATTGTTTTTAGTAAACTGTCCCTAGTGTGTAGGATAGTGCTAGTGTATGGGGCGATTGCTGGATTGTGCAGACTCAGTGGACCAGAGGGCCACTGAGTTGGGAAGGGGAGGAGACAGCAAGGGCTAACAGAATTGTGAGAATTCAATGTTCATGCCACCAGGATGCAGACTCCCCAAGCGGATTATGAGGTGCTATTCCTCCAATTTCCGGTGGTGCTCGCTCTGGCCATAGACCCAGGACATTGAGGTCGGATATGGAATGGGAGGGGGAATGGAAGTGCTGAGCCACCGGGAGGTCAGGTTGGTTATTGCGGACCGAATGGAGGTGTTCGGCAAAACAATCGCTCAGCCTCCGCTTGGTCTCACCGATGTAGATCAGCTGACATCTAGAGCAGCGGATGCAATAGATGAGGTTGGAAGAGATGCAGGTGAACCCCTGTCGCACCTGGAACGACTGCTTGGGTCCTTGAATGGAGTTGAGGCGGGAGGTAAAGTGTCAAGTGTTGCATCTCTTGCGGTTGTAAGGGAATGTACCAGGAGAGGAGGTGGTACAGGAGGGAAGGGAAGAATTGACAAGGGAGTTATGGAGTGAGCGGTCTTTGCGGAAGGCAGACATGGGGGGAGATGGGAAGATGTGGCGAGTGGTGGGGTCACGTTGGAGGTGGAAACTGACTGAGGACTATAAGTTGTATGTGACGGCTGGTGGGGTGGCGTAGACGGAGGAATTGGGAGTAGGGTATGGAGTCCTTACAGGAAGCAGGGTGGGAAGAAGTGTAGTCCAGATAGCCATGGGAGTCAGTAGGTTTATAGTGGATGTCGGTCAGAAGTCTATCACCTGCGATGGAGATAGTGAGGTCTAGGAATGGTAGGGAAGTGTCGGAAATGATCCTGGTGTATTTGAGTGCTGGGTGGAAGTTAGTGGTGAAGTGAAGTGAAGTCAGTTGTGTGTGGGTGCAGGTGGTGGCACAAAAGCAGTCGTCAATGTAGCTGAAATATATCTAATTTGTCGACAGCGCTCCCAATGTGCAGTGAATTTGTATAACAGGTCAATCTGATTTGTGGTCAACACTCCCACCTTGTGGTGATCCGCTGCCCTGCAGGCCTGTCCAATTTGTGGTCAATACTACCATCATGTGGTGGTCCGCTGCCCAGCAGGCCCATCTGATATGTGGACAAAGTACTAGTTTGACTGCAAAATCTCCTCAAGGTATGCCTACTTTGAAGAAATTCTCCTCCTCCCTCCGAAAACAGTTTAACGACCTCCTCTCTCACAGCCCCCCCTCTGTGATTCCCCCTTCCCTCCAACTACGACCACATCCTAACCCAGACCCGATAACACAACCATGTTTAAAAAGGTCTGAAGAAGGGTTTCGGCCCAAAACGTTGCCTATTTCCTTTGTTCCATAGATGCTGCCTCACCCACTGAGTTTCTCCAGCATTTCTTCTTAAACACTAGTTTGACTCTGATGGTCAGGCAACATCGCTGGAGAACATGGATTGGTAATTCTGCGTTGGGGCTCTTCAGACCCTTTAGAATTTTACCATAATATTGGTCCAATCTGTAGAAGTCACTACTGCAGAGACACAATGGTCCTTGTGGAGATACTTCTCCAGGCATTGTCCATGTGTTTTTACCTTGAGGACTAGAATCTTCTCACTCGGCTGTCCGTCCTCCTGAGTTACTGCAGCACTTTGTCCATTTGTAGAGAAGGACGTTGGAACATTTCAAACATTAAAATTATATGTTAATTTTATTTTTCAGCATAACTTCAAGTCTACCTGGATTTGTTCTTTCTGGATGTCACAGGAAGGTAAGGCACCTCCTATTTCTAACCCTCTTCAGTTTAATGGGATAAATGTGTTAAATTAATGACGGCTTTTCCAAATTTTTTGGAGAAAGTTCTTGCATGTAGGGTGCTGGAATCTTGAGCAAATCTTGATTGGTAGATGGGTGGAATAAGTGACAAAGGCTAGAGGTGACAAGCAGAGAGAATGTGTCAGAAGGAGGGGTGTGAAATGTAAAGCCAGCGGGATGTGTATGCATAATGGGACAGGGAAGTATGGGACTCTGATGTGAAATTAGTGTACTGTGGAGCCCCCTCTTTCCCTGCATCCCCACCCTGGTGAGAACACTTCCCCAGCACCTCCATAACGTTGCTCCTTTCCCCTCTGTACGCTCATCTGTCCTTCGAGCCAAAGGGCCAAATGGCCTACTCCTGCACCTATTGTCTATTGTCTATATCTTCCATCCCCATGACCATATTTCGATCTTTCCCTTCCATCCATATCCCTCCCTCTGGCTTTGCATTTCAATGCTCTATCCCCTGAGTGCGATCCCGGCAGGAAAGGCCGCGCCAATCCAGGTAGGTAGGCCGCTGTGGGGGGAGGGGGGGGGGCGAGGACGCGACTCGAATAATAGTCGCGTCCTCACCAGGAAGCGGCTGAAGGACGGTATCCCCCGCACCGTGCCCTCTTCCCCCACATAAAAACACCAAAAAAACACAAAAAAATACACTTTTACATAACTAAATAAACAAAAAAACAAAAAGATACTGGGCTGTAGGTGGAGGCTGCTGGCACCAGCGCCACCGGAAGTACATGTATTTGAGTGCCGGGTGGAAGTTAGTGGTGAAGTGAAGTGAAGTCAGTTGTGTGTGGGTGCAGGTGGTGGCACAAAAGCAGTCGTCAATGTAGCTGAAATATATCTAATTTGTCAACAGCGCTCCCAATGTGCAGTGAATTTGTATAACTGGTCAATCTGATTTGTGGTCAACACTCCCACCTTGTGGTGATCCGCTGCCCTGCAGGCCTGTCCAATTTGTGGTCAATACTGCCATCATGCGGTGGTCCGCTGCCCAGCAGGCCCATCTGATATGTGGACAAAGTACTAGTTTGACTGCAAAATCTCCTCAAGGTATGCCTACTTTGAAGAAGTTCTCCTCCTCCCTCCAAAGACAGTTTAACGACCTCCTCTCTCACAGCCCCCCCCCCCCCTCTGTGATTCCCCCTTCCCTCCAACTACGACTGCATCCTAACCCAGACCCGATACCACAGCCATGTTTAAAAAGGTCTGAAGAAGGGTTTCGGCCCAAAACGTTGCCTATTTCCTTCGTTCCATAGATGCTGCCTCACCTGCTGAGTTTCTCCAGCATTTTTGTCTAGCTTTGATTTTCCAGCATATGCGGTTTCTCTTAAACACTAGTTTGACTCTGATGGTCAGGCAACATCGCTGGAGAACATGGATTGGTAATTCTGCGTTGGGGCTCTTCAGACCCTTTAGAATTTTACCACAATATTGGTCCAATCTGTAGAAGTCACTACTGCAGAGACACAATGGTCCTTGTGGAGATACTTCTCCAGGCATTGTCCATGTGTTTTTACCTTGAGGACTAGAATCTTCTCACTCGGCTGTCCGTCCTCCTGAGTTACTGCAGCACTTTGTCCATTTGTAGAGAAGGACGTTGGAACATTTCAAACATTAAAATTATATGTTAATTTTATTTTTCAGCATAACTTCAAGTCTACCTGGATTTGTTCTTTCTGGATGTCACAGGAAGGTAAGGCACCTTCTATTTCTAACCCTCTTCAGTTTAATGGGATAAATGTGTTAAATTAATGACGGCTTTTCCAAATTTTTTGGAGAAAGTTCTTGCATGTAGGGTGCTGGAATCTTGAGCAAATCTTGATTGGTAGATGGGTGGAATAAGTGACAAAGGCTAGAGGTGACAAGCAGAGAGAATGTGTCAGAAGGAGGGGTGTGAAATGTAAAGCCAGCGGGATGTGTATGCATAATGGGACAGGGAAGTATGGGACTCTGATGTGAAATTAGTGTACTGTGGAGCCCCCTCTTTCCCTGCATCCCCACCCTGGTGAGAACACTTCCCCAGCACCTCCATAACGTTGCTCCTTTCCCCTCTGTACGCTCATCTGTCCTTCGAGCCAAAGGGCCAAATGGCCTACTCCTGCACCTATTGTCTATTGTCTATATCTTCCATCCCCATGACCATATTTCGATCTTTCCCTTCCATCCATATCCCTCCCTCTGGCTTTGCATTTCAATGCTCTATCCCCTGAGTGCGACCCACAGGGGAAGGCGAGGAGGAGGGCGGTCTGGCCGGACAGCGCTGACCGTGGGGAGAGAGTGGGGGCTGCCCCGAGGGATGCGCTCCTTTGGCCGCTTACACCTTGGGTTTAGCGGCTGGCGTTGGGGTATAGCTACTGGCGTTGGGGTTTAGCTACTGGTGTTGGGGTTTAGCGGCTGGCGTTGGGGTTTAGCGGCTGGCGATGGGGTTTAGCTACTGGCTTTGGTGTTTAGCTACTGGCGTTGGGGTTTAGCTACTGGCTGTAGCGGCAGATTTTTCAGATCTTTCAGGAAATTAACTCCCTAGCCACTAATTGGGTGAGAGGGGATAAGGGGAATATCTTCGGTACGCATGCAAGCTGCCTCAGAGACTTTCGGAGCTTCTACTTTCATAAGCTTCAGCACACAGTCTTTTAATGAATATTTTCTTTATTGTAGATATAAAAGTAAGATACATCCAAGGTTTTCCGACTTGTTCCAGCAATCTTCTTCAAACTCCAACGCATTGCTTCAGATACTAGAAAACTCCTCGTGTCTCCTTCTTCACAAGAGGCTAGACATGCTTAACATGGCTTGACATGCTTGACCTGCTTGACATGGCTTGACATGCTTGACATGGTCGAAGGATAAACCTTCTCCCTCTCCTGTCCAAAACGAAAACTCAACTAAACTAACACGCAAGCAGTTAAGCTGCATAAACAAGCCCCAAGACACGTCATAAAATCCCACCCACATTATAACGGGCTGGCTAAAATTTAAAGGAACATGCCATCCACAATGACATGCAAAACAGGCCAAATGGCCACTACATACCGGCCCCTAATTGTTCCGAATACATAATGAGGCAATTACCAAATAACATCAAAAAAGTGGCCATTAAGGCTTAACATACATCAAAATCAAAATATCAGGGAATAAAACCCTGTGGCTCCATCGTCAGGAAATCAAACCGCGATCTCCCGCATGCTAGGCGTGGATACTAACCACCATACTAATGAGGAAAAAATAGCATGCACTATATATCTGCAAACACAATTCTTTCTCGACTCTTCCATCTTCGCTTTCGCCTTCTAGAAGCAAGCACAACTTAGTTATTGGTCTTATTAAAACATTGTTTTTTGTTTTCAGTCGCACTATACGTACCAAACCCTGAACATCAGGCATGATTTCCAGTTTTCTACCCATTAACCAAGAACCTCGAGATGCTGTAGAGTTAGCCACCAACACAATGTCGCCTGGAACTTGATTTCCTTTTCCCTTTCCGCAGGATTCTTCTCCAAGATACTTTCTGTTATTTGTTTCTTTTCCCGAATTTTCATCAACAATCTTGTTTTTATTTTAAGAAACCAGGCTACCGATGTTCTCAATTTATTCCATGATGAAAAGTGGGTAATTAAACTATTCACGGTGTCATATGAGTTTTTTTCAATCACATTCACCGAAATGTTTTGTTTAATTTCCGGATCTGTTGTAGAGATTTCAAATCCGAGTTCAAGCTTTGGCCATTCTCTACTTGGCTTACTAAGAAACTTTGGCCCATTGATCCATCTCTTGTTATTAAGAAAGCCATTTGCCGTTTGTCCCCTAGAGGCTTCATCCGCAGGATTTTCCTTTGTATTAACATATCTCCATTGAGAAACATTAGTAGCTCCTAGTACAAAGGAAACTCTATTTGCAACAAATGTCATAAAACGTTAGCTTTCATTGTTAATGTATTTCAAAACCGTAGTACTATCGGTCCAGAAGGTAGATTCTTCCAGTTGAAATTGCAGTTCCTTTTTCAGCATTATGTCAATTTTCACAGCTAAGACTGCTGCTGCTGTTCCATTCTGGGAATCGTCATTTGCTTCAATGGTGCTACTCTGGCTTTTCCCATTACGAATGCAACATGCACTCTATTGTTTACATTTTGTAATCTTAAGTATGAAACAGTTCCATAACCACTTTCGCTGGCATCCAAAAAGTGATGCAGTTGCGCATTTCCGATATTACCAATGGTTTTAGGCTTTATACACCGATCTACCTTAAACGTTGACATTTTTTGGAGGTCTTTTAACCATTCTGTCTAACTGTGCGAGGATGTTTGAGTTATACTCTCATCCCAACCAAGTTTTTCTCGACACAGATTCTGTAAAATTAACTTGGCTAGCAGTGTAAATGGTGCCAGAAATCCCAAAGGATCATATACTGAACCAATCACAGATAAGATACCCCTTTTTGTGCATGGTCGTTCCTGAATTGACAATATAAACTTAAACACATCCGTTTCCACACACCAGTGCAGTCCCAGTGCCCTTTCCATTGGCAAGTTGTCTTTGTCTAAATCCACCACCTTGGTTTCTTCGGCCCTGTCATCTGGTGGAATGCTTTCCAAAACAGCACGACTGTTGCTGACCCACTTGGTAAGTACAAATCCTCCCTTATTGCAGAGAGAGGTTAGGTGCTTCACTATTTGAATTGCCTCTAACTCGGTAGATACGGATTTTAGGCAATCGTCCACATAAAAATTATTTTTCAAAGTGGAAATTACCTCCTCTGGGAAATAATCTTTATTATCCTCTGCGGTTTTCCTCAAAGCGAAATTCGCATAACTTGGAGATGACACTGCTCCGAAAAGATGTACTTTCATTCGGTAATCAACAAGGTCTTGCTGCACATCCCCTTCAGGCCACCATAAGAATCGCAGATAATCAATATGTTTACCAGTTACTTTCACTTGATAAAACATTGCTCTGATATCAGCCATCAAAGCTATCGGTTCTTGCCTAAATTTGATGAGAACTCCAAGAACGAGTTAGTCAGGTCTGGACCTTGCAGTAATTCACTGTTAAGTGATGTCCCTTTAAAGACTGCCGCGCAGTCAAAGACCACCCTCAATGTCCCTTTCTTTGAGTGGTACACCCCATGGTGCGGAATATACCAGATCTCTCCATCATCTCGATATAGTTGATTCATTGGTATCCTTTCAGCATAATCATTATTAATCATATTCTGTAAGAAGGATGTATATTCCTCTTGGAATTTCGTGTTCTTAACAAATTTACGTTTCAAACCATGAATACGCTGTTCAGCCATATAGCGATTATTTGGTAAATTAACACTTTCCTTCTTGAAAGGTAAATCCAAACAATAATGTCCATTTTTCATCTTAACTGAATGGTTCATAATATCTAAGAATTTCAATTCTTCTCTAGACATTTCTTCATGTTCTTGGCTGGTACTTTCATTGAAGTCATGATTATATTGCTTCATTAACAGCTTTTCCAATTTACCTGTAGATATTTGGTTAACAGCAACAGCACGGCAATTCATTTTGCTGGTGCTTTCCTTATTCTTACCCAAGGAGCCATAAATAACCCATCCTAGTAGGGTCTTCATAGCATACGGTCCATCCCCTTGGCTCCTAATTATCTGTACAGGTTCTAATGCTCTCAGGGCATTCGTTCCAATAAGTAAGTCAATATCAGAATTTATCTTTGTTATTTTGACTTCTTTCAGGTAAGGCCATTGCTGTAAGTCTTCACATCTGGGTACATTTTGACGACCAACAGGCATTGTTTCATGTGTGAAAACCTCTGAAATTGGAATAAAATTATCTTCATCCAAACTGGATATCTCCATATTTGTTATATAATAACTCTGGTAATCCTTTTCTTTATTCACGGTACGCATTTGAATTTTAACTTTCTCTCCAGTAATGTCCAACCTTCTCATCAAATTCTCTGTGCAAAAAGTAGCTGAACTCCCATGATCCAGAAATGCATATGTTTGCAACACTACATCAGTTTCCCTATTTCTCACTTGTACTGGTAAAATAGAGAAAATGCATGTTTTCTCTCCGGCCCCAATATGTGCAGTTACTTGAGGCGAGGTGATAGCATTAACATCCGCTGACTCCTTTTTCTGCTCAGTATGATCTGGCTCTTTCTTTACAGTATGAAGCACATCAGGATGATTCTGCTTACATTTGTCACAAATTATTGGACACTTACAGTCTTTTACCATGTGCCCCTTCTTTAAACACCCATAGCAGATTCCATTCCTTTTTAAAAAGTCCATCTTTTTTTCATATTTCTTTTCCTTAAATTTACGACACCATCTTATGGTGTGACCTACTTCATCACAAAATGGACAGAATTCATTCTTTCTGGTCGGTGCATCCTCTTTGGCACCACCCAACACCTTCTCAGGTATTATATTGGTAGCAAAATTGCTTTTCTTAGGCCCTGTCTTTTGTTTAGTTTTGACATAGGTAGAACCCTTATAAATTGCAAGTGACTTGGCTTCTTCAATAATCCCGCTGCATGAATCTGACATGTACCGTACTTCTCTTTCTAAATATTCCACCAGGTCTGGTAGCCTGGCTACTTGTTTGCTCTTATCACGTAATTTACCAGCCCTATCTCTCCTTTTCTCTCATTCTTCTGGGCAACTTGCTTATGATGATTCTCATATTACTTGAAAGATTAATTTCCTCCATATAGCCAAGATTTTTCATCGAGCTGCAACATCTTCTCAGAAATATTGCATATTCACTCAATTTATCCACATCTTCTGGTTTGATTTCTCTCCAATCATGGGCCTTTTCAATGTATGCATTCGCAATCCTCTGTTCATCACCAAAACGTTCCTTTAGTAATCTTCTCGCCTTATTATAGCCCTGGTTGTCTGGCTCCATCTGACAACTTTCCACAAGCCCCTTCACCCTTCCTTGTGTGTACTTCACCAGAAACCGTAAGCGCTCTTTTTCATCCTTAACTTTCTTCTCTAATACCTCTTCCAGTGCCCTCACGAAAGTTTCATATTCTAAAGGATCTCCAGCATACGTAGGAATTTCAACTGGTGGCAAAATGAGAGATGTATTTCGTCGAGCTATAATCTCGTTGAATTCAGATTGCTTATTCAGCAGTGCCAATAGACCAACCTGATTCCCTTCTCCTTGGTCCACTGGTCTTTCTCGAGTTTGTACGGATGTTCTTATAGTAGCTAGTTTCGGTCTAGCACCCATTTGCTGAGCTGAAGGTTCACTCAACCTATTTAGGTTTTCCAATCCAAGGTATCCTGTGGACTTTGACTGTGGAATCGATTCAACTGCCAATTCACTCTGAGCAGTTTTGGCTCTCTGTCTAGAGCTTATCGCCTTTGATGATCTAGAGCTGCATCTAGACCCTTCACTTTCCAGTATGTCCCTTCTGGCTTTAGCCACCTTCAACTTTGTATCTAATTCCAGTTGTTCCTGACATCGCGCCATCTCTTCATGCTGTCGGGCCATCTATTGCATCATCTCTTCTTGCTGTCGGGCCATCTCATGTTTTTTCTTCATAGCATCCGCTTCTATTGAGAGCGCTACTAACTCAGCCTTTGCTCCCAAACAAGCAGAAGCCCTCAAAACCGAACTGGCTGAGCTACCAGATTTACGGCCTGATCTTTGTGAAGATACATTTGAGATACTATCTCCCGGTTCTATTTCATCACCTTCTTCTTCATGCTTAGTATCTTCTTTTCTGCTACCTTTACTTTTGCTAACTTGCTCTAACCATCCTTCTACAACTTCCATGGATTTATCATAATACTCCGTATTTTCGGAATCCCACTTAAAATGTCTTTCACGCTCCTCTTGAGAACGCTTTTCATCCAGCAGTGTCTCCTGCTTCTCTTTCAGCTCATGGTTAAGGCTACTTATCAGGCGTAATTTCTCTTCCACCTTGTCCTGGTTCTCTTCTGATTCCATGAGTGTCTTCACACTTTCAAACAGCCTTCTAATCTTCTTCCCCAACTTGTTCCTATCCAATTCAGCCTCCTTGAGAACATAACTTCGACCTTTCTCAGTGAGTTTAAGTTGTCTGGCTGGTCTTTCTTCACCACCACGTGGCTCTTCTGGCATAGCTCTGCCCTCATCTTCCTTCATGATTTAAAAGAGGTCTTGGCAGATTGCCAAGTCTTTAAATTAGTCGAAAAAAGTCTCTGCTTCTGAGTGACTTTGTTATTATCAACAATTTCTTCTAAAACTAAAACATACTGATAATGTAGAGAACCTCTCTCTAATTCCAGGTGCAAAATAAATGATGCTAATTCCAATGGAAAGCTCCTTTATCTCTTTGATTCAAAACAATCCAAGGTCGGTCTGCCTTTCCCAGACACGCTGGAGAAAACAGCTTGTTGAGCTCTGTTACAGAATTCTTTCAATTAAAACGTAATTTTAATTCAAAAGGTAATAATCAATTCGTACTCACAATCCCACATCTTCCGATGCGTTCCGATGCTGTCGATAGACCTCAAGGCTCTTCCTGGCCGAGATCTTCTTCAGTTCCACGATTGGAACCAATCTTCTTTGGCTGCACCTCTCCGAGGTCTTAGCCTTCGTCCTGCTCTGGCCGCACCTCTCCGAGGTCTTAGCCTTCGCACTTCGATCTTCTGTCCCTATCTCAGGGACTGGTATTTACCCCAGCCGGAGGTTCGCTTTTACTTATCTTCTTCTTCTTCTTCTGTCCCAATCTCTGGGACTGGCAATTACCCCCTGCCGGAGGTATCCTTCGACTTAATGTAGCGGCAGATTTTTCAGATCTTTCAGGAAATTAACTCCCTAGCCACTAATTGGGTGAGAGGGGATAAGGGGAATATCTTCGGTACGCATGCAAGCTGCCTCAGAGACTTTCAGAGCTTCTACTTTCATAAGCTTCAGCACACAGTCTTTTAATGAATATTTTCTTTATTGTAGATATAAAAGTAAGATACATCCAAGGTTTTCCGACTTGTTCCAGCAATCTTCTTCAAACTCCAACGCATTGCTTCAGATACTAGAAAACTCCTCGTGTCTCCTTCTTCACATGAGGCTAGACATGCTTAACATGGCTTGACATGCTTGACCTGCTTGACATGGCTTGACATGCTTGACATGGTCGAAGGATAAACCTTCTCCCTCTCCTGTCCAAAACGAATTCCCAACTAAACTAACACGCAAGCAGTTAAGCTGCATAAACACGCCCCAAGACACGTCATAAAATCCCACCCACATTATAACGGGCTGGCTAAAATTTAAAGGAACATGCCATCCACAATGACATGCAAAATAGGCCAAATGGCCACTACACTGGCGTTGGGGTTTAGCTACTGGCGTTGGGGTTTAGCGACTGGCGATGGGGTTTAGCGGCTGGCGTTGGGGTTTAGCGGCTGACGGGGTTTACTACTGGCATTGGGGCATAGCTACCGGCGTTGCGGTTTAGCTACTGGCATTTGGGTTTAGCTACTGGCGGGGTTCAGCTACTGGTGTTGGGGTTTAACAGGTGGCGTTGGGGATTAGCTACTGGCATTGGGGTTTAGCTACTTGCGTTGCGGTTTAGCAGCTGACGTTGGGGTTTAGCGGCTGGCGTTGGGGTTTATCGGCTGGCGTTGGTGTTTAGCTACTGGCGTTGGTGTTTAGCTACTGGCGTTGGGGTTTAGCTACTGGCGTTGGGGTTTAGCTACTGCCGTTGGGGTTTAGCGGCACGAATGACGGGCCCTGCACAGCAGCAGCAGTGGCAGCCACAGCTGGTTCACCTCCTCCTCGTGCTCTTGCACCCCGCCCACCCTTATAGCGGCCGCTGCTTTCAAAACAAACCCTCCCGCACGCTGAGGCCTGAAGGAGGGAGGGAAACACAGAAACATAGAAACATAGAAATTAGGTGCAGGAGTAGGCCATTCAGCCCTTCGAGCCTGCACCGCCATTCAATATGATCATGGTTGATCATCCAATTCAGTATCCCGTACCTGCCTTCTCTCCATACCCCCTGATCCCCTTAGCCACAAGAGCCACATCTAACTCCCTCTTAAATATAGCCAATGAACTGGCCTCAACTACCCTCTGTGGCAGAGAGTTCCAGAGATTCACCACTCTCTGTGTGAAAAAAGTTCTACTCATCTCGGTTTTAAAGGATTTCCCCCTTATCCTTAAGCTGTGACCCCTTGTCCTGGACTTCCCTAACATCGGGAACAATCTTCCTGCATCTAGCCTGTCCAACCCCTTCAGAATTTTGTAAGTTTCTATAAGATCCCCTCTCAATCTCCTAAATTCTAGCGAGTATAAACCAAGTCTATCCAGTCTTTCTTCATAAGACAGTCCTGACATCCCAGGAATCAGTCTGGTGAACCCTCTCTGCACTCCCTCTATGGCAATAATGTCCTTCCTCAGATTTGGAGACCAAAACTGTACGCAATACTCCAGGTGTGGTCTCACCAAGACCCTGTACAACTGCAGTAGAACCTCCCTGCTCCTATACTCAAATCCTTTTGCAATGAAAGCTAACATACCATTCGCTTTCTTCACTGCCTGCTGCACCTGCATGCCTACCTTCAATGACTGGTGTACCATGACACCCAGGTCTCGCTGCATCTCCCCTTTTCCTAGTCGGCCGCCATTTAGATAATAGTCTGCTTTCCTGTTTTTGCCACCAAAATGGATAACCTCACATTTATCCACATTATCCTGCATCTGCCAAACATTTGCCCACTCACCCAGCCTATCCAAGTCACCTTGCAGTCTCCTAGCATCCTCCTCACAGCTAACACTGCCCCCCAGCTTAGTGTCATCCGCAAACTTGGAGATATTGCCTTCAATTCCCTCATCCAGATCATTAATATATATTGTAAATAGCTGGGGTTCCAGCACTGAGCCTTGCGGTACCCCACTAGTCACTGCCTGCCATTGTGAAAAGGACCCGTTTACTACTCTTTGCTTCCTGTTTGTCAGCAAGTTCTCTATCCACATCAATACTGAACCCCCAATGCCTTGTGCTTTAAGTTTGAATACTAATCTCAATCTAAAGTAGAGTGGGAGGCCTCCTTCCGCCGTCTGAAGCAGCTGCACGACAGATCCTTTGGCAATAGGATCTTTGAGCTGCAATGCTCGGCCCCGCACCTTGCTGTTGACTGGCGGAGGAGGGGAGGTGGTGGCGAGGAGATCACAACCGCCTCCACCTTTGGCGGCAGCACTTGGCGGTGGACTGAGATGGCTAAGGCAGCCGGGCGATGTTGTCCGATTAGTGCTGACCTTCCTTCCTCCCCACCTCACCCCCCCCCCCCCTCTCTGTCTCTAGTACGTCCCCTTCAACCTCCTTATCCTGAGACCCCCTACTCTCCATCCTGCACTGATCCCCATTCCCGCCTCAATGACATCGCCTGTGCTCCGCTCTCCATCTACACATCCCCCCCCTCCCCATCTATTCACCCTGCACTGATCACTCTATCCACCTCACATTAATTTTCCTGCCACCCCACCATCCATCCTACACTGGTCCCTCTATTCATCCTGTACTCACCCCCCTTCGCATCCATCCTGTACTGCACCACCCATTCATCCTGCACTGCTCCCCCATTCATCCTGTACTGAGCCCCAATTCATCCTGTACTGATCCCCCCATTCATTCTGTACTGATCCCCCCATTCATCCTGTACTGTTGCCCCCCATCCATCCTGTACTGCACCACCCATTCATCCTGCACTGCTCCCCCATTCATCCTGTACTGATCCCCCCCATTCATCCTGTACTGATCCAGCACATTCATCCTGTACTGATCCCCCATGCTTCCTGTACTGATCCCCCATTCATCCTGTACTGAGCTTCCCGTTCATCCTGTACTGAACCACCCATTCATCCTGTACTGATCCCCCATTCATCCTGTACTGTTCCCTCCCCATTCATCCTGTACTGAACCACCCATTCATCCTGTACTGAACCACCCATTCATCCTGTACTGATCCCCCATTCATCCTGTACTGAACCCCCCATTCATCCCGTACTGAACCCCCATTCAACACCAATGACATCCCCCGTGCTCTCCTCTCACAATTTTACGTACTCCAAACAACACATATTAATTTACCCGCCTCAACCCATCCAGTCCGCACCGATTGCTTTCTCAACCTGGTCAAGAAAACTTGATTCAAACACTTGTCTCAACTTAACACTTCTTTATTACAGCGCTGTGACAATTCTCGGAACCCTCCTGCACAAAGTTAACAGCTCTGGGAGAGGTCCAGTGAACGTGACTCCGATACAAAATTAAGACATTATATAGGTATTAGACAATTATGGTACAGAAGGTGTGGCAAACTATTAACCACTCATTATGGTTTACCATACATTTGCTTATTTGCATTAACCAATCAACTAAGTCCTTCCAGTGATTTACAACAGGTGTAGTCACATGACTCTCCCTTTCCTGGCCTCTTCAAGATACAAGATACAAGATACATTTAATTGTCATTTGGACCCCTTGAGGTCCAAACGAAATGCCGTTTCTGCAGCCATGCATTACATACAAATAGACCTAATTTACATAAACATCCATCACATCGTTGTGATGGAAGGCCAAATAAACATATCTCTCCACTGCACTCTCCCCCCCCATGTCAGAGTCAAAGTCAAAGCCCCCGGCTGGCCATGGCGATTGTCCCGCGGCCATTAAAGCCACGTCGGGTGATGCAAGGTCGCACACCGGGTCTTGGTGTTAGAGCCCCCGGCGTGCGCTCGCAGAGTCCCGCGGCCATTCCAAGCCGCGCGGGGCAGTGATGTAGGCCCCGCTCCAGGAGCTCTTCAACCCCGCAACTCGGGCGGGGGAAGTCGCCGTTGCGAGAGCCCTGAAAAGCGGTCTCCCCCCAGGGACCCGCGGGCTCCCGGTGCCGCCGTCCACAGACCTGCCGTTGGAGCCTCCGACTCTCCGGTCGGGCCGCAGCAGCAGCAGCAGCGCTCCTCCACCGCTCCACCCGCTCCGGACTCGGCCAGCCCCGCGACGGTGACGGTGAGTCGTAGCACCAGAGTCCCCGGTCTCTTCCTGTTGGAGGCCGCTCCTCGTTGCGGCCCCAACGACCACGGAAACCCGACGAGAAAAGGTCGGGTCTCCCGTGCAGGGAGAGATTTAAAAAGTTTCCCCTCCCCTCCCACCCCACCCCCGCCCCCCCCCCCCCACACACACACCCCAACAAAAAATAACAAAAACTACATAAAAACACAGACAGAAAATAATAAAACGCGGACAGACTGCAGAGGCCGCTGCTGACCAGAGTCGCGCCGCCCACCCAGCTCTGGGGAAGGGTTTCACAACCCTTGTTTGCCTTGCTGTTTTTTTTACCCTCTTTGTTCAAAAATCATTTTATTTCAACAAAGTAAAAGCACAGAAAAATAGAATCTATTGTCAGAGACCATCTGTCAAAATATAAAAGACGCATAATACAGCAATCACACAATACATACACACTAAACACATGCTCTCACTTTTGGAAAAGAAAGTTATTTCTGAAACTACAGATCTAAACAAAGTCTAATATTTACAATCCTAATTAAAACACAATACACTTCACAAATAATTTCCCTACAACTACATAGTCAAAATACAGTTACCTATTATATTTTGTATTGTATTGTATATTGTATTGTATCCCCCTCCCATTCCGTATCCGACCTCTCTGCCCTGGGTCTCCTCCATGGCCAGAGCGAGCAACACCGGAAATTGGAGGAACAGCACCTCATATTCCGCTGAGGGAGTCTGCATCCTGGGGGCATGAACATTGAATTCTCCCAATTTTGTTAGCCCTTGTTGTCTCCTCCCATCCCTCAGCATTCGGGTCCTCCTCCTCCTTTTTCCTTTCTAAGGTCAAACAAAATCGCCTTAACCGGTGGGTGGCCTACTGACCCGCCCGGTCCTTGTGCGGTAGGGGGCTGTCTCATCACCCTTTCCCTCCGAACAGATGGGGAGTGGGGTTGGTAATGCCGCAGGTGACCCGATGGGCCTGTGGGGAGAGACCGCCATGGGGGAACCGGGGTAGACGGACGAGGGGAGCCCGGGGTACCGGTTGCAACAGGAGATGCAGGGGCAGACCGACGCAGGGAGTGTGTGGTTTTGGCCGCAACAGTGACGGAACGCCTGCAACAGGCGTCGGTGTAAACACGAGCGGTGGGGCATCAGGACCCACAGGCACTGGACGAGGTTCCTTCACTGGAAGGAGGTGTTGAGGGTGTGTGAGTGTGGGGGTGGTGCTGTTGTGTTGAGGTCAGGGTCAGGGTGGTGCTACTGTTGTCAGGGTATTGGTGGTGTGAGAGTCAGGGTGGTGGAGGTATAGGAGGTGAAAAGGGTAAGGGTGTGGGAGTGTGAAGGTGTGGGAGTGTGTGGGAAGGTGCTGCTGTGTCGGGATCAGGAGGGGTCAATAGACAATAGGTGCAGGAATAGGCGATTCGGCCATTTGAGCCAGAACCACCATTCACTGTGATCGTGGCTGATCATCCACAGTCAGTACTCTGTTCCTGCCTTCTCCCCATATCCTGGACTCCGCTATCTTTAAGACCTCTAGCTAACTCTCTCTTGAAAGCCTCCAGAAATTGGCCTCCACTGCATTCTGGGGCAGAGAATTCCACAGATTCACAAGTCCGTGTGAAAATGTTTTTCCTCATCTCCGTTCCAAGTGGCTTACCCCTTATTCTTAAATTGTGGCCCCTGGTTAACGACTCTCCCAACATCGGGAACATGTTTCTTGCCTCTAGCATGTCCGAACCCTTAATAATCTTAAGGGCCTGTCCCACTTGGACGACCTAATTAACGAATTTAGAAGACCCTAGACGAGTTGATTAAAATGTCACGGTTGTGTTGACTCGCTGAAGTAAAAGACCTCCGACGCCCATGTGTACGACCTCCTACGACTATGTCTATGACCTCCTACGACTATGTCTATGACCTTCTATGACCCCACTCGACCTCAGTCTTCCACACCTAAGGCCAACTACGACTAGCTATGAGTGGAAAATGATCACATGATCAAATTATGTCATGTTTGCATATTTTTTCTTGGGTCAGTTACCGACCTACGACTATCTACGACCACCTACGACTGCTATCACGACCTACCTTCGACCTGCCTATAAGTAAATATTTTATTAACTCGTGGGCGTTTTTTAATCATGCTGGAAAAAACACCGCGACCTACCTGAGGCCACGAGTAGGCGTAGACCACTCACGAGCATGAGGAAGAGTTACGAAGACCTCCTACGATAATGCTGCGAGTATTAGTCAAGAGCAAACTGGACAGAGGTCACCAATTAGGTCGTGAAAGTGGGACAGGGCTTTATATGTTTCAATAAGATCTCCTCTCATCCTAAATTCCAGAGTATGCAAACCCAGATGCTCCATTCTATCAACGTATGCTATCCCAGGAATTAACCTGGTGAACCTACGCCCCTCAATAGCAAGTATGGCCTTACTTAAATTTGGAGACCAGAACTGCACACATTACTCCAGGTGTGGTCTCACTAGTACAGCTGCAGAAGAACCTCTTTACTCAACTTCTCTTGTTATGAAGGCTGTCATGGTATTTGCTTTCTTCACTGCCTGCTCTACCTACATACTTACTTTCAGTGACTGATGAACAAGGACCCCCAGGTCTAGTTGTACTTCCCTTTTTCCAAACTTGACACCATTTAGATGATAATCGTCCTTTCTGTTTTTGCTACCAAAGTGGATAACCTCTCATTCATCCACATTAAACTGTATCTGCCATGCATCTGCCACTCACCCAACCTGTCCAAGTCACCCTGCATTCTCATAGCATCCGCCTCACAGTTCTCACTGCCACCCAGCTTTCTGTCATCTGTAAATTTGCTAATGTTACTTTTAATCCCTTCGTCTGAATCGTTAATGCATATAGTAAATAGCTGCGGTCCCAGCACCGAGCCTTGCGGTATCCCACTAGTCACTGCCTGCCATTCTGAAAGGGACCTGTTAGCTCTACTCTTTCCGTCCGCCAACCAATTTTCTATCCATGTCAGTACCCTGCCCCCAATACCATGCGCTCTAACTTTACCCACTAATCTCCTATGTGGGACCTTATTTAATGCTTTCTGAAAATCCAGGTACACTACACCCACTGGCTCTCCCTTGTCCATTTTCCTAGTTACACCCTCAAAGAACTCAAACCGATCCGGCTACTGCTCTCCAAAAGCTATTTCATCTTTTATAGTCAGAGTGAGGCTATTGTGTGGAGGTGGGGATCAGGGAGGGGAGGTGAGGATGGTGCAGGTTGGAACATGGTGGTGGTGCCCCAGTTGTCACGGTTCCTGTCCCCACCCCCGGGGGGTTGGAACCGCGACACAAACTAACACTCTAGAATGTAGCATTTTGAACGATGCAGACAATGAGCAGCGGCACCGGGGGGCGGGACATGGACACAGACACAGACAGACGGCGTTGGAGGAGGTTGTGTCTGGTGTCAGCTCAGCTATACCCTACCCCCATCTACCATCATCTATTATACTATACTATAGGTGCGGCGGGGTCAAGCGGTGACCAGAAGGGGAGTGGGTGAAGTGGCCACGCTCCCGCTCCTTGTTCCTGGCGCCGCGGCGAAGCTTCTGCTGCTCAGACCCCGCAGGGCCCATCACTCGGAGAGTCTGTCTGTCTGTCTGTCTGTCTGTCTGTCTCTCTGTCTCTCTGTCTCTCTGTCTGTCTGTCGTGTCGGTCCCTGGCCCCACACAGGTGACCGCTTCTCCCGTTGCCGGGGGCCCTGCGGAAGGGGACGGCTCCCAGCCTCACCCCCTTGACTGCCTCCCCTTAAACTCCGACCCATGACTAGGGTAGAGGTGAGGAGTGGGGGAAGCAAGCAGGGAGAGGGGTTATGGAGGGAGGAAGGGAGTGACTGAGGGAGTGAGAGGTGATTGAGGGATGAGGAGAAGGGAAAGAAGAGGGAAGGTGATGATGCCTGGTGTGGGCTGAGCCTCGGGGCTGTAGCCGGGTCCGGGCTTTGGCCGCGGACTGGGCCCTGAGCGCGGTTCTGAGCCCTGGGCTGGGGTTTGAGCCGGTGTAGGGTCCGGGGGCTGCTGCTCCGGGCCCGCGGGGAGAGAGAGGAGCGGGACCTGGGGCAAAGACTAGGCCCCAGCCTCATCCTCTCCCTCCCCCAGACCGCAGCCTCAGCCTCTCCCTCCCATGGCTCCAGACCTTTCTACACGTGACACCTGTATGGTCATGAATAGTCATCCAAAGAGTCGTACCTTTTCCTGGTCCCCGCTGGATCTTCAATGTGTTGAACATTTTTGGCGACCTGCTGCGACTATTACGGGTGCCGGCAGTCGCCAAAAAATTTGTGTAAATGGGACGCCCTTTGGACTGTTGAGGAAGCCTTGTTTATGGGCTCACAGTCAGGTGGGCGCTGTAAAGCTCCACTTGGTTCCAGTTGGATTGTCTGGTCCCTGTATTGTCTCCCCAACATCAGTCTGGAGAAGGATCTCGACAGGAAACATCACCCATTCCTTCACTCCAGCGATGATGCCTGTCCCGCTGAGTTTCTCCAGCATTTTGTGTCCATCATTGGTGTAAAGCAACATTTGCAGTTCCTTCCTACACAAGCCATTTGGGCAGGCCGGTGGGGGTGAGTAGGAGGGGTTGGGGGAGACGTGTAAAATCACAAAGGATAGCGAGTGAGGAGAAGTCGTGAGTATGGACGACAAGGTCACTGTGTTGATGCTGCAGGTTTAAAAGGGTGGCACAGTGTAGAGTTGCTGCCTTACAGCACTTGCAGCGTCAGAGACCAGGCTTCGATCCCGACTACAGGTGCTGTATTTACAGAGTTTGTATGTTCTCCTCGAGACCGCGTGGGTTTTCTCCGAGATCTTTGGTTTCCTCCCACACACCAAAGACGTACAGGTTTGTAGGTTAATTGGCCTGGTATACATGTAAATTGACCCTAGCCTGTGTGGGGTAGTGTTAATGTGCGGGGATCGCTGGTCGGCATGGACTTGGTGAGCGGAAGGGCCTAGTTTCCCCTCTGTATCTCTGAAATAAACTGAGCTAAACTGAGGTGCAGTGTTGTGGGAAGCTTTGCCAGTTGTCACGTGGCCTGTGGCTTGTGTTGTCTGAGATGTTATCTGCTGTTTGGGTACAGGCCTCGCATGTTGAGTGGAAGCAGTGTTTGCCCTGCAGCTGGTGCTGGCTGGCACCAGCCGGTTGAAAAACAAAAACGCGCAGATGCTGGAAGTCCGAAATGAAAACGGGAGACGCGTTGTCGGCTTTGCAGGTCTGACCCCATTAATGGGTCAGGTCACCGACCCTCCATTGAAAGAGACATAAAACAGAGAAACAGGCCCTCAAGCCCTACTCCTCGTCCATGCTGACAAACGAGCCTTCCCAGGCTGCCCACATTTGCCTGTGTTTGGCCCATATCCCTCTAAACCTTTCCAATCCGTATCCCTCACCAAACATCTTTTAAACACTGTAAATCACTTCCTCTGGCAGTTTGTTCCATGTCCCCTCCACTCTCTGTTGGAAAGGTTGCCTGAAAAATCATGCCACTGTCACCCATGCCTCTGTGCCCTAGTTGTAGATTCCCCAACAATAGGTGCAGGAGTAGGCCATTCGGCCCTTCAAGCCAGCACCGCCGTTCAATGTGATCGTGTCTGATCATCCACAATCAGTACCCAGTTCTGCCTTCTCCCCATATTCCCTAACTCCTCTATCTTCAAGAGCCCTATCTAGCTCTCTCTTGAAAGTATCCAGAGAACTGGCTCCACTGCCCTCTGAGGCAGAGAATTCCACAGACTCACAACACTATGTGAAAAAGTGTTTCCTCATCTCCGTTCTAAATGGCTTACCCCTTATTCTTAAACTGTGGGCCCTGGTTCTGAACATCGGGAACATGTTTCCTGCCTCTAGTGTATCCAAGCCCTCAATAATCTTATGTGTTTCAATAAGATCCCCTCTCATACTTCTAAATTCCAGAGATTACAAGCCCAGCTGCTCCATTCTCTCAGCATATGACAGTCCCGCCATCCCGGGAATTAACCTTGTGAACCTACGTTGAACTCCCTCAATAGCACGAATGTCCTTCGTCAAATTTAGAGATCAAAACTGCACACAATACTCAAGGTATGGCTCACTAGGGCCATGTACAACTGCAGAAGGACCTATTTGCTCGTATACTCAACTCCTCTGGATATGAAGGCCAGCATGCCATTCGCTTTCTTCACTGCCTGCTCTACCTACATACTTACTTTCAGTGACTGATGAACAAGGATCCCCAGGTCTCGTTGTACTTCTCCTTTTCCAAACTTGACACCATTTAGATGATAATCGTCCTTTCTGTTTTTGCTACCAAAGTGGATAACCTCTCATTCATCCACATTAAACTGCATCTGCCATGCATCTGCCACTCACCCAACCTGTCCAAGTCACCCTGCAGTCTCATAGCATCCTCCTCACAGTTCGCACTGCCACCCAGCATTGTGTCATCTGCAAATTAGTTAATGTTACTTGTACTCCCTTCATCTAAATCGTTAATATTTATTGTAAATAGCTGCGGTCCCAGCACCGAACATTGCGGTACCCCACTAGTCACCGTCTGCCATTCTGAAAGGGACCCTTTAATCCCTATTCTGTGTTTCCTATCTGCCAACCAATTTTCTATCCATATCAGCACTCTAACCCCCAATACCATGTGCCCTGCCATGTGCAGGGTTGGTGTGTAGGATGATAGCAATGTGTCCCCCACCCCCTCCCTCTCTGGGCCAGTGGGCAGGGTGCCATTGCCCAGTGCAGGGCTGCACTTCATACTGTGTTTCTCATTGTTCACAGTTAGTGCGGAAGACTGGCAGTGCCGTGCTTGGGCTGAGACTCGGGGTGGTGGTACTACGGTGAGGATGTCCCACCGGAGTCCCTGTCTGGCCACCAACGACTACTACCGGCACAACGACGACACCTCCAGCAGCAGCGGCGGCTCCAGCAAATCCGGCGCTCCCTCTTACATGGAGACTCCCGTCAGGTACGTCTCTCTCTCTTGTCTCGTTCCCCCACCCCCTCCCTCTCGTTCTTTACTCTCTAAGCTATGCTCCTTTCTAATAGTATAGATGCAGCCTCCACCCTTGTACCTCACTCAGGGAGCTGTGTATCACAACTGCAACTCCCTCCCCCCTTCCTCAGCACCGCCTCCCAACTCCCAATCCCCCCCCTCCCCCACTCCCTCCCTCCCATTCCCGCATCCCCCCAACCCCAACTGAACCTTTCCCTACAGGAAACAGTTCTGGACAAAAACTCGAGGAAAGTTCCAACAGCCTCTTCTTTCCTGCTTGGAATCTCAGGTGGAGGATGATCGGATGTAGGGTATATCTTCCAAAAGGCCAAGGGCAGGGTTGCCGTGCCAATAAGTTGTTGATGAAGCCATTCGGTTGATGGGCTCATGAGGGATGTTGGAGGGAACTTGAACAGGGGCTGCCTGACCCACTGAGTTACTCCAGCACTTTGTGACTTTTTTTTATAAACCTGCATCTGTAGCTCCTTGAGGAGGGAGAGAGAGAGAGAGAGTCATGATATTCCTTCCCCATGTGAAACAATCTTCTCCCCCTCCCCCCCCCTTTCCCAGCTCTGACAAGCGACTCTCTCCATCCCTCCCCCACCAACGTCGCACCAGCTCCTCATTCTCACTTTGCAAATGGCTAACAATGGCCAGTTTCCTTTATCATCGTTACTTTTTTGCTTCTCTTTGGCAGTCCTGGTCTGCCTCCGTCCTAAATCGTTGTCCTTTATATTTTCAGGTTGCACAAGAAAAGGTCAAACAGCACGAGGCCGGGACCTGTGCCTGGTGTCAAACGTTCACCGTCCAACAGTTCAGTCAACAGTCTTGAGTAGCTACATCAGCAACATTAGCAACGTCAGCAATGCCTCCAAGTGCTCTCAGCACTCTCATCGCTCTCTGCACCTCAGCAGCAGCAGCGGCTGGCGGGAGCCCATCGGTACATGTCCAGGGAGGGCAGCGCGGGGGGTTGAAGCAGGGCACCGGCACATTTCTTTAGTCAGAGGCTGATGAATCAGTGAAATTCATTGCCACTGAAGGCTGTGGAGGCCAAGTCAGTGAATATTTTTAAGGCAGAGATAGACAGATTCTTCATGAGTACAGGGGTTACGGGGAGAAAGCAGGAGAATGGGGTCAGGAGGGAGAGGTAGTTCTGTCATGATGTCAGAGTAAACTTGATGGGCCGAATGGCCTAGTTCTCCTCCTATCACTTAGAAACATAGAAACATAGAAATTAGGTGCAGGAGTAGGCCATTCGGCCCTTCGAGCCTGCACCGCCATTCAATATGATCATGGCTGATCATCCAACTCAGTATCCCGCACCTGCCTTCTCTCCATACCCTCTGATCCCCTTGGCCACAAGGGCCACATCTAACTCCCTCCTAAATATAGCCAATGAACTGGCCTCAACTACCCTCTGTGGCAGAGAGTTCCAGAGATTCACCACTCTCTGTGTGAAAAAAGTTCTCCTCATCTCGTTTTTAAAGGATTTCCCCCTTATCCTTAAGCTGTGACCCCTTGTCCTGGACTTCCCCAACATCGGGAACAATCTGCCTGCATCTAGCCTGTCCAACCCCTTAAGAATTTTGTAAGTTTCTATAAGATCCCCTCTCAATCTCCTAAATTCTAGAGAGTATAAACCAAGTCTATCCAGTCTTTCTTCATAAGACAGTCCTGACATCCCATGAATCAGTCTGGTGAACCTTCTCTGCACTCCCTCTATGGCAATAATGTCCTTCCTCAGATTTGGAGACCAAAACTGCACGCAATACTCCAGGTGTGGTCTCACCAAGACCCAGTACAACTGCAGTAGAACCTCCCTGGTCCTATAGTCAAATCCTCTTGCTATGAAAGCCAACATACCATTCGCTTTCTTTACTGCCTGCTGCACCTGCATGCCTACCTTCAATGACTGGTGTACCATGACACCCAGGTCTTGCTGCACCTCCCCCTTTCCCAATCGGCCACCATTTAGATAGTAACCTTATGACCTTTTGACGTCAGTGTTCTTAAAGCCTTAACCTTTCCCTCCAACAGACTGGTTCAGGGCTTCTCCTTGGTTTAAAGTACCACGATCACTGGTGCACGTCGGAGACTCGTGCTGCACTATCTCAGTTTGAGTTGGAAAGGAGCCCTTTGGCCCAACTAGTTGGCACTGACCAGCGATCATCGCACAGCTGCTGTGAGACTTTGCCAATCCTGTCGGGTGTTGGGAGGCGGGCGGGCGGGCGGACAGGAGAGGGGCGCTCTGCTGCTCTGCTGTGGGGCCTGTGTGTGGTAACACACACGGTTCAGTGACTGTGGGGAGCGCTGAGTCGGGGTCTGATGCCCCCTGGTGGTGGGAGGTGACCGGCACCTAGCTGCAGTTACTGAGAGGCCAGGGATTGTACCTTCCTTTATAGGAAGTAATTGCAGATGCTGGTTTACACTAAAGATAGACACAAAATGCTGGAGTAACTCAGCGGGACAGGCAGCATGAGGTCATAAGTGATTGGAGCAGAATTAGTCCAAGCGTCCCATCGAGTCTACTTCACCATTCAATCATGGCTGATCTATCACTTCCTTCTAACCCCTTTGTCCTGCCTTCTCCCCATAACCCCTGACACCCGTACTAATCACAAATCTATCTATCTTGCATTAACGATATTCACTGACTAGGCCTCCACAGCCTTCTGTAGCAAAGAATGCCACAGATTCACCAACCTCTGACTAAAGACATTCCTCCTTATCTCCTTCCTAAAGGAGCGTTGTTTAATTTTGAGGCTATGCACTCTAGTCCTCGACTCTCCCACAAGTGGAACCATCGTCTCCACATCCACTCTATCCAAACCTTTCACTTTTTGGTAAGTTTCAATGAGGTCCCATTCATTCTTCTAAACTATAGTGAGTACAGGCTCAGTGCCGTTAAAAGCTTTTCTGGAGAGAAAGAATGGGTGAAGTTTCGATTGAGACCCTTCTTCAGACTTAGTCAGGGTAGAGGGTGATCTGGCAGAGTAAGGTGTGAAAACGAGAGATCAAAGGGGGCAAAGATGAAGGAAAATGTAGAATAGATCATTGTTAGCTAGGGGAAGGTGACAACGAAGCATACAAAGATAAAATATAATCAGGAGGACAGTTAAACTGGCCAGAGTGCTAGGATGGTGGAGGGATGGAGAGGGAGGGAAAACAAGGGTTACTTGAAGTTAGAGAGGTCAACATCATATGGTTGGGTTGTAAGATGTCCAAGCGAAATATGAGGTGCTATAATATTTTCCTGTGATTACTTGCCTCGGTAACCTGTATCTGGCATCCAGCAGTCACAGGGCCGTCCAGCTTTGAGGACAGCTACGAAGAGAAATTCAACAGAGCATACGGCAGGATGGGGAGACTGACTGCGTCTTCCACTTCTTCCAACATCTACTTGTCGTCCACATCTGGCTACTCCTCCCAGGATGAGCTGCAGGGTAAGTGGAACGTTCATCATCTCCACGCCCACGTCCCTCATCCTGAACAGCTAACATGCGGCACGTTGCACTATCGGCACAGAGGACACACCGGCTGGGTCTGGAACAGAGGCTTTAGGGAATTCATATTGAAGTGGGGCAGCTGAGCGGGCCCTACTGTGGTGGGTGGATGAGTGGGTGGGAGGTGTTACTAGGGTGGGGACAGGGTGGGTGGGAGATGTTACTGGGGTGGGGACAGGGTGGGTGGGAGATGTTACTGGGGTGGGGACAGGGTGGGTGGGAGATGTTACTGGGGTGGGGCAGATAGATGGGGGCAGTTACAAGGCATGGACAAGGTGGGTTGGTGAGTGGAGGATGTAACCAGGGTAGGGACAAGGTGTGGTGGGTGGTAGTTGTTGGTCGGGCACTGGGTGAATTGGGGATGTTGCTAAGGTGTGGACAGGGGGGTGAGTGGGGGGGGGGGGTCGGGGGTGTGTGGAGGATGTTGGGGGTGGGGGTGAACACCCCATTGCTGGGGCAGGGTGAGTTGAGTGGACTATTACAAGGTGTCGGGACATGGGGTTGGTCTATGTGCTGTTACTGGGAAGGGGGTGAGGAACATGTAAGCGGACTGACGGTGAGGCGGGTAAATGGAGTGGGTGGGGTGTGAGGGTCCGTTACTGGGGCAGGTGAGGGGCTGTTAATGAGGTGGGCTGTGGGTGGGTGAGTGGGCTGTGGACTGACACTGGGCAGGAGCTGAACGTGTTGTACAGGTTTGTAGATCAATCAATCAATCAATCAACCTTTATTGTCATCTTGCAAGCAACAAGTACAGTGCAAAATGAAAAGACGTTTCCCAGTGAATAGCGGAGCCTCGCACATGAAATTTAAAACACTTCTCACATAATAACACTAAAAAACAATCCAGTCCCTGATGGAACAGAATAAATAGTTAAAATCAGGTAAAAAACACAATGTTAAAAACAGTAAACCAATCATAAAAAAAATGTCCGGGGCCGCTGATTTGAGTGGCCAGTGCCAGTTATTAAAGTGTCCGTGCCAGCCGCAGAGTCAAGTCAAGTGACTGTGAGTGCAGAGTGACTGTTTAGCAGCCTCACAGCCTGTGGTAGGAAGCTGTTTAGCAGCCTCGTAGTCCGGGCTTTGATGCTTCGATATCTCTTGCCTGATGGCAAGAGATCCAGGTGTGTGTGGAGGGGGTGCAGTTTGTCCTTGGCAATTCTCTGTGCTTTCTTCAGACAGCGGCTCTGGAACAGTTCTTGTACCGAGGGTAGGGAGACGCCAATAATCCTCTCTGCTCCCCTCACTACCCTCTGCAGAGCCTTCCTGTCCGAGCAGTTGCAGGTGCAGTACCACGTATTGATGCAGTACGTGAGTACAGACTCCACCGTGCCCCTGTTTTGGGATTTCCCAAATGCTGGGTTACATCAGGGGGACTGAGCTGTTATTTGGGGCAGCTAATCATCATTCATTCACATACATCCACACACACATATGTACACACAAAAAAACAAACACATAAAATAGGGTGCTGCCATTTGACGACACAAACTCCCCCTGCATAGCGCCTGTTCACCAAGGTGTGGAAAGTGATGCAGCTTCTGCTAAAGAGCATCGTTCCATTGCAATCTCCAGCTTGTATCAACAGCAACACCCTGTGTATCCATCCACTTTAAATCATTAATGTATCCACTTCCTGCAGCGTTTTGGAGAGAATATTCTGAATCCTGTCAGTATTGAATCTGTGACCTTTGTTTATTGATCCCTCAATAGCAAAACCTTTCTCGTGTAGAACCCTGCTACAATCTTCAACGTTTGATAGGTCATCTCTTTTACCTTCCCTGTTTTGAGAGGACTCCTAACTTTTCCAAATTACTCTTTACTGTAATTCTAGACTGTCTAAATCAATTCTTCGGCTTGAAGTCTGAAGAAGGGTCTCGACCCCAAATGTCACCCATCCATTTTCAGACAGAAATGCTGCCTGACCCGCTGACTTACTCCAGAACTTTGTGTCTATATTATGGTTTTTGCTATCCTTCCTTTAGTTTAGTTTGGAGATACAGCGTGGAAACAGGCCCTTCGGCCCACCGAGTCGGCACCAATCAGCGATCCCCGCACACTAACAATTGAGCTGTGGGCCAATCAGTTGCATGGTGCTTTTGTGAACAGCAGCACAAACATTGGGCCACATGGCCCTTTGAACATTGTAAACCTTGAGAGAGAAATTTGCGTTGTTGACATCTTACTCTTCTTTCCCACCCCCCAGGTTTGGCTTACCTTGAATTGTTCTCTCCCTTTGCCAAGCTGTGGGGCTGGATCTCGCTGCTGTCTCCAGGTACCTGCATTACTAATCTTCCCTCTTCTGTGGTCCATGGCCCCAAAACTCTGCTCCAGTCAACCAGTGCCCTGCTGATACTGGACCCAGTGGGGAGGTACAGCCCGCTGCTCTCTCCTTAAACTCCCAGGGTTTGCACAAGGCCTGGTCCCCAGTGCTGTGTTGTTGGTGCAGCCTAGGACCACAGTCAGTGCGGGAGGAAGCCGCCTTCCAGCTTGGTACTCCAGTGTGTTCCCTCAGCCTGACTGGGTCACTCACTGAGATGAGTGGTGAGTTGCCCAGAGGACCATAGAGTCAAGAGACGACTGACAGTCAATGCTTGGTTACTCGATCCCGACTGAAGTCATGTTGTAACACCTAAGGGTTTGTGTTCCAGGGTCACTGGGGCGATGAAAGAATAGGATCTCCTTTAGATTTCCCCAGCTGTGTGGCACCGAGGATGCTTTTGAAATGTAGTGTGAGGTGGTGGCTCATGGCCAAGCTCGCACACAGCATTGTGGTGATGAGTAGATGCCCATGTTCAATAAATCTAGATTTCTCTAACTTCAAGTAACCCTCTCTCTCCGTCCATCCCCCTCCTTAGTCGTTGTACTAGTTTCACTGTCGTCCTGGTGAGTTTCATTGTGTGTATCATTCGTTAACACCGAGCCCACAGCCAACCAACAATGGACCCTTTCCTTCATCATCGTAACTTTTTTGCATATCTTTCATTCATTTGTCCCATATCTCTCTACATCACCGTCTATATCACTTGTTTCACTTTCCCCTGATTCTCAATATAAAGAAGGGTCTCGACCCGAAACGTGGATTGACACCTGGAAGTATGATGTTGTGGCGATCAGTGAAACATGGTTGCAGGAGGGCTATGATTGGAAACTAAATATTCCAGGATTTCGTTGCTTCAGGTGTGATAGAATTGGAGGGGCAAGAGGTGGAGGTGTTGCATTGCTTATCAGGGAAGATATTACAGCAGTGCTTTGGCAGGATAGATTAGAGGGCTCGTCTAGGGAGGCTATTTGGGTGGAACTGAGAAATGGGAAAGGGGTAGCAACACTTATAGAGGTGTATTATAGACCGCCAAATGGGGAGCGGAGAATTGGAAGAGCAAATATGTAAGGAGATTGCAGATATTAGTAGTAAGCACAAGGTAGTGATTGTGGGAGATTTCAATTTTCCACACGTAGACTGGGAAACACATTATGTAAATGGGCTAGATGGGTTGGAGTTTGTAAAATGTGTGCAGGATAGTTTTTTGCAGCAATACATAGAAGTACCTGCCAGAGAAGGGGCGGTGCTGGACCTCCTGTTAGGAAATGAGACGGGTCAGGTGGCAGAGGTATGCGTTCGGGAACATTTAAAAATAAATTGGATAGTTATATGGACGGGAAGGGAATGGAAGGTTATGGTCTGAGCGCAGGTATATGGGACTAGGGGAGAATATGTGTTCGGCACGGACTAGAAGGGTCGAGATGGCCTGTTTCCGTGCTGTAAATTGTTATATGGTTATATGGTTAACAGTTCGGGACCAGTGATCACAAAACCATTAGTTTCAATATAATTATGGAGAGGGTCAGTACTGGACCTAGGGTTGAGATTTTTGATTGGAGAAAGGCTAACTTTGAGGAGATGCGAAAGGATTTAAAAGGAGTAAATTGGGACAGTTTGTTTTATGGGAAAGATCTGGAAGAGAAATGGAGTACATTTAAAGGTGACATTTTAAGAGTACAGAATCTTTATGTCCCTGTTCGGTTGAAAGGAAATAGTAAAAATTGGAAAGAGCCATGGTTTTCAAGGGAAATTGGATACTTGGTTCGGGAGAGAGATCTACAATAATTATAGGCAGCATGGAGTAAATGAGGTGCCTGAGGAGTATAAAGAATGTAAAAAGAATCTTAAGAAATAAATTAGAAAAGCTAAAAGAAGATATGAGGTAGCTTTGGCCAGTAAGGTGAAAGTAAATCCAAAGGGTTTCTACAGCTATATTAATAGCAAAAGGATAACAAGGGATACAATTGGTCTATTAGAAAGCGAGTGGTATGTTGGCTTTCATAGCAAGAGGATTTGAGTATAGGAGCAGGGAGGTTCTACTGCAGTTGTACAGGGTCTTGGTGAGACCACACCTGGAGTATTGCGTGCAGTTTTGGTCTCCAAATCTGAGGAAGGACATTATTGCCATAGAGGGAGTGCAGAGAAGGTTCACCAGACTGATTCCTGGGATGTCAGGACTGTCTTATGAAGAAAGACTGGATAGACTTGGTTTATACTCTCTAGAATTTAGGAGATTGAGAGGGGACCTTATAGAAACTTACAAAATTCTTAAGGGGTTGGACAGGCTAGATGCAGGAAGATTGTTCCCGATGTTAGGGAAGTCCAGGACAAGGGGTCACAGCTTAAGGATAAGGGGGAAATCCTTTAAAACCGAGATGAGAAGAATTTTTTTCACACAGAGAGTGGTGAATCTCTGGAACTCTCTGCCACAGAGGGTAGTTGAGGCCAGTTCATTGGCTATATTTAAGAGGGAGTTAGATGTGGCCCTTGTGGCCAAGGGGATCAGAGGGTATGGAGAGAAGGCAGGTACGGGATACTGAGTTGGATGATCAGCCATGATCATATTGAATGGTGGTGCAGGCTCGAAGGGCCGAATGGCCTACTCCTGCACCTAATTTCTATGTTTCTATGTTTCTATTAGAAAGTCAGAGTGGCCAGTAAGGTGAAAGTAAATCCAAAGGGTTTCTACAGCTATATTAATAGCAAAAGGATAACAAGGGATAAAATTGGTCCATTAGAAAGTCAGAGTGGACAGCTATCTGCAGAGCCAAAAGAGGTGGGGGAGATATTGAACAATTTATTTTCTTCGGTATTCATCAAGGAGAAGGATATTGAATTATGTGAGGTAAGGGAAACAAGTAGAGTAGCTATGGAAACTATGAGATTCAAAGAGGAAGTACTGACACTTTTGAGAAATATAAAAGTGGAAAAGTCTCCAGGTCCGGACAGGATATTCCCTAGGACATTGAGGGAAGTTAGTGTAAAAATAGCAGGGGCTATGACATAAATATTTCAAATGTCATTAGAAACAGGAATAGTACCGGAGGATTGGCGTACTGCGCATGTTGTTCCATTGTTTAAAAAGGGGTCTAAGAGTAAACCTAGCAATTATAGACCTGTTAGTTTGACGTCAGTGGTGGGCAAATTAATGGAAAGGATACTTAGAGATAATATATATATAAGCATCTGGATAAACAAGGTCTGATTAGGAACAGTCAACATGGATTTGTGCCTGGAAGGTCATGTTTGACTAATCTTCTTGAATTTTTTGAAGAGGTTACTCGGGAAATTGACGAGGGTAAAGCAGTGGATGTTGTATATATGGACTTCAGTAAGGCCTTTGACAAGGTTCGTCATGGAAGGTTGGTTAAGAAGGTTCAATGGTTGGGTATTAATGGTGGAGTAGCATGATGGATTCAACAGTGGCTGAATGGGAGATGCCAGAGAGTAACGGTGGATGGTTGTTTGTCAGGTTGGAGGCCAGTGACTAGTGGGGTGCCACAGGGATCTGTGTTGGGTCCACTGTTGTTTGTCATGTACATCAATGATCTGGATGATGGTGTGGTAAATTGGATTAGTAAGTATGCAGATGATACTAAGATAGGTGGGGTTGTGGATAATGAAGTAGATATTCAAAGTCTACAGAGAGATTTATGCCAGTTGGAAGAGTGGGCTGAAAGATGGCAGATGGAGTTTAATGCTGATAAGTGTGAGGTGCTACATCTTGGCAGGACAAATCAAAATAGGACGTACATGGTAAATGGTAGGGAATAGAAGAATGCAGGTGAACAGAGGGATCTGGGAATAACTGTGCACAGTTCCCTGTAAGTAGAATCTCATGTAGATAGGGTGGTAAAGAAAGCTTTTTGTGTGCTGGCCTTTATAAATCAGAGCATTGAGTATCGAAGTTGGGATGTAATGTTAAAATTGTACAAGGCATTGGTGAGGCCAATTCGGGAGTATGGTGTACAATTTTGGTCGCCTAATTATAGGAAGGATGTCAACAAAATAGAGAGAGTACAGAGGAGATTTACTAGAATGTTGCCTGGGTTTTTGCAACTAAGTTACAGAGAAAGGTTGAACAAGTTAGGGCTTTATTCTTTGGAGCGCAGAAGGTTAAGGGGGGACTTGATAGGTCTTTAAAATGATGAGAGGGATAGACAGAGTTGACGTGGATAAGCTTTTCCCACTGAGAGTAGGGAAGATTCAAACAAGGGGACATGACTTGAGAATTAAGGGACTGAAGTTTAGGGATAACTTGAGGGGGAACTTCTTTACTCAGAGAGTGGTGGCTGTGTGGAATGAGCTTCCAGTGAAGGTGGTGGAGACAGGTTCGTTTTTATCATTTAAAAATAAATTGGATAGTTATATGGACGGGAGAGGAATGGAGGGTTATGGTCTGAGCGCAGGTATATGGGACTAGTGGAGAATACGTGTTCGGCACGGACTAGAAGGGTCGAGATGGCCTGTTTCCGTGCTGTAATTGTTATATGGTTATATGGTCACCTATTCCTTTTCTCCAGGGATGCTGCCTGTCCTGCTGAGTTACTCCAGCTTTTTGTGACTATCTTTCTCATGTTCGTTATGGGAAAAGATTGACTGGGACAGAGGGGGCTGCTATCATATAATAACCATATAACAATTACAACACGGAAACAGGCCATCTCGACCCTTCTAGTCCGTGCCGAACACGTATTCTCACCTAGTCCCATATCCCCTAACTCCACTATTTTTAAGAGCCCTCTCTAGCTCTCTCGTGAAAGTATCCAGAGATCCGGCCTCCACCGCCATCTGACGCGGAGAATTCCACAGACTCACAGCTCTGTGAGAAAAAGTGTTTCCTCGTCCTCGTTCTAAATGGCTTACTCCTTATTAGAAACATAGAAACATAGAAATTAGGTGCAGGAGTAGGCCATTCGGCCCTTCGAGCCTGCACCGCCATTCAATATGATCATGGCTGATCATCCAACTCAGTATCCCGTACCTGCCCTCTCTCCATACCCCCTGATCCCCTTAGCCACAAGGGCCACATCTAACTCCCTCCTAAATATAGCCAATGAACTGGCCTCAACTACCCTCTGTGGCAGAGAGTTCCAGAGATTCACCACTCTCTGTGTGAAAAAAGTTCTTCCCATCTCAGTTTTAAAGGAATTCCCCCTTATCCTTAAGCTGTGACCCCTTGTACTGGACTTCCCTAACATCGGGAACAATCTTCCTGCATCTAGCCTGTCCAACCCCTTTTCAATTTTTTAAATTTTAGTATCCACCCCAGCCTGTGTTTAGCAACTGTTTCAGCCGTCTTGAGATGATCTGGACCGTCACTCTTGGTGTGGTTGCTAGTGGCTGATAACAAATGTGCCTTTGCATTGCCTCTTAGGATATTCGTTTTCTCCATGTATAACGACAGATGTTTATTTACACAGACGGTCATCTGTTGGGTATGACCTAATTGTATATTGAGGCCTGCTGATCCCTTTTCTGTTCTGTTTACTATCTCATAAATATGAACGTAATATTTTCTGTTGAGAAGTCATGCTGTCCAGTCTAGTTTTTGCAGTGACTGTATCCTCTGTGCCATGACCAATACCATTAGCATGACCGTTTTAATGTCAGTCTGTGTGAGGACAGAACTGTTGCTGGAGACCAATTCCTGAGCAACTTCAGGATTATACTCACATCTCATATATGGGAGTATTTGGTTTTCCTCATAGGTTTGTACCAGTGGGTCAGTCCCAACAGTGTAATGGTCTGTCCCCTGCCATAGGTAAGTCGATAGGGCACTTCTGGCGCAGTTGATGGCACTGTAACTGAGCCCCTCATCGTAGTGGATGCCTGCCAGATATTCCAGAACAGATGGGATGTTCATGTCTCTGATTCCATGTTTGATACCACTGGGAACCATGGCTGTGTAGGCCAATCGGGTACTACCAATTCCAGATGCAAAGTCTAGTTGTATTCCTTAATACCCGACTGATGAGGCAGGAAAGGAGGGAATGCGTAAATAAACAATTTCCCCTCCCCTCCAATGCAGCGAAAAATTCATCTGTCGCCGCTGCCCCTGGGTCTGGTTCCTGTGTAACATAACTTGATAACTGGGACCTGGTGTCTGCCACTGAATTTATTCTTCCTGGTAGATAAATGGTTAATATCCAAATATCTCTCTGGATACACCATTGCCAATTTGTATAGCCAGATTATCACATGCGTCAATTTGTTTCCACCCTATGGTTAATGTATGCTACCACGGTGGTATTGGTATTGGTGGCTCCACACCCAAGTGTACTGGCATCAGTTTGCAGTACCATGGAAACGGTTACTGTCAATGCTTGGATAGGAACAAGGCCAGATGTTATCTATCCACCATTTTAGTTCCATTTTAGCCTGATTGGTAGTTTCACAGATCTGTCAAGTGACCTGCATAATTTAGAGTGCTTGTATTTTGTTCTCTGTATGTTTTGATAATGTAGAGGTCCATAATTGTGTGGCTGGAAAGGCAGCCATCATTATGCCAATTACTTTAGCTACCAATCTGATGGATGGTTTGCTGATGTCAGTGAGGTTATTATAAGCCTTTATTAAATCTGTAGCCTTTCCCTAGGCAGAGTCACCGACATGTAAACTGAGTCAATGGTGAAACTCCAGAAATTCTAAAAGGGTTGACGGTGGATATGCAATGGAAGACATTTAAAGGCTGCATGGATGAACTACAAAAATTGTTCATCCCAGTTTGGCAAAAGAATAAATCAGGGAAGGTAGTACATCCGTGGATAACAAGGGAAATCAGTGATAGTATCAAAGCGAAGGATGATGCGTACAAATTAGCCAGAAAAAGCAGCATACCGGAGGACTGGGAGAAATTCAAAGACCAGCAGAGGAGGACAAAGGGCTTAATTAGGAAAGGAAAAATAGATTATGAAAGAGAACTGGCAGGGAACATAAAAACTGACTGCAAAAGTTTTTATAAATATGTGAAAAGAAAGAGATTAGTTAAAACAAATGTAGGTCCCTTGCAGTCAGAAACAGGTGAGTTGATCATGGGGAACAAGGATATGGCGGACCAATTGAATAACTACTTTGGTTCCGTCTTCACTAAGGAAGACATAAATAATTTGCCGGAAATAGCAGGGGACCGCGGGTCAAAGGAGTTGGAGGAATTGAGTGAAATCCAGGTTAGCCGGGAAGTGGTGTTGGGTAAACTGAATGGATTAAAGGCCGATAAATCCCCAGGGCCAGATAGGCTGCATCCCAGAGTACTTAAGGAAGTAGCTCCAGAAATAGTGGATGCATTAGTAATAATCTTTCAAAACTCTTTAGATTCTGGAGTAGTTCCTGAAGATTGGCGGGTAGCAAACGTAACCCCACTTTTTAAGAAGGGAGGGAGAGAAAAAATGGGGAATTACAGACCAGTTAGTCTAACATCGATAGTGGGGAAACTGCTAGAGTCAGTTATTAAAGATGGGATAGCAGCACATTTGGAAAGTGGTGAAATCATTGGACAAAGTCAGCATGGATTTACGAAAGGTAAATCATGTCTGACGAATCTTATAGAATTTTTCGAGGATGTAACTAGTAGCGTTGATAGGGGAGAACCAGTGGATGTGGTGTATCTGGACTTCCAGAAGGCTTTCGACAAGGTCCCACATAAGAGATTAGTATACAAACTTAAAGCACAAGGCATTGGGGGTTCAGTATTGATGTGGATAGAGAACTGGCTGGCAAACAGGAAGCAAAGAGTAGCAGTAAACGGGTCCTTTTCACAATGGCAGGCAGTGACTAGTGGGGTACCCCAAGGCTCAGTACTGGGACCCCAGCTATTTACAATATATATTAATGATCTGGATGAGGGAATTGAAGGCAATATCTCCAAGTTTGCGGATGACACTAAGCTGGGGGGCAGTGTTAGCTGTGAGGAGGATGCTAGGAGACTGCAGGGTGACTTGGATAGGCTGGGTGAGTGGGCAAATGTTTGGCAGATGCAGTATAATGTGGATAAATGTGAGGTTATCCATTTTGGTGGCAAAAATAGGAAAGCAGACTATTATCTAAATGGTGGCCGATTGGGAAAGGGGGAGATGCAGCGAGACCTGGGTGTCATGGTACACCAGTCATTGAAGGTAGGCATGCAGGTGCAGCAGGCAGTAAAGAAAGCAAATGGTATGTTAGCTTTCATTGCAAAAGGATTTGAGTATAGGAGCAGAGAGGTTCTACTGCAGTTGTACAGGGTCTTGGTGAGACCACACCTGGAGTATTGCGTACAGTTTTGGTCTCCAAATCTGAGGAAGGACATTATTGCCATAGAGGGAGTGCAGAGACGGTTCACCAGACTGATTCCTGGGATGTCAGGACTGTCTTATGAAGAAAGACTGGATAGACTTGGTTTATACTCTCTAGAATTTAGAAGATTGAGAGGGGATCTTATAGAAACTTACAAAATTCTTAAGGGGTTGGACAGGCTAGATGCAGGAAGATTGTTCCCGATGTTAGGGAAGTCCAGGACAAGGGGTCACAGCTTAAGGATAAAGGGGAAATCCTTTAAAACCGAGATGAGAAGAACTTTTTTCACACAGAGAGTGGTGAATCTCTGGAACTCTCTGCCACAGAGGGTAGTTGAGGCCAGTCCATTGGCTATATTTAAGAGGGAGTTAGATGTGGCCCTTGTGGCTAAGGGGATCAGGGGGTATGGAGAGAAGGCAGGTACGGGATACTGAGTTGGATGATCAGCCATGATCATATTGAATGGTGGTGCAGGCTCGAAGGGCCGAATGGCCTACTCCTGCACCTAATTTCTATGTCTATGTTTCTAAGTCCATAGTAGTGGAAGACGTTAGTTTAGATTTAACTGGATGAAATGATCCCAGTTCCCCAAATAACTTTTTTTGTGGCTGTTACAGTTTGTTTGGCCAATTCCAAAGTTTTTGCCCATAATGAGTATGTCATCTAAATATGCCATGACCATGTGTATACGTTTCCGTAGAAACGCTTGGGCTGGTTTCAAATTTTTTGTGAACAGCCTGGGCTGATGATAACCCATTTGGCAGTGCTTTATACTGCTAGAGTTGTCCCATCCAGTTGAATTTAAGTAACATCTGGTCACCTCGTATAGGCACTGCATAGTAAGCATCTTTTAAAATTGATGCTGGCCATTGAAGTAACCTTTGGGAATTAATTGTTAAGTAGTAACAAAGGTATCTATTTTGTCAGATCTATAATAATAATAATAATAATAATAATAATAACTTTATTTGTTAAGCACCTTAAAAAACAACCAAAGCTGACCAAAGTGCTGTACAGAAAAAAGAAAACAAGCAAGACATCATAAAACAGGCAGAACAACAGAACATAGAGCTAACACGAGGCGCATAAATTACATACGAAAATCCAAAAAATAAATTAAAATACATAAAACACGAGTACGAACCACGCAGCAAAACCAAGCAAATAAAGTAAATAAACAATTCAACACCTTACTGGTCTACAAAGGCCACGGAGAATAGAAATGTCTTCAGGAGTGACTTAAAAACAGCTAGAGAAGGGGCCTGTTTAACGTGCAGAGGCAATTCATTCCACAATCTCGCAGCAGACACAGCAAAGGCACGGTCCCCTCTGAGCTTCCGCTTAGTCTTTGGCTCAATCAGGAGCAGCTGATCATCTGACCTGAGAGAGCGGGCGGGTGAATAAGGGTGAAGAAGCTCAGATAGGTAGGACGGGGCAAGACCACTTAGGGATTTAAAAGTAAATAAAATAATTTTAAAACGAATCCTATACTGAACAGGCAGCCAGTGGAGAGAGGCCAAAAGGTGTGAAACATGATCATGCTTTCGTGTGCCAGTCAAGAGACGAACAGCTGCATTCTGTACCATCTGGAGACGGGCGATGGAGGACCGACTAACCCCCAGATACAGTGCATTGCAGTAATCCAGCCGGGTGGTAACAAATGCGTGGATTACCGTCTCAAAGTGCTGCCTCGACAAAATCGGCTTTATTTTTGCCAGCTGCCTCAGATGGAAAAAAACAGATTTAACAACAGCCCTTAACTGACAGTCAAATCTAAGCTCAGGGTCCACTTTAATCCCCAGGTTCGTGATGTTAGGTTTGAGATATGCAGACAAAGAGCCTAGTTCAACAGGGGGGGGCCCAGAAGTGCCACCAAAGATCATTACCTCCGTCTTGTCATCATTAAATTTTAAAAAGTTCAGTGACATCCAGGCCTTTATGTCACTAAGAAACTCAAGCAAGAGCCCGACAGAGTGTACACCCCCCTTTCCAAGAGGCACATAAAGCTGACTGTCGTCAGCATAAAAGTGGAATGAAATCCCGTGCTTCCTAAAGATGGAACCGAGTGGGAGCAAATAGAGTGAAAAGAGGAGAGGGCCAAGAACTGAGCCCTGTGGCACCCCACACGATGACCATCATCTTTTTGTTTTGATAGATATATTGGGCACGAATTTTAATGGTTCGTGTTGAGTTTTCTCAATTACACTTTTATGTAAAGCCATTTCAGTTCAGCTTGCGCTTTTGATTTCCTTTATCAGAAGCACGAACATTTGGTACAGTATATGCTGAACTGGAGGGCTGTACTGAGTATAAACTCTGTTGTATATCCCTGGATACTGCTGAAGATGTAGATATCGGTTGTTATCATGCTCCATGCATTCTGAAGAGAGTGTAATCTCCACCCAATCTCCGTGCCCACTGTTTGTAGGGAACCAGACCCACCTACCTCCATAGTTACTAGTGGCAGGTTTACCTTTTGTAGGTTCTTCGCTGTTGTTGTAGCGCTGGGGTCTGGATTTACGGTTTGGTTGGTGTTGGGGGTCCCGCATCTTCCAAGAAGGCCGGCCTGGGCCATGGCCTAAAAGACTCATGTTTTGGGTACCGGTCCTTCGAGCTTTCACCAGTTCTGCTGGTGGGTGCGTGGGGGTGCTGTCGTTAGCTGTAGTGGGTTCCTAGGTTCTCTTGTTCCTGCACTCCCTGCACTCTTGTCTTTTCTTCTGCGGACCCCTCTTCCAGGTCAGCCCAGAACTGACCCGCAGTGCTCCCTTCTGATGGGGTGGAAGCACTGTGCAGCCCTGAAAGAGGTTCTGCTGTGGGTTTATCATAGGCCCACAGTGATCCGACTCCATCTCCCGGAGTCTGTCACGTTGGAGCAAAGCTCTATTCACCGCTTCTACCGGCTCCAGTGCTCTCAGGCGCTGGCCGCCCGCGGTTTCTTGTTTGTTTTGTGTCTAGCCTTTCCACCCGGCAGCATCGATCTGGCCGGTGCGGAGGCGACATCGGGCACAGCTGATCCCACTACGGGTGATCCAAGTGCCGCTGGCTGCTGCTGGCTGCCCGCTGCTCCACGGTCCTGCTCCTCCAGCTTTGTCCTTCTTTCCGTGGAGTGGATATGGCCGGTGTGCGGGACATCTGGCACAGCTGATTCCATCTGGCCCACCAGCTGGCCAATCAGCATAGAAATGCAAAAAAGACCACAGCTCTTACCTGCAGGTCCAAGTTAAAATAGTTGCTACGGGTGAGCGTCATTCCACCCCGTCTGCTGCTGTTATTGACTGGTCAAAAGTCAACGGCCCCATTTGAATGGTCTCCCGCCCGGCCGTGGTGTTCTGGCCGGCGCGGGCCAAAGGTCGGCACTGCTCTCCTTATAACGGTAGATAAACGTGCCTTTGGCTGCTGCTGCCGGCTGCCTGCGACTCCGCTGTCTTCCCCAGCCAGCTTCACTAGCAGCACTGTGGACACTCCTTTGTCCAGCTTCCCCTCCTGTACAGATCCAGCGCGGGGAAACATTAGGTTTTGCTCCCTCTCCCGCCCGGCCCGGTGCGGGAGCGAGTCGGGAGCGAAAGTCGGGCACAGCTATTCCCATTACGGGAGCCGACTCCAGCCACAGATGTTAGGTGCAGAAGTAGGCCATTCAGCCCTTCGAGCCAAGGACTACAAGATAGCCTGCCCACACTCTACCCCAGATACATCCACAGAACCGCCATCTGATACTGTCGCATAGGTTGACTAATCTTTGCACCAGTGTCACCATGGCTCTGTGCTTTGGGTGTGTGGACTGAAGGTCTGTCAGCAGCGTGGGTCCATGGAGGGGTCTGTCCATCTCTTGACCATAATCTTTGACCTGATTCTGTCTGTTTCATTGGCTATATTTAAGAGGGAGTTAGATGTGGCCCTTATGGCTAAAGGGATCAGGGGGTATGGAGAGAAGGCAGGGATGGGATACTGAGTTGGATGATCAGCCATGATCATATTGAATGGCGGTGCAGGCTCGAAGAGCCGAATGGCCTACTCCTGCACCTATTTTCTATGTTTCTAAACCAAAGATAGACACAAAAAGCTAGAGTAACTCAGTGGGTCGGGCGGCGTCTCTGGCGAGAAGGAATGGGTGACATTTCAGGACAAAGCCCTTCTTCAGACTCCAGAGATGCTGCCCGACCCGCTGAGTTAGAGCAGCTTTTTGTATCCATCTCGCTTGAGACAGGGTTGGGTTCAATAGCCGGCTGACGTGTGTGTTTCCCCTCCAGGTGTGTCCCTCACGTGAAGAAGTGGATGCTGCTGGTGTTGCTGGCATTACTGGGTAAGGACCTGCTTCATTTCACATCTCACTTCATCGATCATTGATGTCTGCAGGATAATATGAAGAGAAAATCTTCACTGAGGGTTCGAGCTGTTGAGGCAAAACATGAGGAGAAACAGTCAAGTTGAGAGTAAAGGATTAAAGGTGGAGGGAAGGATTGGGGGTGGGCCCTGGGCTGTATTTAGCCGTCTGTTTGACAGAACAACACTGGTGAATTTATAGTGTCAACTGAGTATCCCGAGCCCAAGGTTCTTATTGGAATTAGAGAGTGAGATCCCAGCAGCTGAATTGAGGTTGTGTTATATTGTTCATAAATTATAGAAACAGAATTAGGCCATTTGGCCCATCAAGCCTACTCCACTATTCAATCATATCTTTCCCTCTCAACCCCATTTTCCTGCCTGTTCCCCATAACCTCCGACACCCGTACTAATCAAGAATCTTATCAATATCCACCTTAAACATACCCGTTGTCTTGGCCTCCTCAACCATCTGTGGCAATGAATTTCACAGATTAATCACTCCCTAACTAAAGAAATTACACCTCGTCTCCTTTCTAAAGGCACGTAGTATTGTTCTGGGGCTACAGCCTCTGGTCCAAACTCTCCCACTAGTGGAAACATCCTCTCCACAGCCACGCTATCCAGACCTCGCATTATTCAGCAAATTTCAATGAAATCCCTCCTCATCCTACAGCGAGTACAGGTCCAGCGAGTACAGGCACAGTGTCTACAAATGCTCATCACACGTCATCCCACTCATTCCTGGGATCATTCTTGTAAACCTCCTCTGGACCCTCTCCAGTGTCAGCATTTCCTTCTTCAGATGTGGAGCACAAAACCGCTCACAATACTCCAAATGTGGTCTGGCCAGTGCCTTATAAAGCCTCAGCGTTACATCCCTGTCTTTATATTCTATTATCAGGGTGCTTGTATTTGATAATCTCGCTGTTCTAACGCGTGCAAAGATGCTAATCTCCAGATTGCTCCCAGTAGCTGGTACAGTGAGTGTAGGTGTGGGAAGGGAGTGTGGGTGATGAGTAGGGAGTGATGGTGCAGGAGGGAGGGCTATATATTCCTTGGGCACTGGCACTGGTTCTGAGGGCAGGTGGCACCTCGAGGCTGGGACCAATCTCCTTGATGGGTTTGCTAACACAGTTTGGATGGGTTGATATGGTTTGGTATGGAAGGAAATTTGAGCCAAGATTTGGGGGGGAGATGGGCAGAACAGGGACCGAGGGCATAAAGTTAGTGAGTATTTGGGGGCAAGAGGAAAGAAAGGCTGTAAAATCCAATGGAGGAGTGTGGCTCCACTTGATGCAAGTATTCCATCGAGGGGAAAATGTCAAAGGCTAGAGGGCATAGCTTTCAGGTGAGAGTGGCGATGTTTAAAGGAGATATGGCCGCAAAGTTGTTTTTTAAAAGTGGTGGGTGTCTGGAACGTGCTTCCCGGGATAATGTAGGAAGCAGGTACGATAGTTGATGGCATCAAGGGTCGGTCATTTTAGTCAATGGGTAACTTACCAAGCTCGGATGAAATGTATTCCAGGATGTTGAAGAGAGCCAGGGAAGAAATTATAGATGCTCCGACTGTGATATTTTGATTCTTCCTCACTGCAGGAGTAATACTGGAGGATTAGATTACTAACATACGGTTGTTTAAACGGGGAGCATGGGAGAGCCCAAGTAATTACAGGCCAGGTGGCTTAAACTGTGGAGGACAAATTATTGGAATAGATTCAAAATGGTATAACATTCATTTACAAGTGAATGATTTTTAGAACTGAAAGTAAGCATGCATGTACAACAGGCAGTGAAGAAAGCTAATGGCATGTTGGCCTTCATAAGAGGAGTTGAGTATAGGAGCAAAGAGTTCCTTCTGCAGTTGTACAGTGCCCTAGTGAGACGCACCTGGAGTATTGTGTGCAGTTTTGGTCTCCAAATTTGAGGAAGGACATTCTTGCTAGTGGTTGCCAATTCTCTGGATGCTTTCAAGAGAGTTTGATAGAGCTCTAAAAGAGAGCGGTGTCAATGTATATGGTGAGAAGGCAGGAACAGGGTACTGATTGTGGATGATCAGCCATGATCATATTGAATGGCTGTGCTGGCTCGAATGGCCTACTGCTGCACCTATTGTCTATTGTATAAAGTTGAGTTGAGAGGTTGTCAGGATGGAGTCCGTGCAGGAAGGCCTTGTCTGACTGATATTCAATTGTTTGAGTTGGTGACAAAGAATTGATAAGTGCAGCACGTTTCATGGAGAGTATCGTTTTCAGTGAGGTTTTTGGCAAGGTCCCATATGGCAGGCTGGTCAAAAGGTAAAAGGTGAATGGTACATTGGAACCAAAATTAGATTTGTGGTAAAACCAAAGGTTAATGTGTGGGAAGGAACTGCAGATGCTGGTTTACACTGAAGATAAACACAAAATGCTGGAGTAACTCAGCGGGTCAGACAGAATCTCTGGTGAAAAGAAATAGGTGACGTTTAGGGTCTAGGCCCTTCTTCAGTCTGAGAGTCGGGGGAAAGGGAAATGAGAGACATAGACAGTGATGTAGAGAGAGATAGAACACATGAATGAAAGATGTGCAAAAAAGTAGCAATGATAAAAGAAAGAGGCCATTGTTAGCTGTTTGTTGGGTGAGAAAGAGTACAGACAATGAGACTCATCAAGATGACTTTGAAGCTACAACTTGGGTGGGGGAGGGATGGAGAGAGAGGGAATGCAAAGTTTACTTGAAGTTATAGAAATCAATATTCATACCACTGGGTTTTAATCTGCCCAAGGTAAGTATGAGATGTTGTTCCTCCAATTTGCGTTTGGCCTCACTCTGACAATGGAGGAGGCTCAGGAAAGAAAGTGTAAATGTGGGAATGGGAAGGGGAATTAAAGTGTTTGGCAACTTTGAGCGGACTGAGGCGACTGCATACTTTGAATGTTGCTTGCTTCAGTGCAAGTTGAATGCAGTTCAGGCTGTGTTGAAACTGGCAACACTGTGCAGCCTTTCTGCCTCTGCAGGTGTTTGCCTCTTGATGACATCTGGTCTCGTGCCGAGAAGCTGGGTGCGCTGGAAAGCACTCAGGTGAACCCCTGACCGTCCCATCCTTGTGCACACTCGCTCTTCCTCCTGGAGCCCTTCACCTCCGTTGGTCACGGCTGCCCGTGAGCAGTCCGGGTGTCAGGAGTTATGGGGAGAAGGCAGGAGAATGCGGTTAGGAGGGAGAGATAGATCAGCCATGATTGAATGGCAGAGTAGATGGGCTGAATGGCCTAATTCTGCTCCTATCACTTAGAGCCTTATTACCCTGGAGCTGCCCTGGCTGCAGGATCCCTCGCAGTCCATTCACCCCTTTCCCACATTCTGGTACAGCCACCCGCGACCAAGTAACTTGCACAATCACAGGAGGTCCTCGGCACAATCATGTCCATCCCTGGGACTCCAGGATAGTCATGGTGTTGTACTCATGCAATATGTTGTTTGTTGGCATTGCCAAGCAAGTTGGCAAACTGGGCTCATTTGGCCCCGAGTCCTCGAAACCCTTTGTCAATATTTCTGTCCAAATGTCTTTTCAGAGTGTCAGAAACCAATGAGTACCTGGTGGATCTTGGCATTCACTGAAACTCTTCCACAGCAATAGAAGCTTAAAATGCATATTTAAAATTCCATGTGTGGGTTTTAGTGGGTTGCAAGTTATTCTTCATCCTGCCGCAGCCAAGTCTGACCTAATCGGCTATCCTGTCTAATGTTGTGTTGCTGTCTCTTTCAAAAAAAGCTCTGCCCCTGGTGTACTGGTGGTTGGGCACAGCCTGGTACCAGTTAACAATGGCCATCTCCTTGATCGATGTCTTTACTCTGTCCAGGTATGTGCTCTGGGCATCCACAGACTCCCTTCCTCCACCTGTTCAACTGAAGTAAAGTCACCCATTGCCGATGCCTCCTCCATCTCCTCCTCACCTCTGTACTGAACACACCCTCCCACAGGACACCCAGTCACACTCAACCCCCGATAATAGACAATAGGTGCAGGAGTAGGTCATTCGGCCCTTCCAGCCAGCAATGTGATCATGGCTGATCATCCCCAATCAGTACCCGGTTCCTGCCGTCTCTCCATATCCCCTAACTCCGCTATATTTAAGAGCCCTCTCTAGCTCTCTCTTGAAAGTATCCAGAGAACCGCCATCTGAGGCAGAGAATTCCATAGACTCACAACTCTGTGAGAGAAAGTGTTTCCTCGTCCTCGTTCTAAATGGCTTACTCCTTATTCTTAAACTGTGGCCCTGGTTCTGGACTTCCCCAACATCGGGAACATGTTTCCTGCCTCTAGCGTGTCCAAACCCTTAACAATCTTATATGTTTCAATGAGATACCCTCTCATCCTTCTAAACTCCAGAGTGTAGAAGCTCAGCGATCCTAGCACTGAGCCTTGAGGTATCCCACTAGTCACTGCCTGCCATTCTGAAAGGGACCCGTTAATCCCTACTCTTTGTTTCCTGTCTGCCAACCACTTCTCTATCCATGTCAGCACTCTACCCCCAATACCATGTGCCCTAATTGTGCCCACTAATCTCCAAGGATCCAAGTAGAGATAGCTGAATGGATAGCAAATTGGTTCCACGGAAGGAAGCAGAGGGTGATGGTGGAACGTTGCTTCTCGGACTGGAGGTCTGTGACTAGTGGTGTGACTCGGGGTTGGGTGCTGGGCCCGTTACTGTTTGTCATCTACATCAATGATTTGGATGAGAACATTTAGGGCAAGATTAGCAAGTTTGCTGATGATACAAAAGTAAGTGGTTTTGCAGATAGTGAAGATGGTTGTGAAAGATTGCAGCAGGATCTGGATCGATCGATTATATGGTTATATGGTTATATGATTGGCCAGGTGGGCTGAGGAATGATTGATGGAATTTAATACAGAGATGTGTGAGATGTTGCATTTTGGGACATTGAAGAAGGGCAGGACCTACTCAGTAAATGGTAGGCCTCTGGGTAGTTTTGTAGAGCAGAGGGATCTAGGAGTGCAAGTGCATGGTTCCTTGAAGGTCGAGTCGCAGGTAGATAAGGTGGTCAAAAAGGATTTGGCACATTGGCCTTCATCAGTCAGAGTTTTGATTGTGGAAACTGGTAGGTCATATTTCAGTTGTATAAGACGTTGGTGAGACCGCATTTAGAATATTGTGTTCAGTTCGGGACACCATATTATAGGAAAAATATTGTCAAGCTTGAAAGGGTTCAGAGACGATTTACGAGAATGCTGCCAGGACTAGAGGGTGTGAGCTATGGGGGGAGGTTGAGTAGGCTGGGTCTCTATTGCATTGGATCGACACTACAGCCTCTGGTCCAAACTCTCCCACTGGTGGAAACATCCTCTCAACATCCACTCTATCCAGACCTTTCATTATTTAGCAAGTTTCAATGAAGTCCCTCCTCATCCTATAGCGAGTACAGGTCCATCGAGTACAGGCGCAGTGTCTACAAATGCTCATCACACGTCAACCCACTCAAACCTGGGATCATTGTCGTAAACTTCCTCTGGACCCTCTCCAATGCCAGCATTTCCTTCTTCAGATGTGGAGCCTAAAACCGCTCACAATACTCCAAATGTGTTCTGGCCAGTGCCTTATAAAGCCTCAGCATTACATCCCTGTCTATATTCTACTAGACCAAGTGCAGACCCGTTGGTTCTGTTCCCCCAACGTGCGGTTGTGGGGGGGAGGTGGCATGCAGCGTCACACACACTAACTATCACCCCCCCCCCGCACTCACGCTAATTACCCCCCCTTGATATAATATTAATATTATTAATTTTCTCCTGTTACCCCATAACCACCGTATCTACTGACGCATAGCCCCCAACTTGCAGTCACATCTAGAGGGGGGTGAGGGGGGGGGGGGGGGCGGGTGATGAGAGCGAGGGCAGATAGAGAAGGGGCAGAGACAGAGAGAGAGACAGAAACACAGAGAGAGGGGCAAGAGGAGAGGATGGTGGGGAGGAGGAGAAGAGGAAGGGTGGGTGATGGGGGGAGGAGAGAGAGAGGGGGAGAGTGAGGGGGAGAGAGAGGGGGTGCTGAGAGGGGGGTGAGGGGGAGAGGTGGGGAGCGGGGGGGGGGCAGGGTGTAGAGAAGAGGATAGAGGGTGTGGAGGGGAGGTTGGTTTAGAGGAAGGAGTGTGGGGGAGGGGATGGAGGGGGGGAGATGGAGGGGAGGAGGGGAGAAAGAGAGAGGGGAGAGAGGGGGAGGGGGAGAGGGGAGGGAGAGAGGGTGTGCTGAGAGGGGGGTGAGGTGAGGGGGAGAGGTGGGGAGCAGGGAGGGTGGAGGGAAGGGGGTTGGGTGTGTGGAGGGGGGTTTAGGGGAGGGGATGGAGGGTAGGAGGGGGAGAAAAAGAGGAGAGAGGGAGAGAGAGAGAGAGAGGGGAGGGGGGAGAGGAGAGGTTGTAGTGAGGAGAGGGGGGAAGAGAGGAGTGGGGGGGAGAGAGGAGTGGGGGGTTGAGAGGAGAGGGGGAGCGGAGAGGGGGAGTGGAGGGGGGAGAGGGAGGGGGAGAGGAGGGGGGAGAGAGGAGGGGGGAGAGAGGAGGGGGGGAGAGAGGAGGGGGTGAGAGAGCAGGGGGGGAGTGGAGAGGGGGGGAGAGAGGAGAGGGGGGAGTGAGGGGGTGTGCTGAGAGGGGGGGGGGAGGGAGGAGAGGGGACGGGGAGAGGAGAGGAGGGGAGACAGAGAGTGCCTTTTTATTTCAACCCAAACAACCATTTACAGGCAGTGCTTTTTTACATTAACCATATTTTCATTTTCAAACCACATTAAGGGTACTTACTCAGTTGTGTGACCATGTGTTCAGTGTTATTCACAGCTCAGAGAAACGTGACCCTCTGCCTTCCCCCAGTTTGCAGACTATATTGAGGCACACCACTCCTGGTTTTATAGTCCACCCCCCTGCTGCCAGCTTTCCTAATAATTGCATCAGTGTTCTCGGTCCAGGAAGGATCTTCAGAGATGTGCACGCCCAGGAATTTGAACCTCTTGACCCTTTCAACCATATAAACGGGACTGTGGGTCCCCATCCTACTCCTTTCAAAGTCCACAATCATTTCCTTGGTTTTCCTCCCTGCCAATACACTTCAATAGACCATCCCTCTTGACAATCACAATGCCGAATACATTTGGCCGACCCTCCCTCCTTGTCTATTGTGGATGGGCTTCAATCAGCCATCCCTCCCGGCTTCTCACTGTGCCTTTGTCTGGTTGCCTGTTCACTTACACTGGAGGCCTGTCCTCCTGATGCAGCTGATGTTTGCAATGGGAAAGGCATGTAAATTGGCCACAGCACTAGTGCAGCCAGTGGCATGTGCTTCATAGATCTGAAAGGGAAGGGTGGGAGAGGTCATGGGCAGAATTCCAGGGGGGGGGGGGGGTCACGACACCCATGTTTAGAGAGGTGGGGGGCAAACCCCCTCCATGTTTTGTAATCCGGATTTTGAAATTCGATGAAAAATAATCTATTAAAATCTCTGCTTTCCTCGAGACAGTGAAGTGCTAGTTAATTGTCTCTAGTAACATCGTATTAACACAATGTGTTTTGACCTTCAAGTGTTACTGAAGGTATTCAAGGACAATTTCTTAAAGCTGTCTGATGCGGGTACAGTTACCATTTGAACTAATTGGATGTATTAATGGATGGGAAAGATTTAAACGGTTCGAACGGGTTTCCTGACTGGCTTGCAGGTAAGTCCCTCATTCAGGTCACACGTTATTTAGTATTTTTTCCCCCTCTAAGGTCGGTTCTTCTGTTTGCCTTTATTTGCTTCAGTTTGATTTGTTTAAGTGTTATTTATCACATTGTAGCTTTTGAAAGATTCAAGAGGGTATTAGAAGTTTTCTAAGGGCTGAATCGGCCGATTTGCGGTGTCTTTCATCGCCCGGAGTGGCTTAAAATCAATCTGCAACATCGAGGCGATCGTGGCTCCCGATGTTGAAGTCTCCGCTGGCCGATTTTAAACCGCGCCGGGTGATGAAAGGCCCCGTGAACGGGTCGATTCAAGCCCCACGATTTGGGACAGACGAAGCTGACAGACAAACCAAACGCAGCTTTAGCGTTTTCAAACCAAAGGCGGCTTTAGCATATTCAAACCATCGGCGACTTTAGCGTTTTCAAACCTTGGGTAACTTTAGCGTTTTCAAACCAAAGTCAGCTTTAGCGTTTTCAAACCAAAGGCGGCTTTAGCGTACTCAAACCTTTAGCGACTTTAGCATTTTCAAACGTTCGGTAACTTTAGCGTTTTCAAACCAAAGACGGGTTTAGCGTTTTTAAAGCAAATGCGGCTTTAGCGTTTACAAACCAAAGGCAGTTTTAGCGTTTTGATACCAAAGGCAGCTTTAGCATTTTGAAACCAAAGGCGGCTTTAGCATTTTCAAGCCAAAGGCAGCTTTAGCATTTTCAAACCAAAAGCAGCTTTAGCGTGTTCAAACCAAAGGCAGCTTTAGCATTTTCAAACCAAAGGCGGCTTTAGCGGATTCAAACCAAAGGCAGCTTTAGCGTTTTCAAACCAAAAGCAGCTTTAGCGTTTTGAAAACAAAGTCAGCTTTAGCATTTTGAAACCAAAGGCGGCTTTAGCGTTTTCAAACCAAAGGCAGCTTTAGCGTTTTCAAACCAAATACGGCTTCAGCGTTTTCAAACCAAAGTCAGCTTTAGCGTTTTCAAACCAAAGGAGGCTTTAGCGTATTCAAACCTTTAGCGACTTTAGCATTTTCAAACGTTCGGTAACTTTAGCGTTTTCAAACCAAAGGCGGCTTTAGCATATTCAAACCATCGGCGACTTTAGCGTTTTCAAACCTTGGGTAATTTTAGCGTTTTCAAACCAAAGTCAGCTTTAGCGTTTTCAAACCAAAGGCGGCTTTAGCGTTTTCAAACCTTCGGAAACTTTAGCATTTTCAAACCTTCAGTATCTTTAGCATTTTGAAACCAAAGGCAGCTTTAGCGTTTTGAAACCAAAGGCGGCTTTAGCGTTTTCAAACCAAAGGCGGTTTTAGTGTTTTCAAACCAAAAGCAGCTTTAGCGTTTTCAAACCAAAGGCAGCTTTATCGGGTTTAAACCTTTAGCGACTTTAGCATTTTGAAACATTCGGTAACTTTAGCGTTTTCAAACCAAAGGCGGCTTTAGCATATTCAAACCTTCGGCATCTTTAGCGTTTTGAAACCAAAGGCAGCTTTAGCATTTTGAAACCAAAGGCGGCTTTAGCGTTTTCAAACCAATGGCAGCTTTATCGTTTTCAAACCAAAGGCGGCTTTAGCGTTTTCAAACCAAAGGCAGCTTTAGCGTTTTCAAACCAAAGGCAGCTTTGGCATTTTCAAACCAAAGGCAGCTTTAGTTTTTTCGAACCAAAGGCGGCTTTAGCATTTTCAAACCAAAGGCGGCTTTAGCGTTTTCAAACCTTCGGAAACTTTAGCATTTTCAAACCTTCAATATCTTTAGCGTTTTGAAACCAAAGGGAGCTTTAGCGTTTTGAAACCAAAGGCTGCTTTAGCGTTTTCAAACCAAAGGCGGATTTAGCGTTTTCAAACCAAAAGCAGCTTTAGCGTTTTCAAACCAGTCAGCTTTAGCGTTTTCAAACCAAAGGCGGCTTTAGCGTATTCAAACCTTTAGCGACTTTAGCATTTTCAAATGTTCGGTAACTTTAGCGTTTTCAAACCAAAGGCGGCTTTAACATATTCAAACCATCGGCGACTTTAGCGTTTTCAAACCTTGGGTAACTTTAGCGTTTTCAAACCAAAGGCGGCTTAAGCGTTTTCAAACCAAAGGCGGCTTTAGCGTTTTCAAACCAAAGGCAGCTTTAGCGTTTTCAAACCAAAGGCAGCTTTAGCGTTTTCAAACCAAAGGCAGCTTTAGTTTTTTCGAACCAAAGGCGGCTTTAGCATTTTCAAACCAAAGGCGGCTTTAGCGTTTTCAAACCTTCGGAAACTTTACCATTTTCAAACCTTCAGTATCTTTAGCGTTATGAAACCAAAGGCAGCTTTAGCGTTTTGAAACCAAAGGCCGCTTTAATGTTTTCAAACCAAAGGCGGATTTAGCGTTTTCAAACCAAAAGCAGCTTTAGCGTTTTCAAACAAAAGGCGGATTTAGCGTTTTCAAACCAAAAGCAGCTTTAGCGTTTTCAAACCAGTCAGCTTTAGCGTTTTCAAACCAAAGGCGGCTTTAGCGTATTCAAACCTTTAGCGACTTTAGCATTTTCAAATGTTCGGTAACTTTAGCGTTTTCAAACCAAAGGCGGCTTTAACATATTCAAACCATCGGCGACTTTAGCGTTTTCAAACCTTGGGTAACTTTAGCGTTTTCAAACCAAAGGCGGCTTAAGCGTTTTCAAACCAAAGGCGGCTTTAGCCTTTTCAAACCAAAGGCAGCTTTAGCGTTTTCAAACCAAAGGCAGCTTTAGCGTTTTCAAACCAAAGGCAGCTTTAGTTTTTTCGAACCAAAGGCGGCTTTAGCATTTTCAAACCAAAGGCGGCTTTAGCGTTTTCAAACCTTCGGAAACTTTAGCATTTTCATACCTTCAGTATCTTTAGAGTTTTGAAACCAAAGGCGGCTTTAGCGTTTTAAAACCAAAGGCGGATTTAGCGTTTTCAAACCAAAAGCAGCTTTAGCGTTTTAAAAACAAAGTCAGCTTTAGCATTTTGAAACCAAAGGCGGATTTAGCGTTTTCAAACCAAAGGCAGCTTTAGCGTTTTCAAACCAAAGGCGGCTTTAGCGTTTTCAAACCAAAGTCAGCTTTAGCGTTTTCAAACTAAAGGCGGCTTTAGCGTATTCAAACCTTTAGTGACTTTAGCATTTTCAAACGTTCAGTAACTTTAGCGTTTTCAAACCAAAGGCGGCTTTAGCATATTCAAACCATTGGCGACTTTAGCATTTTCAAACCTTGGGTAACTTTAGCGTTTTCAAACCAAAGGCGGCTTAAGCGTTTTCAAACCAAAGGCGGCTTTAGCGTTTTCAAACCAAAGGCAGCTTTAGCGTTTTCAAACCAAAGGCAGCTTTAGCGTTTACAAACCAAAGGCAGCTTTAGTTTTTTCGAACCAAAGGCGGATTTAGAATTTTCAAACCAAAGGCGGCTTTAGCGTTTTCAAACCTTCGGAAACTTTACCATTTTCAAACCTTCAGTATGTTTAGCGTTATGAAACCAAAGGCAGCTTTAGCGTTTTGAAACCAAAGGCCGCTTTAGCGTTTTCAAACCAAAGGCGGATTTAGCGTTTTCAAACCAAAAGCAGCTTTAGCATTTTCAAACAAAAGGCGGATTTAGCGTTTTCACACCAAAAGCAGCTTTAGCGTTTTCAAACCAGTCAGCTTTAGCGTTTTCAAACCAAAGGCGGCTTTAGCGTATTCAAACCTTTAGCGACTTTAGCATTTTCAAATGTTCGGTAACTTTAGCGTTTTCAAACCATCGGCGGCTTTAACATATTCAAACCATCGGCGACTTTAGCGTTTTCAAACCTTGGGTAACTTTAGCGTTTTCAAACCAAAGGCGGCTTAAGCGTTTTCAAACCAAAGGCGGCTTTAGCGTTTTCAAACCAAAGGCAGCTTTAGCGTTTTCAAACCAAAGGCAGCTTTAGTTTTTTCGAACCAAAGGCGGCTTTAGCATTTTCAAACCAAAGGCGGCTTTAGCGTTTTCAAACCTTCGGAAACTTTACCATTTTCAAACCTTCAGTATCTTTAGCGTTTTGAAACCAAAGGCAGCTTTAGCGTTTTGAAACCAAAGGCCGCTTTAGCGTTTTCAAACCAAAAGCAGCCTTAGCGTTTTCAAACCAAAAGCAGCTTTAGCGTTTTCAAACAAAAGGCGGCTTTAGCGGATTCAAACCTTTAGCGACTTTAGCATATTCAAACCTTCGGCATCTTTAGCGTTTTGAAACCAAAGGCAGCTTTAGCATTTTGAAACCAAAGGCGGCTTTAGTGTTTTCAAACCAATGGCAGCTTTAGCGTTTTCAAACCAAAGGCGGCTTTCGCGTTTTCAAACCAAAGGCAGCTTTAGCGTTTTCAAACCAAAGGCAGCTTTAGCGTTTTCAAACCAAAGGCAGCTTTAGTTTTTTCGAACCAAAGGCGGCTTTAGCATTTTCAAACCAAAGGCGGCTTTAGCGTTTTCAAACCTTCGGAAACTTTAGCATTTTCAAACCTTCAGTACCTTTAGCGTTTTGAAACCAAAGGCAGCTTTAGCGTTTTGAAACCATAGGCAGCTTTAGCGTTTTGAAACCAAAGGCGGCTTTAGCGTTTTCAAACCAAAGGCGGATTTAGCGTTTTCAAACCAAAAGCAGCTTTAGCATTTTCAAACCAAAGTCAGCTTTAGCGTTTTCAAACCAAAGGCGGCTTTAGCGTATTCAAACCTTTGGCGACTTTAGCATTTTCAAACGTTCGGTAACTTTAGCGTTTTAAAACCAAAGGCGGCTTTAGTATATTCAAACCATCGGCGACTTTAGCGTTTTCAAACCTTGGGTAACTTTAGCGTTTTCAAACCAAAGGCGGCTTAAGCGTTTTCAAACCAAAGGCGGCTTTAGCCTTTTCAAACCAAAGGCAGCTTTAGCGTTTTCAAACCAAAGGCAGCTTTAGCGTTTTCAAACCAAAGGCAGCTTTAGTTTTTTCGAACCAAAGGCGGCTTTAGCATTTTCAAACCAAAGGCGGCTTTAGCGTTTTCAAACCTTCGGAAACTTTAGCATTTTCATACCTTCAGTATCTTTAGCGTTTTGAAACCAAAGGCGGCTTTAGCGTTTTAAAACCAAAGGCGGATTTAGCGTTTTCAAACCAAAAGCAGCTTTAGCGTTTTAAAAACAAAGTCAGCTTTAGCATTTTGAAACCAAAGGCGGATTTAGCGTTTTCAAACCAAAGGCAGCTTTAGCGTTTTCAAACCAAAGGCGGCTTTAGCGTTTTCAAACCAAAGTCAGCTTTAGCGTTTTCAAACTAAAGGCGGCTTTAGCGTATTCAAACCTTTAGTGACTTTAGCATTTTCAAACGTTCAGTAACTTTAGCGTTTTCAAACCAAAGGCGGCTTTAGCATATTCAAACCATTGGCGACTTTAGCATTTTCAAACCTTGGGTAACTTTAGCGTTTTCAAACCAAAGGCGGCTTAAGCGTTTTCAAACCAAAGGCGGCTTTAGCGTTTTCAAACCAAAGGCAGCTTTAGCGTTTTCAAACCAAAGGCAGCTTTAGCGTTTTCAAACCAAAGGCAGCTTTAGTTTTTTCGAACCAAAGGCGGCTTTAGCATTTTCAAACCAAAGGCGGCTTTAGCGTTTTCAAACCTTCGGAAACTTTACCATTTTCAAACCTTCAGTATGTTTAGCGTTATGAAACCAAAGGCAGCTTTAGCGTTTTGAAACCAAAGGCCGCTTTAGCGTTTTCAAACCAAAGGCGGATTTAGCGTTTTCAAACCAAAAGCAGCTTTAGCATTTTCAAACAAAAGGCGGATTTAGCGTTTTCACACCAAAAGCAGCTTTAGCGTTTTCAAACCAGTCAGCTTTAGCGTTTTCAAACCAAAGGCGGCTTTAGCGTATTCAAACCTTTAGCGACTTTAGCATTTTCAAATGTTCGGTAACTTTAGCGTTTTCAAACCAAAGGCGGCTTTAACATATTCAAACCATCGGCGACTTTAGCGTTTTCAAACCTTGGGTAACTTTAGCGTTTTCAAACCAAAGGCGGCTTAAGCGTTTTCAAACCAAAGGCGGCTTTAGCGTTTTCAAACCAAAGGCAGCTTTAGCGTTTTCAAACCAAAGGCAGCTTTAGTTTTTTCGAACCAAAGGCGGCTTTAGCATTTTCAAACCAAAGGCGGCTTTAGCGTTTTCAAACCTTCGGAAACTTTACCATTTTCAAACCTTCAGTATCTTTAGCGTTTTGAAACCAAAGGCAGCTTTAGCGTTTTGAAACCAAAGGCCGCTTTAGCGTTTTCAAACCAAAGGCGGATTTAGCGTTTTCAAACCAAAAGCAGCTTTAGCGTTTTCAAACAAAAGGCGGCTTTAGCGGATTCAAACCTTTAGCGACTTTAGCATATTCAAACCTTCGGCATCTTTAGCGTTTTGAAACCAAAGGCAGCTTTAGCGTTTTGAAACCAAAGGCCGCTTTAGCGTTTTCAAACCAAAGGCGGATTTAGCGTTTTCAAACCAAAAGCAGCTTTAGCGTTTTCAAACAAAAGGCGGCTTTAGCGGATTCAAACCTTTAGCGACTTTAGCATATTCAAACCTTCGGCATCTTTAGCGTTTTGAAACCAAAGGCAGCTTTAGCATTTTGAAACCAAAGGCGGCTTTAGTGTTTTCAAACCAATGGCAGCTTTAGCGTTTTCAAACCAAAGGCGGCTTACGCGTTTTCAAACCAAAGGCAGCTTTAGCGTTTTCAAACCAAAGGCAGCTTTAGCGTTTTTAAACCAAAGGCAGCTTTAGTTTTTTCGAACCAAAGGCGGCTTTAGCATTTTCAAACCAAAGGCGGCTTTAGCGTTTTCAAACCTTCGGAAACTTTAGCATTTTCAAACCTTCAGTACCTTTAGCGTTTTGAAACCAAAGGCAGCTTTAGCGTTTTGAAACCATAGGCAGCTTTAGCGTTTTGAAACCAAAGGCGGCTTTAGCGTTTTCAAACCAAAGGCGGATTTAGCGTTTTCAAACCAAAAGCAGCTTTAGCATTTTCAAACCAAAGTCAGCTTTAGCGTTTTCAAACCAAAGGCGGCTTTAGCGTATTCAAACCTTTAGCGACTTTAGCATTTTCAAACGTTCGGTAACTTTAGCGTTTTCAAACCAAAGGCGGCTTTAGCATATTCAAACCATCGGCGACTTTAGCGTTTTCAAACCTTGGGTAACTTTAGCGTTTTCAAACCAAAGGCGGCTTAAGCGTTTTCAAACCAAAGGCGGCTTTAGCCTTTTCAAACCAAAGGCAGCTTTAGCGTTTTCAAACCAAAGGCAGCTTTAGCGTTTTCAAACCAAAGGCAGCTTTAGTTTTTTCGAACCAAAGGCGGCTTTAGCATTTTCAAACCAAAGGCGGCTTTAGCGTTTTCAAACCTTCGGAAACTTTAGCATTTTCATACCTTCAGTATCTTTAGCGTTTTGAAACCAAAGTCAGCTTTAGCATTTTGAAACCAAAGGCGGATTTAGCGTTTTCAAACCAAAGGCAGCTTTAGCGTTTTCAAACCAAAGGCGGCTTTAGCGTTTTCAAACCAAAGTCAGCTTTAGCGTTTTCAAACTAAAGGCGGCTTTAGCGTATTCAAACCTTTAGTGACTTTAGCATTTTCAAACGTTCAGTAACTTTAGCGTTTTCAAACCAAAGGCGGCTTTAGCATATTCAAACCATTGGCGACTTTAGCATTTTCAAACCTTGGGTAACTTTAGCGTTTTCAAACCAAAGTCAGCTTTAGCGTTTTCAAACCAAAGGCGGCTTTAGCGTACTCAAACCTTTAGCGACTTTAGCATTTTCAAACATTCGGTAACTTTAGCGTTTTCAAACCAAAGGCTGGTTTAGCGTTTGCAAACCAAATGCGGCTTTAGCGTTTACAAACCAAAGGCATTTTTAGCGTTTTGATACCAAAGGCAGCTTTAGCATTTTGAAACCAAAGGCGGCTTTAGCGTTTTCAAGCCAAAGGCAGCTTTAGCGTTTTCAAACCAAAAGCAGCCTTAGCGTATTCAAACCAAAGGCAGCTTTAGCATTTTCAAACCAAAGGTGGCTTTAGCGGATTCAAACCAAAGGCAGCTTTAGCGTTTTCAAACCAAAAGCAGCTTTAGCGTTTTGAAAACAAAGTCAGCTTTAGCATTTTGAAACCAAAGGCGGCTTTAGCGTTTTCAAACCAAAGGCAGCTTTAGCGTTTTCAAACCAAATGCGGCTTTAGCGTTTTCAAACCAAATGCGGCTTTAGCGTTTTCAAACCAAATTCAGCTTTAGCGTATTCAAACCTTTAGCGACTAGCATTTTCAAACGTTCGGTAACTTTAGCGTTTTCAAACCAAAGGCGGCTTTAGCATATTCAAACAATCGGCGACTTTAGCGTTTTCAAACCTTGGGTAATTTTAGCGTTTTCAAACCAAAGTCAGCTTTAGCGTTTTCAAACCAAAGGCGGCTTTAGCGTACTCAAACCTTTAGCGACTTTAGCATTTTCAAACATTCGGTAACTTTAGCGTTTTAAAACCAAATGCGGGTTTAGCGTTTTCAAACCAAATGCGGCTTTAGCGTTTACAAACCAAAGGCATTTTTAGCGTTTTCATACCAAAGGCAGCTTTAGCATTTTGAAACCAAAGGCGGTTTTAGCGTTTTCAAACCAAAGGCAGCTTTAGCGTTTTCAAACCAAAGGCGGCTTTAGCGTATTCAAACCAAAGGCAGCTTTAGCATTTTCAAACCAAAGGCAGCTTTGGCGTTTTCAAACCAAAGGCAGCTTTAGCGTATTCAAACCTTTAGTGACATTAGCATTTTCAAACGTTCGGTAACTTTAGCGTTTTCAAACCAAAGGCGGCTTTAGCATATTCAAACCATCGGCGACTTTAGCGTTTTCAAACCTTGGGTAACTTTAGCGTTTTCAAACCAAAGTCAGCTTTAGCGTTTTCAAACCAAAGGCGGCTTTAGCGTACTCAAACCTTTAGCGACTTTAGCATTTTCAAACGTTCGGTAACTTTAGCGTTTTCAAACCAAAGACGGGTTTAGCGTTTTTAAAGCAAATGCGGCTTTAGCGTTTACAAACCAAAGGCAGTTTTAGTGTTTTGATACCAAAGGCAGCTTTAGCATTTTGAAACCAAAGGCGGCTTTAGCATTTTCAAGCCAAAGGCAGCTTTAGCATTTTCAAACCAAAAGCAGCTTTAGCGTTTTCAAACCAAAGGCAGCTTTAGCATTTTCAAACCAAAGGCGGCTTTAGCGGATTCAAACCAAAGGCAGCTTTAGCGTTTTCAAACCAAAAGCAGCTTTAGCGTTTTGAAAACAAAGTCAGCTTTAGCATTTTGAAACCAAAGGCGGCTTTAGCGTTTTCAAACCAAAGGCAGCTTTAGCGTTTTCAAACCAAATACGGCTTCAGCGTTTTCAAACCAAAGTCAGCTTTAGCGTTTTCAAACCAAAGGAGGCTGTAGCGTATTCAAACCTTTAGCGACTTTAGCATTTTCAAACGTTCGGTAACTTTAGCGTTTTCAAACCAAAGGCGGCTTTAGCATATTCAAACCATCGGCGACTTTAGCGTTTTCAAACCTTGGGTAATTTTAGCGTTTTCAAACCAAAGTCAGCTTTAGCGTTTTCAAACCAAAGGCGGCTTTAGCGTTTTCAAACCTTCGGAAACTTTAGCATTTTCAAACCTTCAGTATCTTTAGCATTTTGAAACCAAAGGCAGCTTTAGCGTTTTGAAACCAAAGGCGGCTTTAGCGTTTTCAAACCAAAGGCGGTTTTAGTGTTTTCAAACCAAAAGCAGCTTTAGCGTTTTCAAACCAAAGGCAGCTTTATCGGATTCAAACCTTTAGCGACTTTAGCATTTTGAAACATTCGGTAACTTTAGCGTTTTCAAACCAAAGGCGGCTTTAGCATATTCAAACCTTTGGCATCTTTAGCGTTTTGAAACCAAAGGCAGCTTTAGCATTTTGAAACCAAAGGCGGCTTTAGCGTTTTCAAAACCAATGGCAGCTTTATCGTTTTCAAACCAATGGCAGCTTTATCGTTTTCAAACCAAAGGCGGCTTTAGCGTTTTCAAACCAAAGGCAGCTTTAGCGTTTTCAAACCAAAGGCAGCTTTGGCGTTTTCAAACCAAAGGCAGCTTTAGTTTTTTCGAACCAAAGGCGGCTTTAGCATTTTCAAACCAAAGGCGGCTTTAGCGTTTTCAAACCTTCGGAAACTTTAGCATTTTCAAACCTTCAATATCTTTAGCATTTTGAAACCAAAGGGAGCTTTAGCGTTTTGAAACCAAAGGCTGCTTTAGCGTTTTCAAACCAAAGGCGGATTTAGCGTTTTCAAACCAAAAGCAGCTTTAGCGTTTTCAAACCAGTCAGCTTTAGCGTTTTCAAACCAAAGGCGGCTTTAGCGTATTCAAACCTTTAGCGACTTTAGCATTTTCAAATGTTCGGTAACTTTAGCGTTTTCAAAGCAAAGGCGGCTTTAACATATTCAAACCATCGGCGACTTTAGCGTTTTCAAACCTTGGGTAACTTTAGCGTTTTCAAACCAAAGGCGGCTTAAGCGTTTTCAAACCAAAGACGGGTTTAGCGTTTTTAAAGCAAATGCGGCTTTAGCGTTTACAAACCAAAGGCAGTTTTAGTGTTTTGATACCAAAGGCAGCTTTAGCATTTTGAAACCAAAGGCGGCTTTAGCATTTTCAAGCCAAAGGCAGCTTTAGCATTTTCAAACCAAAAGCAGCTTTAGCGTTTTCAAACCAAAGGCAGCTTTAGCATTTTCAAACCAAAGGCGGCTTTAGCGGATTCAAACCAAAGGCAGCTTTAGCGTTTTCAAACCAAAAGCAGCTTTAGCGTTTTGAAAACAAAGTCAGCTTTAGCATTTTGAAACCAAAGGCGGCTTTAGCGTTTTCAAACCAAAGGCAGCTTTAGCGTTTTCAAACCAAATACGGCTTCAGCGTTTTCAAACCAAAGTCAGCTTTAGCGTTTTCAAACCAAAGGAGGCTGTAGCGTATTCAAACCTTTAGCGACTTTAGCATTTTCAAACGTTCGGTAACTTTAGCGTTTTCAAACCAAAGGCGGCTTTAGCATATTCAAACCATCGGCGACTTTAGCGTTTTCAAACCTTGGGTAATTTTAGCGTTTTCAAACCAAAGTCAGCTTTAGCGTTTTCAAACCAAAGGCGGCTTTAGCGTTTTCAAACCTTCGGAAACTTTAGCATTTTCAAACCTTCAGTATCTTTAGCATTTTGAAACCAAAGGCAGCTTTAGCGTTTTGAAACCAAAGGCGGCTTTAGCGTTTTCAAACCAAAGGCGGTTTTAGTGTTTTCAAACCAAAAGCAGCTTTAGCGTTTTCAAACCAAAGGCAGCTTTATCGGATTCAAACCTTTAGCGACTTTAGCATTTTGAAACATTCGGTAACTTTAGCGTTTTCAAACCAAAGGCGGCTTTAGCATATTCAAACCTTTGGCATCTTTAGCGTTTTGAAACCAAAGGCAGCTTTAGCATTTTGAAACCAAAGGCGGCTTTAGCGTTTTCAAAACCAATGGCAGCTTTATCGTTTTCAAACCAATGGCAGCTTTATCGTTTTCAAACCAAAGGCGGCTTTAGCGTTTTCAAACCAAAGGCAGCTTTAGCGTTTTCAAACCAAAGGCAGCTTTGGCGTTTTCAAACCAAAGGCAGCTTTAGTTTTTTCGAACCAAAGGCGGCTTTAGCATTTTCAAACCAAAGGCGGCTTTAGCGTTTTCAAACCTTCGGAAACTTTAGCATTTTCAAACCTTCAATATCTTTAGCATTTTGAAACCAAAGGGAGCTTTAGCGTTTTGAAACCAAAGGCTGCTTTAGCGTTTTCAAACCAAAGGCGGATTTAGCGTTTTCAAACCAAAAGCAGCTTTAGCGTTTTCAAACCAGTCAGCTTTAGCGTTTTCAAACCAAAGGCGGCTTTAGCGTATTCAAACCTTTAGCGACTTTAGCATTTTCAAATGTTCGGTAACTTTAGCGTTTTCAAAGCAAAGGCGGCTTTAACATATTCAAACCATCGGCGACTTTAGCGTTTTCAAACCTTGGGTAACTTTAGCGTTTTCAAACCAAAGGCGGCTTAAGCGTTTTCAAACCAAAGACGGGTTTAGCGTTTTTAAAGCAAATGCGGCTTTAGCGTTTACAAACCAAAGGCAGTTTTAGTGTTTTGATACCAAAGGCAGCTTTAGCATTTTGAAACCAAAGGCGGCTTTAGCATTTTCAAGCCAAAGGCAGCTTTAGCATTTTCAAACCAAAAGCAGCTTTAGCGTTTTCAAACCAAAGGCAGCTTTAGCATTTTCAAACCAAAGGCGGCTTTAGCGGATTCAAACCAAAGGCAGCTTTAGCGTTTTCAAACCAAAAGCAGCTTTAGCGTTTTGAAAACAAAGTCAGCTTTAGCATTTTGAAACCAAAGGCGGCTTTAGCGTTTTCAAACCAAAGGCAGCTTTAGCGTTTTCAAACCAAATACGGCTTCAGCGTTTTCAAACCAAAGTCAGCTTTAGCGTTTTCAAACCAAAGGAGGCTGTAGCGTATTCAAACCTTTAGCGACTTTAGCATTTTCAAACGTTCGGTAACTTTAGCGTTTTCAAACCAAAGGCGGCTTTAGCATATTCAAACCATCGGCGACTTTAGCGTTTTCAAACCTTGGGTAATTTTAGCGTTTTCAAACCAAAGTCAGCTTTAGCGTTTTCAAACCAAAGGCGGCTTTAGCGTTTTCAAACCTTCGGAAACTTTAGCATTTTCAAACCTTCAGTATCTTTAGCATTTTGAAACCAAAGGCAGCTTTAGCGTTTTGAAACCAAAGGCGGCTTTAGCGTTTTCAAACCAAAGGCGGTTTTAGTGTTTTCAAACCAAAAGCAGCTTTAGCGTTTTCAAACCAAAGGCAGCTTTATCGGATTCAAACCTTTAGCGACTTTAGCATTTTGAAACATTCGGTAACTTTAGCGTTTTCAAACCAAAGGCGGCTTTAGCATATTCAAACCTTTGGCATCTTTAGCGTTTTGAAACCAAAGGCAGCTTTAGCATTTTGAAACCAAAGGCGGCTTTAGCGTTTTCAAAACCAATGGCAGCTTTATCGTTTTCAAACCAATGGCAGCTTTATCATTTTCAAACCAAAGGCGGCTTTAGCGTTTTCAAACCAAAGGCAGCTTTAGCGTTTTCAAACCAAAGGCAACTTTGGCGTTTTCAAACCAAAGGCAGCTTTAGTTTTTTCGAACCAAAGGCGGCTTTAGCATTTTCAAACCAAAGGCGGCTTTAGCGTTTTCAAACCTTCGGAAACTTTAGCATTTTCAAACCTTCAATATCTTTAGCATTTTGAAACCAAAGGGAGCTTTAGCGTTTTGAAACCAAAGGCTGCTTTAGCGTTTTCAAACCAAAGGCGGATTTAGCGTTTTCAAACCAAAAGCAGCTTTAGCGTTTTCAAACCAGTCAGCTTTAGCGTTTTCAAACCAAAGGCGGCTTTAGCGTATTCAAACCTTTAGCGACTTTAGCATTTTCAAATGTTCGGTAACTTTAGCGTTTTCAAACCAAAGGCGGCTTTAACATATTCAAACCATCGGCGACTTTAGCGTTTTCAAACCTTGGGTAACTTTAGCGTTTTCAAACCAAAGGCGGCTTAAGCGTTTTCAAACCAAAGGCGGCTTTAGCGTTTTCAAACCAAAGGCAGCTTTAGCGTTTTCAAACCAAAGGCAGCTTTAGCGTTTTCAAACCAAAGGCAGCTTTAGTTTTTTCGAACCAAAGGCGGCTTTAGCATTTTCAAACCAAAGGCGGCTTTAGCGTTTTCAAACCTTCGGAAACTTTACCATTTTCAAACCTTCAGTATCTTTAGCGTTATGAAACCAAAGGCAGCTTTAGCGTTTTGAAACCAAAGGCCGCTTTAGCGTTTTCAAACCAAAGGCGGATTTAGCGTTTTCAAACCAAAAGCAGCTTTAGCGTTTTCAAACAAAAGGCGGATTTAGCGTTTTCAAACCAAAAGCGGCTTTAGCGTTTTCAAACCAAATGCGGCTTTAGCGTTTTCAAACCAAATTCAGCTTTAGCGTATTCAAACCTTTAGCGACTAGCATTTTCAAACGTTCGGTAACTTTAGCGTTTTCAAACCAAAGGCGGCTTTAGCATATTCAAACAATCGGCGACTTTAGCGTTTTGAAACCTTGGGTAATTTTAGCGTTTTCAAACCAAAGTCAGCTTTAGCGTTTTCAAACCAAAGGCGGCTTTAGCGTTTTCAAACCAAAGGCAGCTTTAGTTTTTTCGAACCAAAGGCGGCTTTAGCATTTTCAAACCAAAGGCGGCTTTAGCGTTTTCAAACCTTCGGAAACTTTACCATTTTCAAACCTTCAGTATCTTTAGCGTTTTGAAACCAAAGGCAGCTTTAGCGTTTTGAAACCAAAGGCGGCTTTAGCGTTTTCAAACCAAAGTCAGCTTTAGCGTTTTCAAACCAGGCTGCTTTACTGTTTTCAAACCAAAGGCAGCTTTAGTTTTTTTGAACCAAAGGCGGCTTTAGCATTTTCAAACCAAAGGCGGCTTTAGCGTTTTCAAACCTTTAGAAACTTTAGCATTTTCAAACCTTCAGTATCTTTAGCGTTTTGAAACCAAAGGCAGCTTTAACGTTTTGAAACCAAAGGCGGCTTTAGCGTTTTCAAACCAAAGGCGGATTTAGCGTTTTCAAACCAAAAGCAGCTTTAGCGTTTTGAAAACAAAGTCAGCTTTAGCATTTTCAAACCAAAGGTGCCTTTAGCGTTTTCAAACCTTCGGAAACTTTACCATTTTCAAACCTTCAGTATCTTTAGCGTTTTGAAACCAAAGGCAGCTTTAGCGTTTTGAAACCAAAGGCCGCTTTAGCGTTTTCAAACCAAAGGCGGATTTAGCGTTTTCAAACCAAAAGCAGCTTTAGCGTTTTCAAACAAAAGGCGGCTTTAGCGGATTCAAACCTTTAGCGACTTTAGCATATTCAAACCTTCGGCATCTTTAGCGTTTTGAAACCAAAGGCAGCTTTAGCGTTTTGAAACCAAAGGCCGCTTTAGCGTTTTCAAACCAAAGGCGGATTTAGCGTTTTCAAACCAAAAGCAGCTTTAGCGTTTTCAAACAAAAGGCGGCTTTAGCGGATTCAAACCTTTAGCGACTTTAGCATATTCAAACCTTCGGCATCTTTAGCGTTTTGAAACCAAAGGCAGCTTTAGCATTTTGAAACCAAAGGCGGCTTTAGTGTTTTCAAACCAATGGCAGCTTTAGTGTTTTCAAACCAAAGGCGGCTTTCGCGTTTTCAAACCAAAGGCAGCTTTAGCGTTTTCAAACCAAAGGCAGCTTTAGCGTTTTTAAACCAAAGGCAGCTTTAGTTTTTTCGAACCAAAGGCGGCTTTAGCATTTTCAAACCAAAGGCGGCTTTAGCGTTTTCAAACCTTCGGAAACTTTAGCATTTTCAATCCTTCAGTACCTTTAGCGTTTTGAAACCAAAGGCAGCTTTAGCGTTTTGAAACCATAGGCAGCTTTAGCGTTTTGAAACCAAAGGCGGCTTTAGCGTTTTCAAACCAAAGGCGGATTTAGCGTTTTCAAACCAAAAGCAGCTTTAGCATTTTCAAACCAAAGTCAGCTTTAGCGTTTTCAAACCAAAGGCGGCTTTAGCGTATTCAAACCTTTAGCGACTTTAGCATTTTCAAACGTTCGGTAACTTTAGCGTTTTCAAACCAAAGGCGGCTTTAGCATATTCAAACCATCGGCGACTTTAGCGTTTTCAAACCTTGGGTAACTTTAGCGTTTTCAAACCAAAGGCGGCTTAAGCGTTTTCAAACCAAAGGCGGCTTTAGCCTTTTCAAACCAAAGGCAGCTTTAGCGTTTTCAAACCAAAGGCAGCTTTAGCGTTTTCAAACCAAAGGCAGCTTTAGTTTTTTCGAACCAAAGGCGGCTTTAGCATTTTCAAACCAAAGGCGGCTTTAGTGTTTTCAAACCTTCGGAAACTTTAGCATTTTCATACCTTCAGTATCTTTAGCGTTTTGAAACCAAAGGCGGCTTTAGCGTTTTAAAACCAAAGGCGGATTTAGCGTTTTCAAACCAAAAGCAGCTTTAGCGTTTTAAAAACAAAGTCAGCTTTAGCATTTTGAAACCAAAGGCGGATTTAGCATTTTCAAACCAAAGGCAGCTTTAGCGTTTTCAAACCAAAGGCGGCTTTAGCGTTTTCAAACCAAAGTCAGCTTTAGCGTTTTCAAACTAAAGGCGGCTTTAGCGTATTCAAACCTTTAGTGACTTTAGCATTTTCAAACGTTCAGTAACTTTAGCGTTTTCAAACCAAAGGCGGCTTTAGCATATTCAAACCATTGGCGACTTTAGCATTTTCAAACCTTGGGTAACTTTAGCGTTTTCAAACCAAAGTCAGCTTTAGCGTTTTCAAACCAAAGGCGGCTTTAGCGTACTCAAACCTTTAGCGACTTTAGCATTTTCAAACATTCGGTAACTTTAGCGTTTTCAAACCAAAGGCTGGTTTAGCATGTTCAAACCAAATGCGGCTTTAGCGTTTACAAACCAAAGGCAGTTTTAGCGTTTTGATACCAAAGGCAGCTTTAGCATTTTGAAACCAAAGGCGGCTTAAGCGTTTTCAAGCCAAAGGCAGCTTTAGCGTTTTCAAACCAAAAGCAGCCTTAGCGTATTCAAACCAAAGGCAGCTTTAGCATTTTCAAACCAAAGGCGGCTTTAGCGGATTCAAACCAAAGGCAGCTTTAGCGTTTTCAAACCAAAAGCAGCTTTAGCGTTTTGAAAACAAAGTCAGCTTTAGCATTTTGAAACCAAAGGCGGCTTTAGCGTTTTCAAACCAAAGGCAGCTTTAGCGTTTTCAAACCAAATGCGGCTTTAGCATTTTCAAACCAAATGCGGCTTTAGCGTTTTCAAACCAAATTCAGCTTTAGCGTATTCAAACCTTTAGCGACTAGCATTTTCAAACGTTCGGTAACTTTAGCGTTTTCAAACCAAAGGCGGCTTTAGCATATTCAAACAATCGGCGACTTTAGCGTTTTCAAACCTTGGGTAATTTTAGCGTTTTCAAACCAAAGTCAGCTTTAGCGTTTTCAAACCAAAGGCGGCTTTAGCGTACTCAAACCTTTAGCGACTTTAGCATTTTCAAACATTCGGTAACTTTAGCGTTTTAAAACCAAAGGCGGGTTTAGCGTTTTCAAACCAAATGCGGCTTTAGCGTTTACAAACCAAAGGCATTTTTAGCGTTTTCATACCAAAGGCAGTTTTAGCATTTTGAAACCAAAGGCGGTTTTAGCGTTTTCAAACCAAAGGCAGCTTTAGCGTTTTCAAACCAAAGGCGGCTTTAGCGTATTCAAACCAAAGGCAGCTTTAGCATTTTCAAACCAAAGGCAGCTTTGGCGTTTTCAAACCAAAGGCAGCTTTAGCGTATTCAAACCTTTAGTGACATTAGCATTTTCAAACGTTCGGTAACTTTAGCGTTTTAAAACCAAAGGCGGCTTTAGCATATTCAAACCATCGGCGACTTTAGCGTTTTCAAACCTTGGGTAACTTTAGCGTTTTCAAACCAAAGTCAGCTTTAGCGTTTTCAAACCAAAGGCGGCTTTAGCGTACTCAAACCTTTAGCGACTTTAGCATTTTCAAACGTTCGGTAACTTTAGCGTTTTCAAACCAAAGACGGGTTTAGCGTTTTTAAAGCAAATGCGGCTTTAGCGTTTACAAACCAAAGGCAGTTTTAGCGTTTTGATACCAAAGGCAGCTTTAGCATTTTGAAACCAAAGGCGGCTTTAGCATTTTCAAGCCAAAGGCAGCTTTAGCATTTTCAAACCAAAAGCAGCTTTAGCGTTTTCAAACCAAAGGCAGCTTTAGCATTTTCAAACCAAAGGCGGCTTTAGCGGATTCAAACCAAAGGCAGCTTTAGCGTTTTCAAACCAAAAGCAGCTTTAGCGTTTTGAAAACAAAGTCAGCTTTAGCATTTTGAAACCAAAGGCGGCTTTAGCGTTTTCAAACCAAAGGCAGCTTTAGCGTTTTCAAACCAAATACGGCTTCAGCGTTTTCAAACCAAAGTCAGCTTTAGCGTTTTCAAACCAAAGGAGGCTGTAGCGTATTCAAACCTTTAGCGACTTTAGCATTTTCAAACGTTCGGTAACTTTAGCGTTTTCAAACCAAAGGCGGCTTTAGCATATTCAAACCATCGGCGACTTTAGCGTTTTCAAACCTTGGGTAATTTTAGCGTTTTCAAACCAAAGTCAGCTTTAGCGTTTTCAAACCAAAGGCGGCTTTAGCGTTTTCAAACCTTCGGAAACTTTAGCATTTTCAAACCTTCAGTATCTTTAGCATTTTGAAACCAAAGGCAGCTTTAGCGTTTTGAAACCAAAGGCGGTTTTAGCGTTTTCAAACCAAAGGCGGTTTTAGTGTTTTCAAACCAAAAGCAGCTTTAGCGTTTTCAAACCAAAGGCAGCTTTATCGGATTCAAACCTTTAGCGACTTTAGCATTTTGAAACATTCGGTAACTTTAGCGTTTTCAAACCTAAGGCGGCTTTAGCATATTCAAACCTTCGGCATCTTTAGCGTTTTGAAACCAAAGGCAGCTTTAGCATTTTGAAACCAAAGGCGGCTTTAGCGTTTTCAAACCAATGGCAGCTTTATCTTTTTCAAACCAAAGGCGGCTTTAGCGTTTTCAAACCAAAGGCAGCTTTAGCGTTTTCAAACCAAAGGCAGCTTTGGCGTTTTCAAACCAAAGGCAGCTTTAGTTTTTTCGAACCAAAGGCGGCTTTAGCATTTTCAAACCAAAGGCGGCTTTAGCGTTTTCAAACCTTCGGAAACTTTAGCATTTTCAAACCTTCAATATCTTTAGCGTTTTGAAACCAAAGGGAGCTTTAGCGTTTTGAAACCAAAGGCTGCTTTAGCGTTTTCAAACCAAAGGCGGATTTAGCGTTTTCAAACCAAAAGCAGCTTTAGCGTTTTCAAACCAGTCAGCTTTAGCGTTTTCAAACCAAAGGCGGCTTTAGCGTATTCAAACCTTTAGCGACTTTAGCATTTTCAAATGTTCGGTAACTTTAGCGTTTTCAAACCAAAGGCGGCTTTAACATATTCAAACCATCGGCGACTTTAGCGTTTTCAAACCTTGGGTAACTTTAGCGTTTTCAAACCAAAGGCGGCTTAAGCGTTTTCAAACCAAAGGCGGCTTTAGCGTTTTCAAACCAAAGGCAGCTTTAGCGTTTTCAAACCAAAGGCAGCTTTGGCGTTTTCAAACCAAAGGCAGCTTTAGTTTTTTCGAACCAAAGGCGGCTTTAGCATTTTCAAACTAAAGGCGGCTTTAGCGTTTTCAAACCTTCGGAAACTTTAGCATTTTCAAACCTTCAATATCTTTAGCGTTTTGAAACCAAAGGGAGCTTTAGCGTTTTGAAACCAAAGGCTGCTTTAGCGTTTTCAAACCAAAGGCGGATTTAGCGTTTTCAAACCAAAACAGCTTTAGTGTTTTCAAACCAGTCAGCTTTAGCGTTTTCAAACCAAAGGCGGCTTTAGCGTATTCAAACCTTTAGCGACTTTAGCATTTTCAAATGTTCGGTAACTTTAGCGTTTTCAAACAAAAGGCGGCTTTAACATATTCAAACCATCGGCGACTTTAGCGTTTTCAAACCTTGGGTAACTTTAGCGTTTTCAAACCAAAGTCGGCTTAAGCGCTTTCAAACCAAAGGCGGCTTTAGCATTTTCAAACCAAAGGCAGCTTTAGCGTTTTCAAACCAAAGGCAGCTTTAGCGTTTTCAAACCAAAGGCAGCTTTAGTTTTTTCGAACCAAAGGCGGCTTTAGCATTTTCAAACCAAAGGCGGCTTTAGCGTTTTCAAACCTTCGGAAACGTTACCATTTTCAAACCTTCAGTATCTTTAGCGTTATGAAACCAAAGGCAGCTTTAGCGTTTTGAAACCAAAGGCCGCTTTAGCGTTTTCAAACCAAAGGCGGATTTAGCGTTTTCAAACCAAAAGCAGCTTTAGCGTTTTCAAACAAAAGGCGGATTTAGCGTTTTCAAACCAAAAGCGGCTTTAGCGTTTTCAAACCAAATGCGGCTTTAGCGTTTTCAAACCAAATTCAGCTTTAGCGTATTCAAACCTTTAGCGACTAGCATTTTCAAACGTTCGGTAACTTTAGCGTTTTCAAACCAAAGGCGGCTTTAGCATATTCAAACAATCGGCGACTTTAGCGTTTTCAAACCTTGGGTAATTTTAGCGTTTTCAAACCAAAGTCAGCTTTAGCGTGTTCAAACCAAAGGCGGCTTTAGCGTTTTCAAACCAAAGGCAGCTTTAGTTTTTTCGAACCAAAGGCGGCTTTAGCATTTTCAAACCAAAGGCGGCTTTAGCGTTTTCAAACCTTCGGAAACTTTACCATTTTCAAACCTTCAGTATCTTTAGCGTTTTGAAACCAAAGGCAGCTTTAGCGTTTTGAAACCAAAGGCCGCTTTAGCGTTTTGAAACCAAAGGCGGATTTAGCGTTTTCAAACCAAAAGCAGCTTTAGCGTTTTCAAACAAAAGGCGGCTTTAGCGGATTCAAACCTTTAGCGACTTTAGCATATTCAAACCTTCGGCATCTTTAGCGTTTTGAAACCAAAGGCAGCTTTAGCATTTTGAAACCAAAGGCGGCTTTAGTGTTTTCAAACCAATGGCAGCTTTAGCGTTTTCAAACCAAAGGCGGCCTTCGCGTTTTCAAACCAAAGGCAGCTTTAGCGTTTTCAAACCAAAGGCAGCTTTAGCGTTTTCAAACCAAAGGCAACTTTAGTTTTTTCGAACCAAAGGCGGCTTTAGCATTTTCAAACCAAAGGCGGCTTTAGCGTTTTCAAACCTTCGGAAACTTTAGCATTTTCAAACCTTCAGTACCTTTAGCGTTTTGAAACCAAAGGCAGCTTTAGCGTTTTGAAACCATAGGCAGCTTTAGCGTTTTGAAACCAAATGCGGCTTTAGCGTTTTCAAACCAAAGGCGGATTTAGCGTTTTCAAACCAAAAGCAGCTTTAGCATTTTCAAACCAAAGTCAGCTTTAGCGTTTTCAAACCAAAGGCGGCTTTAGCGTATTCAAACCTTTAGCGACTTTAGCATTTTCAAACGTTCGGTAACTTTAGCGTTTTCAAACCAAAGGCGGCTTTAGCATATTCAAACCATCGGCGACTTTAGCGTCTTCAAACCTTGGGTAACTTTAGCGTTTTCAATCCAAAGGCGGCTTAAGCGTTTTCAAACCAAAGGCGGCTTTAGCCTTTTCAAACCAAAGGCAGCTTTAGCGTTTTCAAACCAAAGGCAGCTTTAGCGTTTTCAAACCAAAGGCAGCTTTAGTTTTTTCGAACCAAAGGCGGCTTTAGCATTTTCAAACCAAAGGCGGCTTTAGCATTTTCAAACCATCGGAAACTTTAGCATTTTCATACCTTCAGTATCTTTAGCGTTTTGAAACCAAAGGCGGATTTAGCGTTTTCAAACCAAAAGCAGCTTTAGCGTTTTAAAAACAAAGTCTGCTTTAGCATTTTGAAACCAAAGGCGGATTTAGCGTTTTCAAACCAAAGGCAGCTTTAGCGTTTTCAAACCAAAGGCGGCTTTAGCGTTTTCAAACCTAAGTCAGCTTTAGCGTTTTCAAACTAAAGGCGGCTTTAGCGTATTCAAACCTTTAGTGACTTTAGCATTTTCAAACGTTCAGTAACTTTAGCGTTTTCAAACCAAAGCCGGCTTTAGCATATTCAAACCATTGGCGACTTTAGCATTTTCAAACCTTGGGTAACTTTAGCGTTTTCAAACCAAAGTCAGCTTTAGCGTTTTCAAACCAAAGGTGGCTTTAGCGTACTCAAACCTTTAGCGACTTTAGCATTTTCAAACATTCGGTAACTTTAGCGTTTTCAAACCAAAGGCTGGTTTAGCGTTTTCAAACCAAATGCGGCTTTAGCGTTTACAAACCAAAGGCAGTTTTAGCGTTTTCAAACCAAAAGCAGCTTTAGCGTTTTCAAACCAGTCAGCTTTAGCGTTTTCAAACCAAAGGCGGCTTTAGCGTATTCAAACCTTTAGCGACTTTAGCATTTTCAAATGTTCGGTAACTTTAGCGTTTTCAAACCAAAGGCGGCTTTAACATATTCAAACCATCGGCGACTTTAGCGTTTTCAAACCTTGCGTAACTTTAGCGTTTTCAAACCAAAGGCGGCTTAAGCGTTTTCAAACCAAAGGCGGCTTTAGCGTTTTCAAACCAAAGGCAGCTTTAGCGTTTTCAAACCAAAGGCAGCTTTAGCGTTTTCAAACCAAAGGCAGCTTTAGTTTTTTCGAACCAAAGGCGGCTTTAGCATTTTCAAACCAAAGGCGGCTTTAGCGTTTTCAAACCTTCGGAAACTTTACCATTTTCAAACCTTCAGTATCTTTAGCGTTATGAAACCAAAGGCAGCTTTAGCGTTTTGAAACCAAAGGCCGCTTTAACGTTTTCAAACCAAAGGCGGATTTAGCGTTTTCAAACCAAAAGCAGCTTTAGCGTTTTCAAACAAAAGGCGGATTTAGCGTTTTCAAACCAAAAGCAGCTTTAGCGTTTTCAAACCAGTCAGCTTTAGCGTTTTCAAACCAAAGGCGGCTTTAGCGTATTCAAACCTTTAGCGACTTTAGCATTTTCAAATGTTCGGTAACTTTAGCGTTTTCAAACCAAAGGCGGCTTTAACATATTCAAACCATCGGCGACTTTAGCGTTTTCAAACCTTGGGTAACTTTAGCGTTTTCAAACCAAAGGCGGCTTAAGCGTTTTCAAACCAAAGGCGGCTTTAGCGTTTTCAAACCAAAGGCAGCTTTAGCGTTTTCAAACCAAAGGCAGCTTTAGCGTTTTCAAACCAAAGGCAGCTTTAGTTTTTTCGAACCAAAGGCGGCTTTAGCATTTTCAAACCAAAGGCGGCTTTAGCGTTTTCAAACCTTCGGAAACTTTACCATTTTCAAACCTTCAGTATCTTTAGCGTTTTGAAACCAAAGGCAGCTTTAGCGTTTTGAAACCAAAGGCCGCTTTAGCGTTTTCAAACCAAAGGCGGAATTAGCGTTTTCAAACCAAAAGCAGCTTTAGCGTTTTCAAACAAAAGGCGGCTTTAGCGGATTCAAACCTTTAGCGACTTTAGCATATTCAAACCTTCGGCATCTTTAGCGTTTTGAAACCAAAGGCAGCTTTAGCATTTTGAAACCAAAGGCGGCTTTAGTGTTTTCAAACCAATGGCAGCTTTAGCGTTTTCAAACCAAAGGCGGCTTTCGCGTTTTCAAACCAAAGGCAGCTTTAGCGTTTTCAAACCAAAGGCAGCTTTAGCGTTTTCAAACCAAAGGCAGCTTTAGTTTTTTCGAACCAAAGGCGGCTTTAGCATTTTCAAACCAAAGGCGGCATTAGCGTTTTCAAACCTTCGGAAACTTTAGCATTTTCAAACCTTCAGTACCTTTAGCGTTTTGAAACCAAAGGCAGCTTTAGCGTTTTGAAACCATAGGCAGCTTTAGCGTTTTGAAACCAAAGGCGGCTTTAGCGTTTTCAAACCAAAGGCGGATTTAGCGTTTTCAAACCAAAAGCAGCTTTAGCATTTTCAAACCAAAGTCAGCTTTAGCGTTTTCAAACCAAAGGCGGCTTTAGCGTATTCAAACCTTTAGCGACTTTAGCATTTTCAAACGTTCGGTAACTTTAGCGTTTTAAAACCAAAGGCGGCTTTAGCATATTCAAACCATCGGCGACTTTAGCGTTTTCAAACCTTGGGTAACTTTAGCGTTTTCAAACCAAAGGCGGCTTAAGCGTTTTCAAACCAAAGGCGGCTTTAGCCTTTTCAAACCAAAGGCAGCTTTAGCGTTTTCAAACCAAAGGCAGCTTTAGCGTTTTCAAACCAAAGGCAGCTTTAGTTTTTTCGAACCAAAGGCGGCTTTAGCATTTTCAAACCAAAGGCGGCTTTAGCGTTTTCAAACCTTCGGAAACTTTAGCATTTTCATACCTTCAGTATCTTTAGCGTTTTGAAACCAAAGGCGGCTTTAGCGTTTTAAAACCAAAGGCGGATTTAGCGTTTTCAAACCAAAAGCAGCTTTAGCGTTTTAAAAACAAAGTCAGCTTTAGCATTTTGAAACCAAAGGCGGATTTAGCGTTTTCAAACCAAAGGCAGCTTTAGCGTTTTCAAACCAAAGGCGGCTTTAGCGTTTTCAAACCAAAGTCAGCTTTAGCGTTTTCAAACTAAAGGCGGCTTTAGCGTATTCAAACCTTTAGTGACTTTAGCATTTTCAAACGTTCAGTAACTTTAGCGTTTTCAAACCAAAGGCGGCTTTAGAATATTCAAACCATTGGCGACTTTAGCATTTTCAAACCTTGGGTAACTTTAGCGTTTTCAAACCAAAGGCGGCTTAAGCGTTTTCAAACCAAAGGCGGCTTTAGCGTTTTCAAACCAAAGGCAGCTTTAGCGTTTTCAAACCAAAGGCAGCTTTAGCGTTTACAAACCAAAGGCAGCTTTAGTTTTTTCGAACCAAAGGCGGCTTTAGAATTTTCAAACCAAAGGCGGCTTTAGCGTTTTCAAACCTTCGGAAACTTTACCATTTTCAAACCTTCAGTATGTTTAGCGTTATGAAACCAAAGGCAGCTTTAGCGTTTTGAAACCAAAGGCCGCTTTAGCGTTTTCAAACCAAAGGCGGATTTAGCGTTTTCAAACCAAAAGCAGCTTTAGCATTTTCAAACAAAAGGCGGATTTAGCGTTTTCACACCAAAAGCAGCTTTAGCGTTTTCAAACCAGTCAGCTTTAGCGTTTTCAAACCAAAGGCGGCTTTAGCGTATTCAAACCTTTAGCGACTTTAGCATTTTCAAATGTTCGGTAACTTTAGCGTTTTCAAACCAAAGGCGGCTTTAACATATTCAAACCATCGGCGACTTTAGCGTTTTCAAACCTTGGGTAACTTTAGCGTTTTCAAACCAAAGGCGGCTTAAGCGTTTTCAAACCAAAGGCGGCTTTAGCGTTTTCAAACCAAAGGCAGCTTTAGCGTTTTCAAACCAAAGGCAGCTTTAGTTTTTTCGAACCAAAGGCGGCTTTAGCATTTTCAAACCAAAGGCGGCTTTAGCGTTTTCAAACCTTCGGAAACTTTACCATTTTCAAACCTTCAGTATCTTTAGCGTTTTGAAACCAAAGGCAGCTTTAGCGTTTTGAAACCACAGGCCGCTTTAGCGTTTTCAAACCAAAGGCGGATTTAGCGTTTTCAAACCAAAAGCAGCTTTAGCGTTTTCAAACCAAAACAGCTTTAGCGTTTTCAAACAAAAGGCGGCTTTAGCGGATTCAAACCTTTAGCGACTTTAGCATATTCAAACCTTCGGCATCTTTAGCGTTTTGAAACCAAAGGCAGCTTTAGCATTTTGAAACCAAAGGCGGCTTTAGTGTTTTCAAACCAATGGCAGCTTTAGCGTTTTCAAACCAAAGGCGGCTTTCGCGTTTTCAAACCAAAGGCAGCTTTAGCGTTTTCAAACCAAAGGCAGCTTTAGCGTTTTCAAACCAAAGGCAGCTTTAGTTTTTTCGAACCAAAGGCGGCTTTAGCATTTACAAACCAAAGGCGGCTTTAGCGTTTTCAAACCTTCGGAAACTTTAGCATTTTCAAACCTTCAGTACCTTTAGCGTTTTGAAACCAAAGGCAGCTTTAGCGTTTTGAAACCATAGGCAGCTTTAGCGTTTTGAAACCAAAGGCGGCTTTAGCGTTTTCAAACCAAAGGCGGATTTAGCGTTTTCAAACCAAAAGCAGCTTTAGCATTTTCAAACCAAAGTCAGCTTTAGCGTTTTCAAACCAAAGGCGGCTTTAGCGTATTCAAACCTTTAGCGACTTTAGCATTTTCAAACGTTCGGTAACTTTAGCGTTTTAAAACCAAAGGCGGCTTTAGCATATTCAAACCATCGGCGACTTTAGCGTTTTCAAACCTTGGGTAACTTTAGCGTTTTCAAACCAAAGGCGGCTTAAGCGTTTTCAAACCAAAGGCGGCTTTAGCCTTTTCAAACCAAAGGCAGCTTTAGCGTTTTCAAACCAAAGGCAGCTTTAGCGTTTTCAAACCAAAGGCAGCTTTAGTTTTTTCGAACCAAAGGCGGCTTTAGCATTTTCAAACCAAAGGCGGCTTTAGCGTTTTCAAACCTTCGGAAACTTTAGCATTTTCATACCATCAGTATCTTTAGCGTTTTGAAACCAAAGGCGGCTTTACCGTTTTAAAACCAAAGGCGGATTTAGCGTTTTCAAACCAAAAGCAGCTTTAGCGTTTTAAAAACAAAGTCAGCTTTAGCATTTTGAAACCAAAGGCGGATTTAGCGTTTTCAAACCAAAGGCAGCTTTAGCGTTTTCAAACCAAAGGCGGCTTTAGCGTTTTCAAACCAAAGTCAGCTTTAGCGTTTTCAAACTAAAGGCGGCTTTAGCGTATTCAAACCTTTAGTGACTTTAGCATTTTCAAACGTTCAGTAACTTTAGCGTTTTCAAACCAAAGGCGGCTTTAGCATATTCAAACCATTGGCGACTTTAGCATTTTCAAACCTTGGGTAACTTTAGCGTTTTCAAACCAAAGGCGGCTTAAGCGTTTTCAAACCAAAGGCGGCTTTAGCGTTTTCAAACCAAAGGCAGCTTTAGCGTTTTCAAACCAAAGGCAGCTTTAGCGTTTTCAAACCAAAGGCAGCTTTAGTTTTTTCGAACCAAAGGCGGCTTTAGCATTTTCAAACCAAAGGCGGCTTTAGCGTTTTCAAACCTTCGGAAACTTTACCATTTTCAAACCTTCAGTATGTTTAGCGTTATGAAACCAAAGGCAGCTTTAGCGTTTTGAAACCAAAGGCCGCTTTAGCGTTTTCAAACCAAAGGCGGATTTAGCGTTTTCAAACCAAAAGCAGCTTTAGCATTTTCAAACAAAAGGCGGATTTAGCGTTTTCACACCAAAAGCAGCTTTAGCGTTTTCAAACCAGTCAGCTTTAGCGTTTTCAAACCAAAGGCGGCTTTAGCATTTTCAAACCTTTAGCGACTTTAGCATTTTCAAATGTTCGGTAACTTTAGCATTTTCAAACCAAAGGCGGCTTTAACATATTCAAACCATCGGCGACTTTAGCGTTTTCAAACCTTGGGTAACTTTAGCGTTTTCCAACCAAAGGCGGCTTAAGCGTTTTCAAACCAAAGGCGGCTTTAGCGTTTTCAAACCAAAGGCAGCTTTAGCGTTTTCAAACCAAAGGCAGCTTTAGTTTTTTCGAACCAAAGGCGGCTTTAGCATTTTCAAACCAAAGGCGGCTTTAGCGTTTTCAAACCTTCGGAAACTTTACCATTTTCAAACCTTCAGTATCTTTAGCTTTTGGAAACCAAAGGCAGCTTTAGCGTTTTGAAACCAAAGGCCGCTTTAGCGTTTTCAAACCAAAGGCGGATTTAGCGTTTTCAAACCAAAAGCAGCTTTAGCGTTTTCAAACAAAAGGCGGCTTTAGCGGATTCAAACCTTTAGCGACTTTAGCATATTCAAACCTTCGGCATCTTTAGCGTTTTGAAACCAAAGGCAGCTTTAGCGTTTTGAAACCAAAGGCCGCTTTAGCGTTTTCAAACCAAAGGCGGATTTAGCGTTTTCAAACCAAAAGCAGCTTTAGCGTTTTCAAACAAAAGGCGGCTTTAGCGGATTCAAACCTTTAGCGACTTTAGCATATTCAAACCTTCGGCATCTTTAGCGTTTTGAAACCAAAGGCAGCTTTAGCATTTTGAAACCAAAGGCGGCTTTAGTGTTTTCAAACCAATGGCAGCTTTAGCGTTTTCAAACCAAAGGCGGCTTACGCGTTTTCAAACCAAAGGCAGCTTTAGCGTTTTCAAACCAAAGGCAGCTTTAGCGTTTTTAAACCAAAGGCAGCTTTAGTTTTTTCGAACCAAAGGCGGCTTTAGCATTTTCAAACCAAAGGCGGCTTTAGCGTTTTCAAACCTTCGGAAACTTTAGCATTTTCAAACCTTCAGTACCTTTAGCGTTTTGAAACCAAAGGCAGCTTTAGCGTTTTGAAACCATAGGCAGCTTTAGCGTTTTGAAACCAAAGGCGGCTTTAGCGTTTTCAAACCAAAGGCGGATTTAGCGTTTTCAAACCAAAAGCAGCTTTAGCATTTTCAAACCAAAGTCAGCTTTAGCGTTTTCAAACCAAAGGCGGCTTTAGCGTATTCAAACCTTTAGCGACTTTAGCATTTTCAAACGTTCGGTAACTTTAGCGTTTTCAAACCAAAGGCGGCTTTAGCATATTCAAACCATCGGCGACTTTAGCGTTTTCAAACCTTGGGTAACTTTAGTGTTTTCAAACCAAAGGCGGCTTAAGCGTTTTCAAACCAAAGGCGGCTTTAGCCTTTTCAAACCAAAGGCAGCTTTAGCGTTTTCAAACCAAAGGCAGCTTTAGCGTTTTCAAACCAAAGGCAGCTTTAGTTTTTTCGAACCAAAGGCGGCTTTAGCATTTTCAAACCAAAGGCGGCTTTAGCGTTTTCAAACCTTCGGAAACTTTAGCATTTTCATACCTTCAGTATCTTTAGCGTTTTGAAACCAAAGGCGGCTTTAGCGTTTTAAAACCAAAGGCGGATTTAGCGTTTTCAAACCAAAAGCAGCTTTAGCGTTTTAAAAACAAAGTCAGCTTTAGCATTTTGAAACCAAAGGCGGATTTAGCGTTTTCAAACCAAAGGCAGCTTTAGCGTTTTCAAACCAAAGGCGGCTTTAGCGTTTTCAAACCAAAGTCAGCTTTAGCGTTTTCAAACTAAAGGCGGCTTTAGCGTATTCAAACCTTTAGTGACTTTAGCATTTTCAAACGTTCAGTAACTTTAGCGTTTTCAAACCAAAGGCGGCTTTAGCATATTCAAACCATTGGCGACTTTAGCATTTTCAAACCTTGGGTAACTTTAGCGTTTTCAAACCAAAGTCAGCTTTAGCGTTTTCAAACCAAAGGCGGCTTTAGCGTACTCAAACCTTTAGCGACTTTAGCATTTTCAAACATTCGGTAACTTTAGCGTTTTCAAACCAAAGGCTGGTTTAGCGTTTGCAAACCAAATGCGGCTTTAGCGTTTACAAACCAAAGGCATTTTTAGCGTTTTGATACCAAAGGCAGCTTTAGCATTTTGAAACCAAAGGTGGCTTTAGCGTTTTCAAGCCAAAGGCAGCTTTAGCGTTTTCAAACCAAAAGCAGCCTTAGCGTATTCAAACCAAAGGCAGCTTTAGCATTTTCAAACCAAAGGTGGCTTTAGCGGATTCAAACCAAAGGCAGCTTTAGCGTTTTCAAACCAAAAGCAGCTTTAGCGTTTTGAAAACAAAGTCAGCTTTAGCATTTTGAAACAAAAGGCGGCTTTAGCGTTTTCAAACCAAAGGCAGCTTTAGCGTTTTCAAACCAAATGCGGCTTTAGCGTTTTCAAACCAAATGCGGCTTTAGCGTTTTCAAACCAAATTCAGCTTTAGCGTATTCAAACCTTTAGCGACTAGCATTTTCAAACGTTCGGTAACTTTAGCGTTTTCAAACCAAAGGCGGCTTTAGCATATTCAAACAATCGGCGACTTTAGCGTTTTCAAACCTTGGGTAATTTTAGCGTTTTCAAACCAAAGTCAGCTTTAGCGTTTTCAAACCAAAGGCGGCTTTAGCGTACTCAAACCTTTAGCGACTTTAGCATTTTCAAACATTCGGTAACTTTAGCGTTTTAAAACCAAATGCGGGTTTAGCGTTTTCAAACCAAATGCGGCTTTAGCGTTTACAAACCAAAGGCATTTTTAGCGTTTTCATACCAAAGGCAGCTTTAGCATTTTGAAACCAAAGGCGGTTTTAGCGTTTTCAAACCAAAGGCAGCTTTAGCGTTTTCAAACCAAAGGCGGCTTTAGCGTATTCAAACCAAAGGCAGCTTTAGCATTTTCAAACCAAAGGCAGCTTTGGCGTTTTCAAACCAAAGGCAGCTTTAGCGTATTCAAACCTTTAGTGACATTAGCATTTTCAAACGTTCGGTAACTTTAGCGTTTTCAAACCAAAGGCGGCTTTAGCATATTCAAACCATCGGCGACTTTAGCGTTTTCAAACCTTGGGTAACTTTAGCGTTTTCAAACCAAAGTCAGCTTTAGCGTTTTCAAACCAAAGGCGGCTTTAGCGTACTCAAACCTTTAGCGACTTTAGCATTTTCAAACGTTCGGTAACTTTAGCGTTTTCAAACCAAAGACGGGTTTAGCGTTTTTAAAGCAAATGCGGCTTTAGCGTTTACAAACCAAAGGCAGTTTTAGTGTTTTGATACCAAAGGCAGCTTTAGCATTTTGAAACCAAAGGCGGCTTTAGCATTTTCAAGCCAAAGGCAGCTTTAGCATTTTCAAACCAAAAGCAGCTTTAGCGTTTTCAAACCAAAGGCAGCTTTAGCATTTTCAAACCAAAGGCGGCTTTAGCGGATTCAAACCAAAGGCAGCTTTAGCGTTTTCAAACCAAAAGCAGCTTTAGCGTTTTGAAAACAAAGTCAGCTTTAGCATTTTGAAACCAAAGGCGGCTTTAGCGTTTTCAAACCAAAGGCAGCTTTAGCGTTTTCAAACCAAATACGGCTTCAGCGTTTTCAAACCAAAGTCAGCTTTAGCGTTTTCAAACCAAAGGAGGCTGTAGCGTATTCAAACCTTTAGCAACTTTAGCATTTTCAAACGTTCGGTAACTTTAGCGTTTTCAAACCAAAGGCGGCTTTAGCATATTCAAACCATCGGCGACTTTAGCGTTTTCAAACCTTGGGTAATTTTAGCGTTTTCAAACCAAAGTCAGCTTTAGCGTTTTCAAACCAAAGGCGGCTTTAGCGTTTTCAAACCTTTGGAAACTTTAGCATTTTCAAACCTTCAGTATCTTTAGCATTTTGAAACCAAAGGCAGCTTTAGCGTTTTGAAACCAAAGGCGGCTTTAGCGTTTTCAAACCAAAGGCGGTTTTAGTGTTTTCAAACCAAAAGCAGCTTTAGCGTTTTCAAACCAAAGGCAGCTTTATCGGATTCAAACCTTTAGCGACTTTAGCATTTTGAAACATTCGGTAACTTTAGCGTTTTCAAACCAAAGGCGGCTTTAGCATATTCAAACCTTCGGCATCTTTAGCGTTTTGAAACCAAAGGCAGCTTTAGCATTTTGAAACCAAAGGCGGCTTTAGCGTTTTCAAAACCAATGGCAGCTTTATCGTTTTCAAACCAAAGGCGGCTTTAGCGTTTTCAAACCAAAGGCAGCTTTAGCGTTTTCAAACCAAAGGCAGCTTTGGCGTTTTCAAACCAAAGGCAGCTTTAGTTTTTTCGAACCAAAGGCGGCTTTAGCATTTTCAAACCAAAGGCGGCTTTAGCGTTTTCAAACCTTCGGAAACTTTAGCATTTTCAAACCTTCAATATCTTTAGCGTTTTGAAACCAAAGGGAGCTTTAGCATTTTGAAACCAAAGGCTGCTTTAGCGTTTTCAAACCAAAGGCGGATTTAGCGTTTTCAAACCAAAAGCAGCTTTAGCGTTTTCAAACCAGTCAGCTTTAGCGTTTTCAAACCAAAGGCGGCTTTAGCGTATTCAAACCTTTAGCGACTTTAGCATTTTCAAATGTTCGGTAACTTTAGCGTTTTCAAACCAAAGGCGGCTTTAACATATTCAAACCATCGGCGACTTTAGCGTTTTCAAACCTTGGGTAACTTTAGCGTTTTCAAACCAAAGGCGGCTTAAGCGTTTTCAAACCAAAGGCGGCTTTAGCATTTTCAAACCAAAGGCAGCTTTAGCGTTTTCAAACCAAAGGCAGCTTTAGCGTTTTCAAACCAAAGGCAGCTTTAATTTTTTCGAACCAAAGGCGGCTTTAGCATTTTCAAACCAAAGGCGGCTTTAGCGTTTTCAAACCTTCGGAAACTTTACCATTTTCAAACCTTCAGTATCTTTAGCGTTATGAAACCAAAGGCAGCTTTAGCGTTTTGAAACCAAAGGCCGCTTTAGCGTTTTCAAACCAAAGGCGGATTTAGCGTTTTCAAACCAAAAGTAGCTTTAGCGTTTTCAAACAAAAGGCGGATTTAGCGTTTTCAAACCAAAAGCGGCTTTAGCGTTTTCAAACCAAATGCGGCTTTAGCGTTTTCAAACCAAATTCAGCTTTAGCGTATTCAAACCTTTAGCGACTAGCATTTTCAAACGTTCGGTAACTTTAGCGTTTTCAAACCAAAGGCGGCTTTAGCATATTCAAACAATCGGCGACTTTAGCGTTTTGAAACCTTGGGTAATTTTAGCGTTTTCAAACCAAAGTCAGCTTTAGCGTTTTCAAACCAAAGGCGGCTTTAGCGTTTTCAAACCAAAGGCAGCTTTAGTTTTTTCGAACCAAAGGCGGCTTTAGCATTTTCAAACCAAAGGCAGCTTTAGCGTTTTGAAACCTTCGGAAACTTTACCATTTTCAAACCTTCAGTATCTTTAGCGTTTTGAAACCAAAGGCAGCTTTAGCGTTTTGAAACCAAAGGCGGCTTTAGCGTTTTCAAACCAAAGTCAGCTTTAGCGTTTTCAAACCAGGCTGCTTTACTGTTTTCAAACCAAAGGCAGCTTTAGTTTTTTTGAACCAAAGGCGGCTTTAGCATTTTCAAACCAAAGGCGGCTTTAGCGTTTTCAAACCTTTAGAAACTTTAGCATTTTCAAACCTTCAGTATCTTTAGCGTTTTGAAACCAAAGGCAGCTTTAACGTTTTGAAACCAAAGGCGGCTTTAGCGTTTTCAAACCAAAGGCGGATTTAGCGTTTTCAAACCAAAAGCAGCTTTAGCGTTTTGAAAACAAAGTCAGCTTTAGCATTTTCAAACCAAAGGTGCCTTTAGCGTTTTCAAACCTTCGGAAACTTTACCATTTTCAAACCTTCAGTATCTTTAGCGTTTTGAAACCAAAGGCAGCTTTAGCGTTTTGAAACCAAAGGCCGCTTTAGCGTTTTCAAACCAAAGGCGGATTTAGCGTTTTCAAACCAAAAGCAGCTTTAGCGTTTTCAAACAAAAGGCGGCTTTAGCGGATTCAAACCTTTAGCGACTTTAGCATATTCAAACCTTCGGCATCTTTAGCGTTTTGAAACCAAAGGCAGCTTTAGCGTTTTGAAACCAAAGGCCGCTTTAGCGTTTTCAAACCAAAGGCGGATTTAGCGTTTTCAAACCAAAAGCAGCTTTAGCGTTTTCAAACAAAAGGCGGCTTTAGCGGATTCAAACCTTTAGCGACTTTAGCATATTCAAACCTTCGGCATCTTTAGCGTTTTGAAACCAAAGGCAGCTTTAGCATTTTGAAACCAAAGGCGGCTTTAGTGTTTTCAAACCAATGGCAGCTTTAGCGTTTTCAAACCAAAGGCGGCTTTCGCGTTTTCAAACCAAAGGCAGCTTTAGCGTTTTCAAACCAAAGGCAGCTTTAGCGTTTTTAAACCAAAGGCAGCTTTAGTTTTTTCGAACCAAAGGCGGCTTTAGCATTTTCAAACCAAAGGCGGCTTTAGCGTTTTCAAACCTTCGGAAACTTTAGCATTTTCAAACCTTCAGTACCTTTAGCGTTTTGAAACCAAAGGCAGCTTTAGCGTTTTGAAACCATAGGCAGCTTTAGCGTTTTGAAACCAAAGGCGGCTTTAGCGTTTTCAAACCAAAGGCGGATTTAGCGTTTTCAAACCAAAAGCAGCTTTAGCGTTTTGAAAACAAAGTCAGCTTTAGCATTTTCAAACCAAAGGTGGCTTTAGCGTTTTCAAACCTTCGGAAACTTTACCATTTTCAAACCTTCAGTATCTTTAGCGTTTTGAAACCAAAGGCAGCTTTAGCGTTTTGAAACCAAAGGCCGCTTTAGCGTTTTCAAACCAAAGGCGGATTTAGCGTTTTCAAACCAAAAGCAGCTTTAGCGTTTTCAAACAAAAGGCGGCTTTAGCGGATTCAAACCTTTAGCGACTTTAGCATATTCAAACCTTCGGCATCTTTAGCGTTTTGAAACCAAAGGCAGCTTTAGCGTTTTGAAACCAAAGGCCGCTTTAGCGTTTTCAAACCAAAGGCGGATTTAGCGTTTTTAAACCAAAGGCGGATTTAGCGTTTTCAAACCAAAAGCAGCTTTAGCGTTTTCAAACAAAAGGCGGCTTTAGCGGATTCAAACCTTTAGCGACTTTAGCATATTCAAACCTTCGGCATCTTTAGCGTTTTGAAACCAAAGGCAGCTTTAGCATTTTGAAACCAAAGGCGGCTTTAGTGTTTTCAAACCAATGGCAGCTTTAGCGTTTTCAAACCAAAGGCGGCTTTCGCGTTTTCAAACCAAAGGCAGCTTTAGCGTTTTCAAACCAAAGGCAGCTTTAGCGTTTTTAAACCAAAGGCAGCTTTAGTTTTTTCGAACCAAAGGCGGCTTTAGCATTTTCAAACCAAAGGCGGCTTTAGCGTTTTCAAACCTTCGGAAACTTTAGCATTTTCAAACCTTCAGTACCTTTAGCGTTTTGAAACCAAAGGCAGCTTTAGCGTTTTGAAACCATAGGCAGCTTTAGCGTTTTGAAACCAAAGGCGGCTTTAGCGTTTTCAAACCAAAGGCGGATTTAGCGTTTTCAAACCAAAAGCAGCTTTAGCATTTTCAAACCAAAGTCAGCTTTAGCGTTTTCAAACCAAAGGCGGCTTTAGCGTATTCAAACCTTTAGCGACTTTAGCATTTTCAAACGTTCGGTAACTTTAGCGTTTTCAAACCAAAGGCGGCTTTAGCATATTCAAACCATCGGCGACTTTAGCGTTTTCAAACCTTGGGTAACTTTAGCGTTTTCAAACCAAAGGCGGCTTAAGCGTTTTCAAACCAAAGGCGGCTTTAGCCTTTTCAAACCAAAGGCAGCTTTAGCGTTTTCAAACCAAAGGCAGCTTTAGCGTTTTCAAACCAAAGGCAGCTTTAGTTTTTTCGAACCAAAGGCGGCTTTAGCATTTTCAAACCAAAGGCGGCTTTAGCGTTTTCAAACCAAAGGCAGCTTTAGCGTTTTCAAACCAAAGGCAGCTTTAGCGTTTTGAAACCAAAGGCGGCTTTAGCGTTTTAAAACCAAAGGCGGATTTAGCGTTTTCAAACCAAAAGCAGCTTTAGCGTTTTAAAAACAAAGTCAGCTTTAGCATTTTGAAACCAAAGGCGGATTTAGCGTTTTCAAACCAAAGGCAGCTTTAGCGTTTTCAAACCAAAGGCGGCTTTAGCGTTTTCAAACCAAAGTCAGCTTTAGCGTTTTCAAACTAAAGGCGGCTTTAGCGTATTCAAACCTTTAGTGACTTTAGCATTTTCAAACGTTCAGTAACTTTAGCGTTTTCCAACCAAAGGCGGCTTTAGCATATTCAAACCATTGGCGACTTTAGCATTTTCAAACCTTGGGTAACTTTAGCGTTTTCAAACCAAAGTCAGCTTTAGCGTTTTCAAACCAAAGGCGGCTTTAGCGTACTCAAACCTTTAGCGACTTTAGCATTTTCAAACATTCGGTAACTTTAGCGTTTTCAAACCAAAGGCTGGTTTAGCATTTTCAAACCAAATGCGGCTTTAGCGTTTACAAACCAAAGGCAGTTTTAGCGTTTTGATACCAAAGGCAGCTTTAGCATTTTGAAACCAAAGGCGGCTTTAGCGTTTTCAAGCCAAAGGCAGCTTTAGCGTTTTCAAACCAAAAGCAGCCTTAGCGTATTCAAACCAAAGGCAGCTTTAGCATTTTCAAACCAAAGGCGGCTTTAGCGGATTCAAACCAAAGGCAGCTTTAGCGTTTTCAAACCAAAAGCAGCTTTAGCGTTTTGAAAACAAAGTCAGCTTTAGCATTTTGAAACCAAAGGCGGCTTTAGCGTTTTCAAACCAAAGGCAGCTTTAGCGTTTACAAACCAAATGCGGCTTTAGCGTTTTCAAACCAAATGCGGCTTTAGCGTTTTCAAACCAAATTCAGCTTTAGCGTATTCAAACCTTTAGCGACTAGCATTTTCAAACGTTCGGTAACTTTAGCGTTTTCAAACCAAAGGCGGCTTTAGCATATTCAAACAATCGGCGACTTTAGCGTTTTCAAACCTTGGGTAATTTTAGCGTTTTCAAACCAAAGTCAGCTTTAGCGTTTTCAAACCAAAGGCGGCTTTAGCGTACTCAAACCTTTAGCGACTTTAGCATTTTCAAACATTCGGTAACTTTAGCGTTTTAAAACCAAAGGCGGGTTTAGCGTTTTCAAACCAAATGCGGCTTTAGCGTTTACAAACCAAAGGCATTTTTAGCGTTTTCATACCAAAGGCAGCTTTAGCATTTTGAAACCAAAGGCGGTTTTAGCGTTTTCAAACCAAAGGCAGCTTTAGCGTTTTCAAACCAAAGGCGGCTTTAGCGTATTCAAACCAAAGGCAGCTTTAGCATTTTCAAACCAAAGGCAGCTTTGGCGTTTTCAAACCAAAGGCAGCTTTAGCGTATTCAAACCTTTAGTGACATGAGCATTTTCAAACGTTCGGTAACTTTAGCGTTTTAAAACCAAAGGCGGCTTTAGCATATTCAAACCATCGGCGACTTTAGCGTTTTCAAACCTTGGGTAACTTTAGCGTTTTCAAACCAAAGTCAGCTTTAGCGTTTTCAAACCAAAGGCGGCTTTAGCGTACTCAAACCTTTAGCGACTTCAGCATTTTCAAACGTTCGGTAACTTTAGCGTTTTCAAACCAAAGACGGGTTTAGCGTTTTTAAAGCAAATGCGGCTTTAGCGTTTACAAACCAAAGGCAGTTTTAGCGTTTTGATACCAAAGGCAGCTTTAGCATTTTGAAACCAAAGGCGGCTTTAGCATTTTCAAGCCAAAGGCAGCTTTAGCATTTTCAAACCAAAAGCAGCTTTAGCGTTTTCAAACCAAAGGCAGCTTTAGCATTTTCAAACCAAAGGCGGCTTTAGCGGATTCAAACCAAAGGCAGCTTTAGCGTTTTCAAACCAAAAGCAGCTTTAGCGTTTTGAAAACAAAGTCAGCTTTAGCATTTTGAAACCAAAGGCGGCTTTAGCGTTTTCAAACCAAAGGCAGCTTTAGCGTTTTCAAACCAAATACGGCTTCAGCGTTTTCAAACCAAAGTCAGCTTTAGCGTTTTCAAACCAAAGGAGGCTGTAGCGTATTCAAACCTTTAGCGACTTTAGCATTTTCAAACGTTCGGTAACTTTAGCGTTTTCAAACCAAAGGCGGCTTTAGCATATTCAAACCATCGGCGACTTTAGCGTTTTCAAACCTTGGGTAATTTTAGCGTTTTCAAACCAAAGTCAGCTTTAGCGTTTTCAAACCAAAGGCGGCTTTAGCGTTTTCAAACCTTCGGAAACTTTAGCATTTTCAAACCTTCAGTATCTTTAGCATTTTGAAACCAAAGGCAGCTTTAGCGTTTTGAAACCAAAGGCGGCTTTAGCGTTTTCAAACCAAAGGCGGTTTTAGTGTTTTCAAACCAAAAGCAGCTTTAGCGTTTTCAAACCAAAGGCAGCTTTATCGGATTCAAACCTTTAGCGACTTTAGCATTTTGAAACATTCGGTAACTTTAGCGTTTTCAAACCAAAGGCGGCTTTAGCATATTCAAACCTTCGGCATCTTTAGCGTTTTGAAACCAAAGGCAGCTTTAGCATTTTGAAACCAAAGGCGGCTTTAGCGTTTTCAAACCAATGGCAGCTTTATCGTTTTCAAACCAAAGGCGGCTTTAGCGTTTTCAAACCAAAGGCAGCTTTAGCGTTTTCAAACCAAAGGCAGCTTTGGCGTTTTCAAACCAAAGGCAGCTTTAGTTTTTTCGAACCAAAGGCGGCTTTAGCATTTTCAAACCAAAGGCGGCTTTAGCGTTTTCAAACCTTCGGAAACTTTAGCATTTTCAAACCTTCAATATCTTTAGCGTTTTGAAACCAAAGGGAGCTTTAGCGTTTTGAAACCAAAGGCTGCTTTAGCGTTTTCAAACCAAAGGCGGATTTAGCGTTTTCAAACCAAAAGCAGCTTTAGCGTTTTCAAACCAGTCAGCTTTAGCGTTTTCAAACCAAAGGCGGCTTTAGCGTATTCAAACCTTTAGCGACTTTAGCATTTTCAAATGTTCGGTAACTTTAGCGTTTTCACACCAAAGGCGGCTTTAACATATTCAAACCATCGGCGACTTTAGCGTTTTCAAACCTTGGGTAACTTTAGCGTTTTCAAACCAAAGGCGGCTTAAGCGTTTTCAAACCAAAGGCGGCTTTAGCGTTTTCAAACCAAAGGCAGCTTTAGCGTTTTCAAACCAAAGGCAGCTTTGGCGTTTTCAAACCAAAGGCAGCTTTAGTTTTTTCGAACCAAAGGCGGCTTTAGCATTTTCAAACCAAAGGCGGCTTTAGCGTTTTCAAACCTTCGGAAACTTTAGCATTTTCAAACCTTCAATATCTTTAGCGTTTTGAAACCAAAGGGAGCTTTAGCGTTTTGAAACCAAAGGCTGCTTTAGCGTTTTCAAACCAAAGGCGGATTTAGCGTTTTCAAACCAAAAGCAGCTTTAGCGTTTTCAAACCAAATTCAGCTTTAGCGTATTCAAACCTTTAGCGACTAGCATTTTCAAACGTTCGGTAACTTTAGCGTTTTCAAACCTTGGGTAATTTTAGCGTTTTCAAACCAAAGTCAGCTTTAGCGTTTTCAAACCAAAGGTGGCTTTAGCGTACTCAAACCTTTAGCGACTTTAGCATTTTCAAACATTCGGTAACTTTAGCGTTTTAAAACCAAAGGCGGGTTTAGCGTTTTCAAACCAAATGCGGCTTTAGCGTTTACAAACCAAAGGCATTTTTAGCGTTTTCATACCAAAGGCAGCTTTAGCATTTTGAAACCAAAGGCGGTTTTAGCGTTTTCAAACCAAAGGCAGCTTTAGCGTTTTCAAACCAAAGGCGGCTTTAGCGTATTCAAACCAAAGGCAGCTTTAGCATTTTCAAACCAAAGGCAGCTTTGGCGTTTTCAAACCAAAGGCAGCTTTAGCGTATTCAAACCTTTAGTGACATTAGCATTTTCAAACGTTCGGTAACTTTAGCGTTTTCAAACCAAAGGCGGCTTTAGCATATTCAAACCATCGGCGACTTTAGCGTTTTCAAACCTTGGGTAACTTTAGCGTTTTCAAACCAAAGTCAGCTTTAGCGTTTTCAAACCAAAGGCGGCTTTAGCGTACTCAAACCTTTAGCGACTTTAGCATTTTCAAACGTTCGGTAACTTTAGCGTTTTCAAACCAAAGACGGGTTTAGCGTTTTTAAAGCAAATGCGGCTTTAGCGTTTACAAACCAAAGGCAGTTTTAGCGTTTTGATACCAAAGGCAGCTTTAGCATTTTGAAACCAAAGGCGGCTTTAGCATTTTCAAGCCAAAGGCAGCTTTAGCATTTTCAAACCAAAAGCAGCTTTAGCGTTTTCAAACCAAAGGCAGCTTTAGCATTTTCAAACCAAAGGCGGCTTTAGCGGATTCAAACCAAAGGCAGCTTTAGCGTTTTCAAACCAAAAGCAGCTTTAGCGTTTTGAAAACAAAGTCAGCTTTAGCATTTTGAAACCAAAGGCGGCTTTAGCGTTTTCAAACCAAAGGCAGCTTTAGCGTTTTCAAACCAAATACGGCTTCAGCGTTTTCAAACCAAAGTCAGCTTTAGCGTTTTCAAACCAAAGGAGGCTGTAGCGTATTCAAACCTTTAGCGACTTTAGCATTTTCAAACGTTCGGTAACTTTAGCGTTTTCAAACCAAAGGCGGCTTTAGCATATTCAAACCATCGGCGACTTTAGCGTTTTCAAACCTTGGGTAATTTTAGCGTTTTCAAACCAAAGTCAGCTTTAGCGTTTTCAAACCAAAGGCGGCTTTAGCGTTTTCAAACCTTCGGAAACTTTAGCATTTTCAAACCTTCAGTATCTTTAGCATTTTGAAACCAAAGGCAGCTTTAGCGTTTTGAAACCAAAGGCGGTTTTAGCGTTTTCAAACCAAAGGCGGTTTTAGTGTTTTCAAACCAAAAGCAGCTTTAGCGTTTTCAAACCAAAGGCAGCTTTATCGGATTCAAACCTTTAGCGACTTTAGCATTTTGAAACATTCGGTAACTTTAGCGTTTTCAAACCAAAGGCGGCTTTAGCATATTCAAACCTTCGGCATCTTTAGCGTTTTGAAACCAAAGGCAGCTTTAGCATTTTGAAACCAAAGGCGGCTTTAGCGTTTTCAAACCAATGGCAGCTTTATCTTTTTCAAACCAAAGGCGGCTTTAGCGTTTTCAAACCAAAGGCAGCTTTAGCGTTTTCAAACCAAAGGCTGCTTTAGCGTTTTCAAACCAAAGGCGGATTTAGCGTATTCAAACCAAAAGCAGCTTTAGCGTTTTCAAACCAGTCAGCTTTAGCGTTTTCAAACCAAAGGCGGCTTTAGCGTATTCAAACCTTTAGCGACTTTAGCATTTTCAAATGTTCGGTAACTTTAGCGTTTTCAAACCAAAGGCGGCTTTAACATATTCAAACCATCGGCGACTTTAGCGTTTTCAAACCTTGGGTAACTTTAGCGTTTTCAAACCAAAGGCGGCTTAAGCGTTTTCAAACCAAAGGCGGCTTTAGCGTTTTCAAACCAAAGGCAGCTTTAGCGTTTTCAAACCAAAGGCAGCTTTGGCGTTTTCAAACCAAAGGCAGCTTTAGTTTTTTCGAACCAAAGGCGGCTTTAGCATTTTCAAACCAAAGGCGGCTTTAGCGTTTTCAAACCTTCGGAAACTTTAGCATTTTCAAACCTTCAATATCTTTAGCGTTTTGAAACCAAAGGGAGCTTTAGCGTTTTGAAACCAAAGGCTGCTTTAGCGTTTTCAAACCAAAGGCGGATTTAGCGTTTTCAAACCAAAACAGCTTTAGCGTTTTCAAACCAGTCAGCTTTAGCGTTTTCAAACCAAAGGCGGCTTTAGCGTATTCAAACCTTTAGCGACTTTAGCATTTTCAAATGTTCGGTAACTTTAGCGTTTTCAAACCAAAGGCGGCTTTAACATATTCAAACCATCGGCGACTTTAGCGTTTTCAAACCTTGGGTAACTTTAGCGTTTTCAAACCAAAGGCGGCTTAAGCGTTTTCAAACCAAAGGCGGCTTTAGCGTTTTCAAACCAAAGGCAGCTTTAGCGTTTTCAAACCAAAGGCAGCTTTAGCGTTTTCAAACCAAAGGCAGCTTTAGTTTTTTCGAACCAAAGGCGGCTTTAGCATTTTCAAACCAAAGGCGGCTTTAGCGTTTTCAAACCTTTAGAAACTTTAGCATTTTCAAACCTTCAGTATCTTTAGCGTTTTGAAACCAAAGGCAGCTTTAACGTTTTGAAACCAAAGGCGGCTTTAGCGTTTTCAAACCAAAGGCGGATTTAGCGTTTTCAAACCAAAAGCAGCTTTAGCGTTTTGAAAACAAAGTCAGCTTTAGCATTTTCAAACCAAAGGTGCCTTTAGCGTTTTCAAACCTTCGGAAACTTTACCATTTTCAAACCTTCAGTATCTTTAGCGTTTTGAAACCAAAGGCAGCTTTAGCGTTTTGAAACCAAAGGCCGCTTTAGCGTTTTCAAACCAAAGGCGGATTTAGCGTTTTCAAACCAAAAGCAGCTTTAGCGTTTTCAAACAAAAGGCGGCTTTAGCGGATTCAAACCTTTAGCGACTTTAGCATATTCAAACCTTCGGCATCTTTAGCGTTTTGAAACCAAAGGCAGCTTTAGCGTTTTGAAACCAAAGGCCGCTTTAGCGTTTTCAAACCAAAGGCGGATTTAGCGTTTTCAAACCAAAAGCAGCTTTAGCGTTTTCAAACAAAAGGCGGCTTTAGCGGATTCAAACCTTTAGCGACTTTAGCATATTCAAACCTTCGGCATCTTTAGCGTTTTGAAACCAAAGGCAGCTTTAGCATTTTGAAACCAAAGGCGGCTTTAGTGTTTTCAAACCAATGGCAGCTTTAGCGTTTTCAAACCAAAGGCGGCTTTCGCGTTTTCAAACCAAAGGCAGCTTTAGCGTTTTCAAACCAAAGGCAGCTTTAGCGTTTTTAAACCAAAGGCAGCTTTAGTTTTTTCGAACCAAAGGCGGCTTTAGCATTTTCAAACCAAAGGCGGCTTTAGCGTTTTCAAACCTTCGGAAACTTTAGCATTTTCAAACCTTCAGTACCTTTAGCGTTTTGAAACCAAAGGCAGCTTTAGCGTTTTGAAACCATAGGCAGCTTTAGCGTTTTGAAACCAAAGGCGGCTTTAGCGTTTTCAAACCAAAGGCGGATTTAGCGTTTTCAAACCAAAAGCAGCTTTAGCGTTTTGAAAACAAAGTCAGCTTTAGCATTTTCAAACCAAAGGTGGCTTTAGCGTTTTCAAACCTTCGGAAACTTTACCATTTTCAAACCTTCAGTATCTTTAGCGTTTTGAAACCAAAGGCAGCTTTAGCGTTTTGAAACCAAAGGCCGCTTTAGCGTTTTCAAACCAAAGGCGGATTTAGCGTTTTCAAACCAAAAGCAGCTTTAGCGTTTTCAAACAAAAGGCGGCTTTAGCGGATTCAAACCTTTAGCGACTTTAGCATATTCAAACCTTCGGCATCTTTAGCGTTTTGAAACCAAAGGCAGCTTTAGCGTTTTGAAACCAAAGGCCGCTTTAGCGTTTTCAAACCAAAGGCGGATTTAGCGTTTTCAAACCAAAGGCGGATTTAGCGTTTTCAAACCAAAAGCAGCTTTAGCGTTTTCAAACAAAAGGCGGCTTTAGCGGATTCAAACCTTTAGCGACTTTAGCATATTCAAACCTTCGGCATCTTTAGCGTTTTGAAACCAAAGGCAGCTTTAGCATTTTGAAACCAAAGGCGGCTTTAGTGTTTTCAAACCAATGGCAGCTTTAGCGTTTTCAAACCAAAGGCGGCTTTCGCGTTTTCAAACCAAAGGCAGCTTTAGCGTTTTCAAACCAAAGGCAGCTTTAGCGTTTTTAAACCAAAGGCAGCTTTAGTTTTTTCGAACCAAAGGCGGCTTTAGCATTTTCAAACCAAAGGCGGCTTTAGCGTTTTCAAACCTTCGGAAACTTTAGCATTTTCAAACCTTCAGTACCTTTAGCGTTTTGAAACCAAAGGCAGCTTTAGCGTTTTGAAACCATAGGCAGCTTTAGCGTTTTGAAACCAAAGGCGGCTTTAGCGTTTTCAAACCAAAGGCGGATTTAGCGTTTTCAAACCAAAAGCAGCTTTAGCATTTTCAAACCAAAGTCAGCTTTAGCGTTTTCAAACCAAAGGCGGCTTTAGCGTATTCAAACCTTTAGCGACTTTAGCATTTTCAAACGTTCGGTAACTTTAGCGTTTTCAAACCAAAGGCGGCTTTAGCATATTCAAACCATCGGCGACTTTAGCGTTTTCAAACCTTGGGTAACTTTAGCGTTTTCAAACCAAAGGCGGCTTAAGCGTTTTCAAACCAAAGGCGGCTTTAGCCTTTTCAAACCAAAGGCAGCTTTAGCGTTTTCAAACCAAAGGCAGCTTTAGCGTTTTCAAACCAAAGGCAGCTTTAGTTTTTTCGAACCAAAGGCGGCTTTAGCATTTTCAAACCAAAGGCGGCTTTAGCGTTTTCAAACCTTCGGAAACTTTAGCATTTTCATACCTTCAGTATCTTTAGCGTTTTGAAACCAAAGGCGGCTTTAGCGTTTTAAAACCAAAGGCGGATTTAGCGTTTTCAAACCAAAAGCAGCTTTAGCGTTTTAAAAACAAAGTCAGCTTTAGCATTTTGAAACCAAAGGCGGATTTAGCGTTTTCAAACCAAAGGCAGCTTTAGCGTTTTCAAACCAAAGGCGGCTTTAGCGTTTTCAAACCAAAGTCAGCTTTAGCGTTTTCAAACTAAAGGCGGCTTTAGCGTATTCAAACCTTTAGTGACTTTAGCATTTTCAAACGTTCAGTAACTTTAGCGTTTTCCAACCAAAGGCGGCTTTAGCATATTCAAACCATTGGCGACTTTAGCATTTTCAAACCTTGGGTAACTTTAGCGTTTTCAAACCAAAGTCAGCTTTAGCGTTTTCAAACCAAAGGCGGCTTTAGCGTACTCAAACCTTTAGCGACTTTCGCATTTTCAAACATTCGGTAACTTTAGCGTTTTCAAACCAAAGGCTGGTTTAGCATTTTCAAACCAAATGCGGCTTTAGCGTTTACAAACCAAAGGCAGTTATAGCGTTTTGATACCAAAGGCAGCTTTAGCATTTTGAAACCAAAGGCGGCTTTAGCGTTTTCAAGCCAAAGGCAGCTTTAGCGTTTTCAAACCAAAAGCAGCCTTAGCGTATTCAAACCAAAGGCAGCTTTAGCATTTTCAAACCAAAGGCGGCTTTAGCGGATTCAAACCAAAGGCAGCTTTAGCGTTTTCAAACCAAAAGCAGCTTTAGCGTTTAGAAAACAAAGTCAGCTTTAGCATTTTGAAACCAAAGGCGGCTTTAGCGTTTTCAAACCAAAGGCAGCTTTAGCGTTTTCAAACCAAATGCGGCTTTAGCGTTTTCAAACCAAATGCGGCTTTAGCGTTTTCAAACCAAATTCAGCTTTAGCGTATTCAAACCTTTAGCGACTAGCATTTTCAAACGTTCGGTAACTTTAGCGTTTTCAAACCAAAGGCGGCTTTAGCATATTCAAACAATCGGCGACTTTAGCGTTTTCAAACCTTAGGTAATTTTAGCGTTTTCAAACCAAAGTCAGCTTTAGCGTTTTCAAACCAAAGGCGGGTTTAGCGTACTCAAACCTTTAGCGACTTTAGCATTTTCAAACATTCGGTAACTTTAGCGTTTTAAAACCAAAGGCGGGTTTAGCGTTTTCAAACCAAATGCGGCTTTAGCGTTTACAAACCAAAGGCATTTTTAGCGTTTTCATACCAAAGGCAGCTTTAGCATTTTGAAACCAAAGGCGGTTTTAGCGTTTTCAAACCAAAGGCAGCTTTAGCGTTTTCAAACCAAAGGCGGCTTTAGCGTATTCAAACCAAAGGCAGCTTTAGCATTTTCAAACCAAAGGCAGCTTTGGCGTTTTCAAACCAAAGGCAGCTTTAGCGTATTCAAACCTTTAGTGACATTAGCATTTTCAAACGTTCGGTAACTTTAGCGTTTTAAAACCAAAGGCGGCTTTAGCATATTCAAACCATCGGCGACTTTAGCGTTTTCAAACCTTGGGTAACTTTAGCGTTTTCAAACCAAAGTCAGCTTTAGCGTTTTCAAACCAAAGGCGGCTTTAGCGTACTCAAACCTTTAGCGACTTCAGCATTTTCAAACGTTCGGTAACTTTAGCGTTTTCAAACCAAAGACGGGTTTAGCGTTTTTAAAGCAAATGCGGCTTTAGCGTTTACAAACCAAAGGCAGTTTTAGCGTTTTGATACCAAAGGCAGCTTTAGCATTTTGAAACCAAAGGCGGCTTTAGCATTTTCAAGCCAAAGGCAGCTTTAGCATTTTCAAACCAAAAGCAGCTTTAGCGTTTTCAAACCAAAGGCAGCTTTAGCATTTTCAAACCAAAGGCGGCTTTAGCGGATTCAAACCAAAGGCAGCTTTAGCGTTTTCAAACCAAAAGCAGCTTTAGCGTTTTGAAAACAAAGTCAGCTTTAGCATTTTGAAACCAAAGGCGGCTTTAGCGTTTTCAAACCAAAGGCAGCTTTAGCGTTTTCAAACCAAATACGGCTTCAGCGTTTTCAAACCAAAGTCAGCTTTAGCGTTTTCAAACCAAAGGAGGCTGTAGCGTATTCAAACCTTTAGCGACTTTAGCATTTTCAAACGTTCGGTATCTTTAGCATTTTGAAACCAAAGGCAGCTTTAGCGTTTTGAAACCAAAGGCGGCTTTAGCGTTTTCAAACCAAAGGCGGTTTTAGTGTTTTCAAACCAAAAGCAGCTTTAGCGTTTTCAAACCAAAGGCAGCTTTATCGGATTCAAACCTTTAGCGACTTTAGCATTTTGAAACATTCGGTAACTTTAGCGTTTTCAAACCAAAGGCGGCTTTAGCATATTCAAACCTTCGGCATCTTTAGCGTTTTGAAACCAAAGGCAGCTTTAGCATTTTGAAACCAAAGGCGGCTTTAGCGTTTTCAAACCAATGGCAGCTTTATCGTTTTCAAACCAAAGGCGGCTTTAGCGTTTTCAAACCAAAGGCAGCTTTAGCGTTTTCAAACCAAAGGCAGCTTTGGCGTTTTCAAACCAAAGGCAGCTTTAGTTTTTTCGAACCAAAGGCGGCTTTAGCATTTTCAAACCAAAGGCGGCTTTAGCGTTTTCAAACCTTCGGAAACTTTAGCATTTTCAAACCTTCAATATCTTTAGCGTTTTGAAACCAAAGGGAGCTTTAGCGTTTTGAAACCAAAGGCTGCTTTAGCGTTTTCAAACCAAAGGCGGTTTTAGTGTTTTCAAACCAAAAGCAGCTTTAGCGTTTTCAAACCAAAGGCAGCTTTATCGGATTCAAACCTTTAGCGACTTTAGCATTTTGAAACATTCGGTAACTTTAGCGTTTTCAAACCAAAGGCGGCTTTAGCATATTCAAACCTTCGGCATCTTTAGCGTTTTGAAACCAAAGGCAGCTTTAGCATTTTGAAACCAAAGGCGGCTTTAGCGTTTTCAAACCAATGGCAGCTTTATCGTTTTCAAACCAAAGGCGGCTTTAGCGTTTTCAAACCAAAGGCAGCTTTAGCGTTTTCAAACCAAAGGCAGCTTTGGCGTTTTCAAACCAAAGGCAGCTTTAGTTTTTTCGAACCAAAGGCGGCTTTAGCATTTTCAAACCAAAGGCGGCTTTAGCGTTTTCAAACCTTCGGAAACTTTAGCATTTTCAAACCTTCAATATCTTTAGCGTTTTGAAACCAAAGGGAGCTTTAGCGTTTTGAAACCAAAGGCTGCTTTAGCGTTTTCAAACCAAAGGCGGATTTAGCGTTTTCAAACCAAAAGCAGCTTTAGCGTTTTCAAACCAGTCAGCTTTAGCGTTTTCAAACCAAAGGCGGCTTTAGCGTATTCAAACCTTTAGCGACTTTAGCATTTTCAAATGTTCGGTAACTTTAGCGTTTTCAAACCAAAGGCGGCTTTAACATATTCAAACCATCGGCGACTTTAGCGTTTTCAAACCTTGGGTAACTTTAGCGTTTTCAAACCAAAGGCGGCTTAAGCGTTTTCAAACCAAAGGCGGCTTTAGCGTTTTCAAACCAAAGGCAGCTTTAGCGTTTTCAAACCAAAGGCAGCTTTGGCGTTTTCAAACCAAAGGCAGCTTTAGTTTTTTCGAACCAAAGGCGGCTTTAGCATTTTCAAACCAAAGGCGGCTTTAGCGTTTTCAAACCTTCGGAAACTTTAGCATTTTCAAACCTTCAATATCTTTAGCGTTTTGAAACCAAAGGGAGCTTTAGCGTTTTGAAACCAAAGGCTGCTTTAGCGTTTTCAAACCAAAGGCGGATTTAGCGTTTTCAAACCAAAAGCAGCTTTAGCGTTTTCAAACCAAATTCAGCTTTAGCGTATTCAAACCTTTAGCGACTAGCATTTTCAAACGTTCGGTAACTTTAGCGTTTTCAAACCTTGGGTAATTTTAGCGTTTTCAAACCAAAGTCAGCTTTAGCGTTTTCAAACCAAAGGTGGCTTTAGCGTACTCAAACCTTTAGCGACTTTAGCATTTTCAAACATTCGGTAACTTTAGCGTTTTAAAACCAAAGGCGGGTTTAGCGTTTTCAAACCAAATGCGGCTTTAGCGTTTACAAACCAAAGGCATTTTTAGCGTTTTCATACCAAAGGCAGCTTTAGCATTTTGAAACCAAAGGCGGTTTTAGCGTTTTCAAACCAAAGGCAGCTTTAGCGTTTTCAAACCAAAGGCGGCTTTAGCGTATTCAAACCAAAGGCAGCTTTAGCATTTTCAAACCAAAGGCAGCTTTGGCGTTTTCAAACAAAAGGCAGCTTTAGCGTATTCAAACCTTTAGTGACATTAGCATTTTCAAACGTTCGGTAACTTTAGCGTTTTCAAACCAAAGGCGGCTTTAGCATATTCAAACCATCGGCGACTTTAGCGTTTTCAAACCTTGGGTAACTTTAGCGTTTTCAAACCAAAGTCAGCTTTAGCGTTTTCAAACCAAAGGCGGCTTTAGCGTACTCAAACCTTTAGCGACTTTAGCATTTTCAAACGTTCGGTAACTTTAGCGTTTTCAAACCAAAGACGGGTTTAGCGTTTTTAAAGCAAATGCGGCTTTAGCGTTTACAAACCAAAGGCAGTTTTAGCGTTTTGATACCAAAGGCAGCTTTAGCATTTTGAAACCAAAGGCGGCTTTAGCATTTTCAAGCCAAAGGCAGCTTTAGCATTTTCAAACCAAAAGCAGCTTTAGCGTTTTCAAACCAAAGGCAGCTTTAGCATTTTCAAACCAAAGGCGGCTTTAGCGGATTCAAACCAAAGGCAGCTTTAGCGTTTTCAAACCAAAAGCAGCTTTAGCGTTTTGAAAACAAAGTCAGCTTTAGCATTTTGAAACCAAAGGCGGCTTTAGCGTTTTCAAACCAAAGGCAGCTTTAGCGTTTTCAAACCAAATACGGCTTCAGCGTTTTCAAACCAAAGTCAGCTTTAGCGTTTTCAAACCAAAGGAGGCTGTAGCGTATTCAAACCTTTAGCGACTTTAGCATTTTCAAACGTTCGGTAACTTTAGCGTTTTCAAACCAAAGGCGGCTTTAGCATATTCAAACCATCGGCGACTTTAGCGTTTTCAAACCTTGGGTAATTTTAGCGTTTTCAAACCAAAGTCAGCTTTAGCGTTTTCAAACCAAAGGCGGCTTTAGCGTTTTCAAACCTTCGGAAACTTTAGCATTTTCAAACCTTCAGTATCTTTAGCATTTTGAAACCAAAGGCAGCTTTAGCGTTTTGAAACCAAAGGCGGTTTTAGCGTTTTCAAACCAAAGGCGGTTTTAGTGTTTTCAAACCAAAAGCAGCTTTAGCGTTTTCAAACCAAAGGCAGCTTTATCGGATTCAAACCTTTAGCGACTTTAGCATTTTGAAACATTCGGTAACTTTAGCGTTTTCAAACCAAAGGCGGCTTTAGCATATTCAAACCTTCGGCATCTTTAGTGTTTTGAAACCAAAGGCAGCTTTAGCATTTTGAAACCAAAGGCGGCTTTAGCGTTTTCAAACCAATGGCAGCTTTATCTTTTTCAAACCAAAGGCGGCTTTAGCGTTTTCAAACCAAAGGCAGCTTTAGCGTTTTCAAACCAAAGGCTGCTTTAGCGTTTTCAAACCAAAGGCGGATTTAGCGTATTCAAACCAAAAGCAGCTTTAGCGTTTTCAAACCAGTCAGCTTTAGCGTTTTCAAACCAAAGGCGGCTTTAGCGTATTCAAACCTTTAGCGACTTTAGCATTTTCAAATGTTCGGTAACTTTAGCGTTTTCAAACCAAAGGCGGCTTTAACATATTCAAACCATCGGCGACTTTAGCGTTTTCAAACCTTGGGTAACTTTAGCGTTTTCAAACCAAAGGCGGCTTAAGCGTTTTCAAACCAAAGGCGGCTTTAGCGTTTTCAAACCAAAGGCAGCTTTAGCGTTTTCAAACCAAAGGCAGCTTTGGCGTTTTCAAACCAAAGGCAGCTTTAGTTTTTTCGAACCAAAGGCGGCTTTAGCATTTTCAAACCAAAGGCGGCTTTAGCGTTTTCAAACCTTCGGAAACTTTAGCATTTTCAAACCTTCAATATCTTTAGCGTTTTGAAACCAAAGGGAGCTTTAGCGTTTTGAAACCAAAAGCAGCTTTAGCGTTTTCAAACAAAAGGCGGATTTAGCGTTTTCAAACCAAAAGCGGCTTTAGCGTTTTCAAACCAAATGCGGCTTTAGCGTTTTCAAACCAAATTCAGCTTTAGCGTATTCAAACCTTTAGCGACTAGCATTTTCAAACGTTCGGTAACTTTAGCGTTTTCAAACCAAAGGCGGCTTTAGCATATTCAAACAATCGGCGACTTTAGCGTTTTCAAACCTTGGGTAATTTTAGCGTTTTCAAACCAAAGTCAGCTTTAGCGTTTTCAAACCAAAGGCGGCTTTAGCGTTTTCAACCCAAAGGCAGCTTTAGTTTTTTCGAACCAAAGGCGGCTTTAGCATTTTCAAACCAAAGGCGGCTTTAGCGTTTTCAAACCTTCGGAAACTTTACCATTTTCAAACCTTCAGTATCTTTAGCGTTTTGAAACCAAAGGCAGCTTTAGCGTTTTGAAACCAAAGGCCGCTTTAGCGTTTTCAAACCAAAGGCGGATTTAGCGTTTTCAAACCAAAAGCAGCTTTAGCGTTTTCAAACAAAAGGCGGCTTTAGCGGATTCAAACCTTTAGCGACTTTAGCATATTCAAACCTTCGGCATCTTTAGCGTTTTGAAACCAAAGGCAGCTTTAGCATTTTGAAACCAAAGGCGGCTTTAGTGTTTTCAAACCAATGGCAGCTTTAGCGTTTTCAAACCAAAGGCGGCTTTCGCGTTTTCAAACCAAAGGCAGCTTTAGCGTTTTCAAACCAAAGGCAGCTTTAGCGTTTTCAAACCAAAGGCAGCTTTAGTTTTTTCGAACCAAAGGCGGCTTTAGCATTTTCAAACCAAAGGCGGCTTTAGCGTTTTCAAACCTTCGGAAACTTTAGCATTTTCAAACCTTCAGTACCTTTAGCGTTTTGAAACCAAAGGCAGCTTTAGCGTTTTGAAACCATAGGCAGCTTTAGCGTTTTGAAACCAAATGCGGCTTTAGCGTTTTCAAACCAAAGGCGGATTTAGCGTTTTCAAACCAAAAGCAGCTTTAGCATTTTCAAACCAAAGTCAGCTTTAGCGTTTTCAAACCAAAGGCGGATTTAGCGTATTCAAACCTTTAGCGACTTTAGCATTTTCAAACGTTCGGTAACTTTAGCGTTTTCAAACCAAAGGCGGCTTTAGCATATTCAAACCATCGGCGACTTTAGCGTCTTCAAACCTTGGGTAACTTTAGCGTTTTCAAACCAAAGGCGGCTTAAGCGTTTTCAAACCAAAGGCGGCTTTAGCCTTTTCAAACCAAAGGCAGCTTTAGCGTTTTCAAACCAAAGGCAGCTTTAGCGTTTTCAAACCAAAGGCAGCTTTAGTTTTTTCGAACCAAAGGCGGCTTTAGCATTTTCAAACCAAAGGCGGCTTTAGCGTTTTCAAACCTTCGGAAACTTTACCATTTTCAAACCTTCAGTATCTTTAGCGTTATGAAACCAAAGGCAGCTTTAGCGTTTTGAAACCAAAGGCCGCTTTAGCGTTTTCAAACCAAAGGCGGATTTAGCGTTTTCAAACCAAAAGCAGCTTTAGCGTTTTCAAACAAAAGGCGGATTTAGCGTTTTCAAACCAAAAGCGGCTTTAGCGTTTTCAAACCTAATGCGGCTTTAGCGTTTTCAAACCAAATTCAGCTTTAGCGTATTCAAACCTTTAGCGACTAGCATTTTCAAACGTTCGGTAACTTTAGCGTTTTCAAACCAAAGGCGGCTTTAGCATATTCAAACAATCGGCGACTTTAGCGTTTTCAAACCTTGGGTAATTTTAGCGTTTTCAAACCAAAGTCAGCTTTAGCGTTTTCAAACCAAAGGCGGCTTTAGCGTTTTCAAACCAAAGGCAGCTTTAGTTTTTTCGAACCAAAGGCGGCTTTAGCATTTTCAAACCAAAGGCGGCTTTAGCGTTTTCAAACCTTCGGAAACTTTACCATTTTCAAACCTTCAGTATCTTTAGCGTTTTGAAACCAAAGGCAGCTTTAGCGTTTTGAAACCAAAGGCCGCTTTAGCGTTTTCAAACCAAAGGCGGATTTAGCGTTTTCAAACCAAAAGCAGCTTTAGCGTTTTCAAACAAAAGGCGGCTTTAGCGGATTCAAACCTTTAGCGACTTTAGCATATTCAAACCTTCGGCATCTTTAGCGTTTTGAAACCAAAGGCAGCTTTAGCATTTTGAAACCAAAGGCGGCTTTAGTGTTTTCAAACCAATGGCAGCTTTAGCGTTTTCAAACCAAAGGCGGCTTTCGCGTTTTCAAACCAAAGGCAGCTTTAGCGTTTTCAAACCAAAGGCAGCTTTAGCGTTTTCAAACCAAAGGCAGCTTTAGTTTTTTCGAACCAAAGGCGGCTTTAGCATTTTCAAACCAAAGGCGGCTTTAGCGTTTTCAAACCTTCGGAAACTTTAGCATTTTCAAACCTTCAGTACCTTTAGCGTTTTGAAACCAAAGGCAGCTTTAGCGTTTTGAAACCATAGGCAGCTTTAGCGTTTTGAAACCAAATGCGGCTTTAGCGTTTTCAAACCAAAGGCGGATTTAGCGTTTTCAAACCAAAAGCAGCTTTAGCATTTTCAAACCAAAGTCAGCTTTAGCGTTTTCAAACCAAAGGCGGATTTAGCGTATTCAAACCTTTAGCGACTTTAGCATTTTCAAACGTTCGGTAACTTTAGCGTTTTCAAACCAAAGGCGGCTTTAGCATATTCAAACCATCGGCGACTTTAGCGTCTTCAAACCTTGGGTAACTTTAGCGTTTTCAAACCAAAGGCGGCTTAAGCGTTTTCAAACCAAAGGCGGCTTTAGCCTTTTCAAACCAAAGGCAGCTTTAGCGTTTTCAAACCAAACGCAGCTTTAGCGTTTTCAAACCAAAGCCAGCTTTAGTTTTTTCGAACCAAAGGCGGCTTTAGCATTTTCAAACCAAAGGCGGCTTTAGCATTTTCAAACCTTCGGAAACTTTAGCATTTTCATACCTTCAGTATCTTTAGCGTTTTGAAACCAAAGGCGGATTTAGCGTTTTCAAACCAAAAGCAGCTTTAGCGTTTTAAAAACAAAGTCTGCTTTAGCATTTTGAAACCAAAGGCGGATTTAGCGTTTTCAAACCAAAGGCAGCTTTAGCGTTTTCAAACCAAAGGCGGCTTTAGCGTTTTCAAACCAAAGTCAGCTTTAGCGTTTTCAAACTAAAGGCGGCTTTAGCGTATTCAAACCTTTAGTGACTTTAGCATTTTCAAACGTTCAGTAACTTTAGCGTTTTCAAACCAAAGCCGGCTTTAGCATATTCAAACCATTGGCGACTTTAGCATTTTCAAACCTTGGGTAACTTTAGCGTTTTCAAACCAAAGTCAGCTTTAGCGTTTTCAAACCAAAGGTGGCTTTAGCGTACTCAAACCTTTAGCGACTTTAGCATTTTCAAACATTCGGTAACTTTAGCGTTTTCAAACCAAAGGCTGGTTTAGCGTTTTCAAACCAAATGCGGCTTTAGCGTTTACAAACCAAAGGCAGTTTTAGCGTTTTGATACCAAAGGCAGCTTTAGCATTTTGAAACCAAAGGCGGCTTTGGCGTTTTCAAGCCAAAGGCAGCTTTAGCGTTTTCAAACCAAAAGCAGCTTTAGCGTATTCAAACCAAAGGCAGCTTTAGCATTTTCAAACCAAAGGCGGCTTTAGCGGATTCAAACCAAAGGCAGCTTTAGCGTTTTCAAACCAAAAGCAGCTTTAGCGTTTTGAAAACAAAGTCAGCTTTAGCATTTTGAAACCAAAGGCGGCTTTAGCATTTTCAAACCAAAGGCAGCTTTAGCGTTTTCAAACCAAATGCGGCTTTAGCGTTTTCAAACCAAATGCGGCTTTAGCGTTTTCAAACCAAATTCAGCTTTAGCGTATTCAAACCTTTAGCGACTAGCATTTTCAAACGTTCGGTAACTTTAGCGTTTTCAAACCAAAGGCGGCTTTAGCATATTCAAACAATCGGCGACTTTAGCGTTTTCAAACCTTGGGAAATTTTAGCGTTTTCAAACCAAAATCAGCTTTAGCGTTTTCAAACCAAAGGCGGCTTTAGCGTACTCAAACCTTTAGCGACTTTAGCATTTTCAAACATTCGGTAACTTTAGCGTTTTTAAACCAAAGGCGGGTTTAGCGTTTTCAAACCAAATGCGGCTTTAGCGTTTACAAACCAAAGGCATTTTTAGCGTTTTCATACCAAAGGCAGCTTTAGCATTTTGAAACCAAAGGCGGTTTTAGCGTTTTCAAACCAAAGGCAGCTTTAGCGTTTTCAAACCAAAGGTGGCTTTAGCGTATTCAAACCAAAGGCAGCTTTAGCATTTTCAAACCAAAGTAGCTTTGGCGTTTTCAAACCAAAGGCAGCTTTAGTTTTTTCGAACCAAAGGCGGCTTTAGCATTTTCAAACCAAAGGCGGCTTTAGCGTTTTAAACCTTCGTAAACTTTAGCATTTTCAAACCTTCAGTTTCTTTAGCATTTTGAAACCAAAGGCAGCTTTAGCATTTTGAAAACAAAGTCAGCTTTAGCATTTTGAAACCAAAGGCGGCATTAGCGTTTTCAAACCAAAGGCAGCTTTAGCGTTTTCAAACCAAAGGCGGCTTTAGCATTTTCAAACCAAAGGCAGCTTTAGCGTTTTCAAACCAAAGGCGGCTTTAGCGTATTCAAACCTTTAGCGACTTTAGCATTTTCAAACGTTCGGTAACTTCAGCGTTTTCAAACCAAAGTCAGCTTTAGCGTTTTCAAACCAAAGGCGGCTTTAGCGTAATCAAACCTTTAGCGACATTAGCATTTTCAAACGTTCGGTAACTTTAGCGTTTTCAAACCAAAGGCGGCTTTAGCATTTTCAAACCAAATGCGGCTTTAGCGTTTACAAACCAAAGGCAGTTTTAGCGTTTTGATACCAAAGGCAGCTTTAGCATTTTGAAACCAAAGGCGGCTTTAGCGTTTTCAAACCATAGGCAGCTTTAGTGTTTTCAAACCAAAAGCAGCTTTAGCGTTTTCAAACCAAAGGCAGCTTTAGCATTTTCAAACCAAAGGCGGCTTTAGCGGATTCAAACCAAAGGCAGCTTTAGCGTTTTCAAACCAAAGGCAGCTTTAGCGTTTTCAAACCAAAGGCGGCTTTAGTGTTTTCAAACCTTTGGAAACTTTAGCATTTTCAAACCTTCAGTATCTTTAGCGTTTTGAAACCAAAGGCAGCTTTAGCGTTTTGAAACCAAAGGCGGATTTAGCGTTTTCAAACCAAAGGCAGCTTTAGCGTTTTCAAACCAAAGGCGGCTTTAGCGTATTCAAACCTTTAGCGACTTTAGCATTTTCAAACGTTCGGTAACTTTAGCGTTTTCAAACCAAAGGCGGCTTTAGCATATTCAAACCATCGGCGACTTTAGCGTTTTCAAACCTTGGGTAACTTTAGCGTTTTCAAACCAAAGTCAGCTTTAGCGTTTTCAAACCAAAGGCTGCTTTAGCGTACTCAAACCTTTAGCGACATTAGCATTTTCAAACGTTCGGTAAGTTTAGCGTTTTCAAACCAAAGGCGGGTTTATCGTTTTCAAACCAAATGCGGCTTTAGCGTTTACAAACCAAAGGCAGTTTTAGCGTTTTGATACCAAAGGCAGCTTTAGCATTTTGAAACCAAAGGCGGCTTTAGCGTTTTCAAACCATAGGCAGCTTTAGCGTTTTCAAACCAAAAGCAGCTTTAGCGTTTTCAAACCAAAGGCAGCTTTACCATTTTCAAACCAAAGGCGGCTTTAGCGGATTCAAACCAAAGGCAGCTTTAGCGTTTTCAAACCAAAGGCAGCTTTAGCGTTTTCAAACCAAAGGCGGCTTTAGCGTTTTCAAACCTTTGGAAACTTTAGCATTTTCAAACCTTCAGTATCTTTAGCGTTTTGAAACCAAAGGCAGCTTTAGCGTTTTGCAACCAAAGGCGGATTTAGCGTTTTCAAACCAAAAGCAGCTTTACCGTTTTGAAAACAAAGTCAGCTTTAGCATTTTGAAACCAAAGGCGGCTTTAGCGTTTTCAAACCAAAGGCGGCTTTAGCATTTTCAAACCAAAGTCAGCTTTAGAGTTTTCAAACCAAAGGCGGCTTTAGCGTATTCAAACCTTTAGCGACTTTAGCATTTTCAAACGTTCGGTAACTTTAGCGTTTTCAAACCAAAGGCGGCTTTAGCATATTCAAACCATCGGCGACTTTAGCGTTTTCAAACCTTGGGTAACTTTAGCGTTTTCAAACCAAAGTCAGCTTTAGCGTTTTCAAACCATAGGCAGCTTTAGAGTTTTCAAACCAAAGGCGGCTTTAGCGTATTCAAACCTTTAGCGACTTTAGCATTTTCAAACGTTCGGTAACTTTAGCGTTTTCAAACCAAAGGCGGCTTTAGCGTTTACAAACCAAAGGCAGTTTTAGCGTTTTGATACCAAAGGCAGCTTTAGCAGTTTGAAACCAAAGGCGGCTTTAGCGTTTTCAAACCATAGGCAGCTTTAGCGTTTTCAAACCAAAAGCAGCTTTAGCGTTTTCAAACCAAAGGCAGCTTTAGCATTTTCAAACCAAAGGCGGCTTTAGCGGATTCAAACCAAAGGCAGCTTTAGCGTTTTCAAACCAAAGGCAGCTTTGGCGTTTTCAAACCAAATGCGGCTTTAGCGTTTTCAAACCTTTGGAAACTTTAGCATTTTCAAACCTTCAGTATCTTTAGCGTTTTGAAACCAAAGGCAGCTTTAGCGTTTTGAAACCAAAGGCAGCTTTAGCGTTTTGAAACCAAAGGCGGATTTAGCGTTTTCAAACCAAAAGCAGCTTTACCGTTTTGAAAACAAAGTCAGCTTTAGCATTTTGAAACCAAAGGCGGCTTTAGCGTTTTCAAACCAAAGGCAGCTTTAGCGTTTTCAAACCAAAGGCGGCTTTAGCATTTTCAAACCAAAGTCAGCTTTAGAGTTTTCAAACCAAAGGCGGCTTTAGCGTATTCAAACCTTTAGCGACTTTAGCATTTTCAAACATTCGGTAACTTTAGCGTTTTCAAACCAAAGGCGGCTTTAGCATATTCAAACCATCGACGACTTTAGCGTTTTCAAACCTTGGGTAACTTTAGCGTTTTCAAACCAAAGGCGGCTTTAGCATTTTCAAACCAAAGGCAGCTTTAGCGTTTTCAAACCAAAGGCAGCTTTAGCATTTTCAAACCAAAGGCAGCTTTAATTTTTTCGAACCAAAGGCGGATTTAGCATTTTCAAACCAACTGCGGCTTTAGCGTTTTCAAACCTTCGGAAACTTTAGCATTTTCAAACCTTCAGTATCTTTAGCGTTTTGAAACCAAAGGCAGCTTTAGCGTTTTGAAACCAAAGGCGGCTTTAGCGTTTTCAAACCAAAGGCGGATTTAGCGTTTTCAAACCAAAAGCAGCTTTAGCGTTTTCAAACCAAAGTCAGCTTTAGCGTTTTCAAACCAATGGCAGCTTTAGCGTTTTGAAACCAAAGGCAGCTTTAGTTTTTTCGAACCAAAGGCGGCTTTAGCATTTTCAAACCAAAGGCGGCTTTAGCGTTTTCATACCTTTAGAAACTTTAGCATTTTCAAACCTTCACTATCTTTAGCGTTTTGAAACCAAAGGCAGCTTTAACGTTTTGAAACCAAAGGCGGCTTTAGCGTTTTCAAACCAAAGGCGGATTTAGCGTTTTCAAACCAAAAGCAGCTTTAGCGTTTTGAAAACAAAGTCAGCTTTAGCATTTTTAAACCAAAGGCGGCTTTAGCGTTTTCAAACCAAAGGCAGCTTTAGTGTTTTCAAACCAAAGGCGGCTTTAGCGTTTTCAAACGAAAGTCAGCTTTAGCGTTTTCAAACCAAAGGCGGCTTTAGCGTATTCAAACCTTTAGCGACTTTAGCATTTTCAAACGTTCCGTAACTTTAGCGTTTTCAAACCAAAGGCGGCTTTAGCGTACTCAAACCATCGGCGACTTTAGCATTTTCAAACTTCGGTAACTTTAGCGTTTTCAAACCAAAGGCGGCTTTAGCGTTTTCAAACCAAAGGCAGCTTTAGCATTTTTAAACCAAAGGCGGCTTTAGCGTTTTCAAACCAAAGGCAGCTTTAGTGTTTTCAAACCAAAGGCGGCATTAGCGTTTTCAAACCAAAGGCTGCTTTAGCGTTTTCAAACCAAAGTCAGCTTTAGCGTTTTCAAACCAAAGGCGGCTTTAGCGGATTCAAACCTTTAGCGACTTTAACAATTTCAAACGTTCGGTAACTTTAGCGTTTTCAAACCAAAGGCGGCTTTAGCATATTCAAACCTTCGGCATTTTTAGCGTTTTGAAACCAAAGGCAGCTTTAGTGTTTACAAACCAAAGGCAGTTTTAGCGTTAACAAACCAAAGGCAGCTTTAGGATTTTGAAACCAAAGGCGGCTTTAGCGTTTTCAAACCAATGGCAGCTTTAGCGTTTTGAAACCAAAGGCGGCTTTATTTCTTTCATTTCACTACACATCGCGTATGTGTATGTGACAAATAAACTTGACTTGACTTGACTTTAGCGTTTTCAAACCAAAGGTAGCTTTAGCGTTTTAAAACCTTCGGAAACCTTAGCATTTTCAAACCTTCAATATCTTTAGCGTTTTGAAACCAAAGGGAGCTTTAGCGTTTTGAAACCAAAGGCTGCTTTAGCGTTTTCAAACCAAAGGCGGATTTAGCGTTTTCAAACCAAAAGCAGCTTTAGCGTTTTCAAACCAGTCAGCTTTAGCGTTTTCAAACCAAAGGCGGCTTTAGCGTATTCAAACCTTTAGCGACTTTAGCATTTTCAAATGTTCGGTAACTTTAGCGTTTTCAAACCAAAGGCGGCTTTAGCATATTCAAACCATCGGCGACTTTAGCGTTTTCAAACCTTGGGTAACTTTAGCATTTTCAAACCAAAGGCGGCTTAAGCGTTTTCAAACCAAAGGCGGCTTTAGCGTTTTCAAACCAAAGGCAGCTTTAGCGTTTTCAAACCAAAGGCAGCTTTAGCGTTTTCAAACCAAAGGCAGCTTTAGTTTTTTCGAACCAAAGGCGGCTTTAGCATTTTCAAACCAAAGGCGGCTTTAACGTTTTCAAACCTTCGGAAACTTTACCATTTTCAAACCTTCAGTATCTTTAGCGTTTTGAAACCAAAGGCAGCTTTAGCGTTTTGAAACCAAAGGCCGCTTTAGCGTTTTCAAACCAAAGGCGGATTTAGCGTTTTCAAACCAAAAGCAGCTTTAGCGTTTTCAAACAAAAGGCGGCTTTAGCGGATTCAAACCTTTAGCGACTTTAGCATATTCAAACCTTCAGCATCTTTAGCGTTTTGAAACCAAAGGCAGCTTTAGCATTTTGAAACCAAAGGCGGCTTTAGTGTTTTCAAACCAATGGCAGCTTTAGCGTTTTCAAACCAAAGGCGGCTTTCGCGTTTTCAAACCAAAGGCAGCTTTAGCGTTTTCAAACCAAAGGCAGCTTTAGCGTTTTCAAACCAAAGGCAGCTTTAGTTTTTTCGAACCAAAGGCGGCTTTAGCATTTTCAAACCAAAGGCGGCTTTAGCGTTTTCAAACCAAAGGCGGATTTAGCGTTTTCAAACCAAAAGCAGCTTTAGCGTTTTAAAAACAAAGTCAGCTTTAGCATTTTGAAACCAAAGGCGGATTTAGCGTTTTCAAACCAAAGGCAGCTTTAGCGTTTTCAAACCAAAGGCGGCTTTAGCGTTTTCAAATCAAAGTCAGCTTTAGCGTTTTCAAACTAAAGGCGGCTTTAGCGTATTCAAACCTTTAGTGACTTTAGCATTTTCAAACGTTCAGTAACTTTAGCGTTTTCAAACCAAAGGCGGCTTTAGCATATTCAAACCATTGGCGACTTTAGCATTTTCAAACCTTGGGTAACTTTAGCGTTTTCAAACCAAAGTCAGCTTTAGCGTTTTCAAACCAAAGGCGGCTTTAGCGTACTCAAATCTTTAGCGACTTTAGCATTTTCAAACATTCGGTAACTTTAGCGTTTTCAAACCAAAGGCTGGTTTAGCGTTTTCAAACCAAATGCGGCTTTAGCGTTTACAAACCAAAGGCAGTTTTAGCGTTTTGATTCCAAAGGCAGCTTTAGCATTTTGAAACCAAAGGCGGCTTTAGCGTTTTCAAGCCAAAGGCAGCTTTAGCGTTTCCAAACCAAAAGCAGCTTTAGCGTATTCAAACCAAAGGCAGCTTTAGCATTTTCAAACCAACGGCGGCTTTAGCGGATTCAAACCAAAGGCAGCTTTAGCGTTTTCAAACCAAAAGCAGCTTTAGCGTTTTGAAAACAAAGTCAGCTTTAGCATTTTGAAACCAAAGGCGGCTTTAGCGTTTTCAAACCAAAGGCAGCTTTAGCGTTTTCAAACCAAATGCGGCTTTAGCGTTTTCAAACCAAATGCGGCTTTAGCTTTTTCAAACCAAATTCAGCTTTAGCGTATTCAAACCTTTAGCGACTAGCATTTTCAAACGTTCGGTAACTTTAGCGTTTTCAAACCAAAGGCGGCTTTAGCATATTCAAACAATCGGCGACTTTAGCGTTTTCAAACCTTGGGTAATTTTAGCGTTTTCAAACCAAAGTCAGCTTTAGCGTTTTCAAACCAAAGGTGGCTTTAGCGTACTCAAACCTTTAGCGACTTTAGCATTTTCAAACATTCGGTAACTTTAGCGTTTTTAAACCAAAGGCGGGTTTAGCGTTTTCAAACCAAATGCGGCTTTAGCGTTTACAAACCAAAGGCATTTTTAGCGTTTTCATACCAAAGGCAGCTTTAGCATTTAGAAACCAAAGGCGGTTTTAGCGTTTTCAAACCAAAGGCAGCTTTAGCGTTTTCAAACCAAAGGCGACTTTAGCGTATTCAAACCAAAGGCAGCTTTAGCATTTTCAAACCAAAGGCAGCTTTGGCGTTTTCAAACCAAAGGCAGCTTTAGTTTTATCGAACCAAAGGCGGCTTTAGCATTTTCAAACCAAAGGCGGCTTTAGCGTTTTAAACCTTCGTAAACTTTAGCATTTTCAAACCTTCAGTTTCTTTAGCATTTTGAAACCAAAGGCAGCTTTAGCATTTTGAAAACAAAGTCAGCTTTAGCATTTTGAAACCAAAGGCGGCATTAGCGTTTTCAAACCAAAGGCAGCTTTAGCGTTTTCAAACCAAAGGCAGCTTTAGCGTTTTCAAACCAAAGGCGGCTTTAGCGTTTTCAAACCAAAGGCGGCTTTAGCGTATACAAACCTTTAGCAACTTTAGCATTTTCAAACGTTCGGTAACTTTAGCGTTTTCAAACCAAAGGCGGCTTTAGCATATTCAAACCATCGGCGACTTTAGCGTTTTCAAACCTTGGGTAACTTTAGCGTTTTCAAACCAAAGTCAGCTTTAGCGTTTTCAAACCAAAGGCGGCTTTAGCGTACTCAAACCTTTAGCGACAATAGCATTTTCAAACGTTCGGTAACTTTAGCGTTTTCAAACCAAAGGCGGGTTTAGCGTTTTCAAACCAAATGCGGCTTTAGCGTTTATAAACCAAAGGCTGTTTTAGCGTTTTGATACCAAAGGCAGCTTTAGCATTTTGAAACCAAAGGCGGCTTTAGCGTTTTCAAACCATAGGCAGCTTTAGCGTTTTCAAATCAAAAGCAGCTTTAGCGTTTTCAAACCAAAGGCAGCTTTAGCGTTTTCAAACCAAAGGCAGCTTTAGCATTTTCAAACCAAAGGCGGCTTTAGCGGATTCAAACCAAAGGCAGCTTTAGCGTTTTCAAACCAAAGGCAGCTTTAGCGTTTTCTAACCAAAGGCGGCTTTAGCGTTTTCAAACCTTTGGAAACTTTAGCATTTTCAAACCTTCAGTATCTTTAGCGATTTCAAACCAAAGGCAGCTTTAGCGTTTTGAAACCAAAGGCGGATTTAGCGTTTTCAAACCAAAAGCAGCTTTACCGTTTTGAAAACAAAGTCAGCTTTAGCATTTTGAAACCAAAGGCGGCTTTAGCGTTTTCAAACCAAAGGCAGCTTTAGCGTTTTCAAACCAAAGGCGGCTTTAGCATTTTCAAACCAAAGTCAGCTTTAGAGTTTTCAAACCAAAGGCGGCTTTAGCGTATTCAAACCTTTAGCGACTTTAGCATTTTCAAACATTCGGTAACTTTAGCGTTTTCAAACCAAAGGCGGCTTTAGCATATTCAAACCATCGACGACTTTAGCGTTTTCAAACCTTGGGTAACTTTAGCGTTTTCAAACCAAAGGCGGCTTTAGCGTTTTCAAACCAAAGGCGGCTTTAGCGTTTTCAAACCAAAGGCGGCTTTAGCGTATTCAAACCAAAGGCAGCTTTAGCATTTTCAAACCAAAGGCAGCTTTGGCGTTTTCAAACCAAAGGCAGCTTTAGTTTTTTCGAACCAAAGGCGGCTTTAGCATTTTCAAACCAAAGGCGGCTTTAGCGTTTTCAAACCTTCGGAAACTTTAGCATTTTCAAACCTTCAGTATCTTTAGCGTTTTGAAACCAAAGGCAGCTTTAGCGTTTTGAAACCAAAGGCGGCTTTAGCGTTTTCAAACCAAAGTCAGCTTTAGCGTTTTCAAACCAGGCAGCTTTACTGTTTTCAAAACAAAGGCAGCTTTAGTTTTTTTGAACCAAAGGCGGCTTTAGCATTTTCAAACCAAAGGCGGCTTTAGCGTTTTCAAACCTTCGGAAACTTTAGCATTTTCAAACCTTCAGTATCTTTAGCGTTTTGAAACCAAAGGCAGCTTTAGCGTTTTGAAACCAAAGGCGGCTTTAGCGTTTTCAAACCAAAGTCAGCTTTAGCGTTTTCAAACCAGGCAGCTTTACTGTTTTCAAACCAAATGCAGATTTAGTTTTTTTGAACCAAAGGCGGCTTTAGCATTTTCAAACCAAAGTCAGCTTTAGCGTTTTCAAACCAAAGGCGGCTTTAGCGTAATCAAACCATCGGCGACTTTAGCATTTTCAAACTTCGGTAACTTTAGCGTTTTGAAACCAAAGGCGGCTTTAGCGTTTTCAAACCAAAGGCAGCTTTAGCATTTTTAAACCAAAGGCGGCTTTAGCGTTTTCAAACCAAAGGCAGCTTTAGTGTTTTCAAACCAAAGGCGGCATTAGCGTTTTCAAACCAAAGGATGCTTTAGCGTTTTCAAACCAAAGTCAGCTTTAGCGTTTTCAAACCAAAGGCGGCTTTAACGGATTCAAACCTTTAGCGACTTTAACAATTTCAAACGTTCGGTAACTTTAGCGTTTTCAAACCAAAGGCGGCTTTAGCATATTCAAACCTTCGGCATCTTTAGCGTTTTGAAACCAAAGGCAGCTTTAGTGTTTACAAACCAAACGCAGTTTTAGCGTTAACAAACCAAAGGCAGCTTTAGGATTTTGAAACCAAAGGCGGCTTTAGCGTTTTCAAACCAATGGCAGCTTAAGCGTTTTCAAACCAAAGGCGGCTTTATTTCTTTCATTTCACTACACATCGCGTATGTGTATGTGACAAATAAACTTGACTTGACTTGACTTGACTTTAGGATTTTGAAACCAAAGGCGGCTTTAGCGTTTTCAAACCAATGGCAGCTTTAGCGTTTTCAAACCAAAGGCAGCTTTAGCGTTTTCAAACCAAAGGCAGCTTTATTTTTTTCGAACCAAAGGCGGCTTTAGCATTTTCAAACCATCAGAAACTTTAGCATTTTCAAACCTTCAGTATCTTTAGCGTTTTGAAACCAAAGGCAGCTTTAGCGTTTTGAAACCAAAGGCGGCTTTAGCGTTTTCAAACCAAAGGCGGATTTAGCGTTTTCAAACCAAAAGCAGCTTTAACGTTTTGAAAACAAAGTCAGCTTTAGCATTTTGAAACCAAAGGCGGCTTTAGCGTTTTCAAACCAAAGGCAGCTTTAGCGTTTTCAAACCAAAGGCGGCTTTAGCGTTTTCAAACCTTTAGCGACTTTAGCATTTTCAAACGTTCGGTAACTTTAGCGTTTTCAAACCAAAGGCGGCTTTAGCATATTCAAACCATCGGCGACTTTAGCGTTTTCAAACCTTGGGTAACTTTAGCGTTTTCAAACCAAAGTCAGCTTTAGCATTTTCAAACCAAAGGCGGCTTTAGCATACTCAAACCTTTAGCGACTTTAGCATTTTCAAACATTCAGTAACTTTAGCGTTTTCAAACCAAAGGCAGCTTTAGTTTTTTCGAACCAAAGGCGGCTTTAGCATTTTCAAACCAAAGGCGGCTTTAGCGTTTTCAAACCTTCGGAAACTTTAGCATTTTCATACCTTCAGTATCTTTAACGTTTTGAAACCAAAGGCAGCTTTAGCGTTTTGAAACCAAAGGCGGCTTTAGCATTTTCAAACCAAAGGCGGCTTTAGCGTTTTAAACCTTCGTAAACTTTAGCATTTTCAAACCTTCAGTTTCTTTAGCATTTTGAAACCAAAGGCAGCTTTAGCATTTTGAAAACAAAGTCAGCTTTAGCATTTTGAAACCAAAGGCGGCATTAGCGTTTTCAAACCAAAGGCAGCTTTAGCGTTTTCAAACCAAAGGCGGCTTTAGCGTTTTCAAACCAAAGTCAGCTTTAGTGTTTTCAAACCAAAGGCGGCTTTAGCGGATTCAAACCTTTAGCGACTTTAGCATTTTCAAACGGTCAGTAACTTTAGCGTTTTCAAACCAAAGGCGGCTTTAGCATATTCAAACCTTCGGCATCTTTAGCGTTTTGAAATGAAAGGCAGCTTTAGCATTTTGAAACCAAAGGCAGCTTTAGCGTTTACAAACCAAAGGCTGTTTTAGCGTTTACAAACCAAAGGCAGCTTTAGGATTTTGAAACCAAAGGCGGCTTTAGCGTTTTCAAACCAATGGCAGCTTTAGCGTTTTCAAACCAAAGGCGGCTTTAGCGTTTTCAAACCAAAGGCAGCTTTAGCGTTTCTGAACCAAAGGCGGCTTTAGCATTTTCAAACCAAAGGCAGCTTTAGCGTTTTCTAACCATTGGAAACTTTAGCATTTTCATACCTTCAGTCTCTTTAGCGTTTTGAAACCAAAGGCAGCTTTAACGTTTTGAAACCAAAGGCGGCTTTAGCGTTTTCAAACCAAAGGCGGATTTAGCGTTTTCAAACCAAAGGCAGCTTTAGCGTTTTCAAACCAAAGGCGGCTTTAGCGTTTTCAAACCAAAGTCAGCTTTAGCGTTTTCAGAAAAAGGCGGCTTTAGCGTACTCAAACCTTTAGCGACTTTAGCTTTTTCAAACGTTCGGTAACTTTAGCATTTTCAAACCAATGGTGGGTTTAGCATTTTCAAACCAAATGCGGCTTTAGCATTTACAAACCAAAGGCAGTTTTAGCGTTTTGATACCAAAGGCAGCTTTAGCATTTTGAAACCAAAGGCGGCTTTAGCGTTTTCAAACCAAAGGCGGCTTTAGCGTATTCAAACCAAAGGCAGCTTTAGTTTTTTCGAACCAAAGGCGGCTTTAGCATTTTCAAACCAAAGGCGGCTTTAGCGTTTTAAACCTTCGTAAACTTTAGCATTTTCAAACCTTCAGTCTCTTTAGCGTTTTGAAACCAAAGGCAGCTTTAACGTTTTGAAACCAAAGGCGGCTTTAGCGTTTTCAAACCAAAGGCGGATTTAGCGTTTTCAAACCAAAGGCAGCTTTAGCGTTTTCAAACCAAAGGCGGCTTTAGCGTTTTCAAACCAAAGTCAGCTTTAGCGTTTTCAAAAAAAGGCGGCTTTAGCGTACTCAAACCTTTAGCGACTTTAGCTTTTTCAAACGTTCGGTAACTTTAGCATTTTCAAACCAAAGGTGGGTTTAGCATTTTCAAACCAAATGCGGCTTTAGCATTTACAAACCAAAGGCAGTTTTAGCGTTTTGATACCAAAGGCAGCTTTAGCATTTTGAAACCAAAGGCGGCTTTAGCGTTTTCAAACCAAAGGCGGCTTTAGCGTATTCAAACCAAAGGCAGCTTTAGCATTTTCAAACCAAAGGCAGCTTTAGCGTTTTCAAACCAAAGGCGGCTTTAGCATTTTCAAACCAAAGGCGGCTTTAGTGCTTTCAAACCTTCGGAAAATTTAGCATTTTCAAACCTTCAGTATCTTTAGCGTTTTGAAACCAAAGGGAGCTTTAGCATTTTGAAAACAAAGTCAGCTTTAGCATTTTGAAACCAAAGGCGGCTTTAGCATTTTCAAACCAAAGGCAGCTTTAGCGTTTTCAAACCAAAGGCTGCTTTAGCCTATTTAAACCTTTAGCAACTTTAGCATTTTCAAACGTTCGGTAACTTTAGCGTTTTCAAAGCAAAGGCGGCTTTAGCATATTCAAACCATCGACGACTTTAGTGTTTTCAAACCTTGGGTAACTTTAGCGTTTTCAAACCTTGGGTAACTTTAGCGTTTTCAAACCAAAGGCGGCTTTAGCGTTTTCGAACCAAAGGCGGCTTTAGCATTTTCAAACCAAAGGCGGCTTTAGCGTTTTCAAACCTTCGGAAACTTTAGCATTTTCAAACCAGTATCTTTAGCGTTTTGAAACCAAAGGCAGCTTTAGCGTTTTGAAACCAAAGGCGGCTTTAGCGTTTTGAAACCAAAGGCGGATTTAGCATTTTCAAACCAAAAGCAGCTTTAGCGTTTTCAAACGAAGGCGGCTTTAGCGTATTCAAACCTTTAGCGACTTTAGCGTTTTCAAACGTTCGGTAACTTTAGCATTTTCAAACCAAAGGCGGCTTTAGCATATTCAAACCATCGGCGAATTTAGCGTTTTCAAACCTTGGGTAACTTTAGCGTTTTCAAACCAAAGGCGGCTTTAGCATTTTCAAACCAAAGGCGGCTTTAGCATTTTCAAACCAAAGGCAGCTTTAGCATTTTCAAACCTTCAGTATCTTTAGCGTTTTGAAACCAAAGGCAGCTTTAGCGTTTTGAAACCAAAGGTTGCTTTAGCGTTTTCAAACCAAAGGCGGATTTAGCGTTTTCTAACCAAAAGCAGCTTTAGCGTTTAGAAAACAAAGTCAGCTTTAGCATTTTGAAACCAAAGGCGGCGTTAGCGTTTTCAAACCAAAGGCAGCTTTAGCGTTTTCAAACCAAATGCGGCTTTAGCGATTTCAAACCAAAGTCAGCTTTAGCATTTTCAAACCAAAGGCGGCTTTAGCATATTCAAACCTTTAGCGACTTTAGCATTTTCAAATGTTGGGTAACTTTAGCGTTTTCAAACCAAAGGCAGCTTTAGTTTTTTCGAACCAAAGGCGGCTTTAGCATTTTGAAACCAAAGGCGGCTTTAGCGTTTTCAAACCAAAGGCAGCTTTAGCGTTTTCAAACCAAATGCGGCTTTAGCGATTTCAAACCGAAGTCAGCTTTAGCGTTTTCAAACCAAAGGCGGCTTTAGCATATTCAAACCTTTAGCGACTTTAGCATTTTCAAACGTTGGGTAACTTTAGCGTTTTCAAACCAAAGGCAGCTTTAGCATTTTGAAACCAAAGGCGGCTTTAGCGTTTTCAAACCAAAGGCAGCTTTAGCGTTTTCAAACCAAAGGCGGGTTTAGCGTTTTCAAACCAAAGACAGCTTTAGCGTTTTCAAACCAAAGGCAGCTTTAGCGTTTTCAAACCAAAGGCAGCTTTAGTTTTTTCGAACCAAAGGCAGCTTTAGCATTTTCAAACCAAAGGCGGCTTTAGCATTTTCAAACCTTTGGAAACTTTAGCATTTTCATACCTTCAGTATCTTTAGCGTTTTGAAACCAAAGGCAGATTTAGCGTTTTGAAACCAAAGGCGGCTTTAGCGTTTTCAAACCAAAGGCGGATTTAGCGTTTTCAAACCAAAGGCAGCTTTAGCGTTTTCAAACCAAAGGCGGATTTAACGTTTTCAAACCAAAAGCAGTTTAGTGTTTTGAAAACAAAGTCAGCTTTAGCATTTTGAAACCAAAGGCGGCTTTAGCGTTTTCAAACCAAAGGCAGCTTTAGCATTTTCAAACCAAAGGCGGCTTTAGCGTTTTCAAACCAAAGTCAGCTTTAGCGTTTTCAAACCAAAGGCGGCTTGAGCGGATTCAAACCTTTAGCGACTTTAGCATTTTCAAACGTTCGGTAACTTTAGCGTTTTCAAACCAAAGGCGGCTTTAGCATATTCAAACCTTCGGCATCTTTAGCGTTTTGAAACCAAAGGCAGCTTTAGCATTTTGAAACCAAAGGCAGCTTTAGCGATTACACACCAAAGGCAGTTTTAGCGTTTACAAACCAAAGGCAGCTTTAGGATTTTGAAACCAAAGGCGGCTTTAGCGTTTTCAAACCAATGGCAGCTTTAGCGTTTTCAAACCAAAGGCGGGTTTAGCGTTTTCAAACCAAAGGCAGCTTTAGCGTTTTCAAACCAAAGGCAGCTTTAGTTTTTTCGAACCAAAGACAGCTTTAGCATTTTCAAACCAAAGGCGGCTTTAGCGTTTTCAAACCTTTGGAAACTTTAGCATTTTCATACCTTCAGTATCTTTAGCGTTTTGAAACCAAAGGCAGCTATAGCGTTTTGAAACCAAAGGCGGCTTTAGCGTTTTCAAACCAAAGTCAGCTTTAGCGTTTTCAAACCAAAGGCGGCTTTAGCGTTTTCAAACCAAAGTCAGCTTTAGCGTTTTCAAACCAAAGGCGGCTTTAGTGTATTCAAACCTTTAGTGACTTTAGCAATTTCAAACGTTCGGTAACTTTAGCGTTTTCAAACCAAAGGTGGCTTTAGCATATTCAAACCATCGGTGACTTTAGCGTTTTCAAACCTTGGGTAACTTTAGCGTTTTCAAACCAAAGGCAGCTTTAGCGTTTTCAAACCAAAGGCGGATTTAGCGTTTTCAAACCAAAGACGGCTTTAGCATTTTCAAACCAAAGTCGGCTTTAGCGTTTTCAAACCAAAGGCGGCTTTAGCGTTTTCAAACCAAAGGCAGCTTTAGCGTTTTCAAACCAAAGGCAGCTTTAGCGTTTTCAAACCAATGGCAGCTTTAGTTTTTTCGAACCAAACGCGGCTTTAGCATTTTCAAACCAAAGGCGGCTTTAGCGTTTTCAAACCTTCGGAAACTTTAGCATTTTCAAACCTTCAGTATCTTTAGCGTTTTGAAACCAAAGGCAGCTTTAGCGTTTTCAAACCAAAGACGGATTTAGCGTTTTCAAACCAAAAGCAGGTTTAGCGTTTTCAAACCAAAGTCAGCTTTAGCGTTTTCAAGCCAAAGGCGGCTTTAGCGTTTTGGATGAGGGGAAGGGAAGAGAGTGGAGGGGTGAGAGACAGAGGTGAGGGAAGGGGAGAGTGGAGTAGAGGGAATGGTGAGCAGGAGTGGGTAGGGGAGGAGGGGATAGTGGGGAAGGAGGGGGAGAGGGAAATATATATAAACCAAAGGCGGCTTTAGTGTTTTCAAACCTACGGCAACCTTAGCGTTTTCAAACCTTGGGCAACTTTAGCGTTATGAAACTAAATGCGGCTTTAGAATTTTGAAACCAAAGGCGGGTTTAATGTTTAGATATTAAAGGCAGCTTTAGCGTTTTGAAACCAAAGGCAGCTTTAGTGTTTTGAAACCAAAGGCAGCTTTAGCGTTTTCAAACCTTAGACAACTTTACCGTTTCCAAAACAAATGCGGCTTTAGTGTTTTCAAACCAAAGGCGGTTTTAGCGTTTTGAAACCAAAGGCGGCTTTAGCATTTTCAAAGCAAAGGCAGCTTTAGTGTTTTGAAACCAAAGGCGGCTTTAGCGTTTTGAAACCAAAGGCAGCTTTAGCGTTTTGAAACCAAAGGCAGCTTTTGCATTTTGAAACCAAAGGCAGCTTTAGCGTTTTCAAACCTTAGACAACTTTACCGTTCCCAAAACAAATGCGGCTTTAGTGTTTTCAAACGAAAGGCGGCTTTAGCATTTTGAAACCAAAGGCGGCTTTAGCGTTTTCAAAGCAAAGGCAGTTATAGCGTTTTCAAAACCAAAGGCGGCTTTAGCATTTTCAAACCAAAGGCGGCTGTAAGGTTTTCAAACCGAAGGCAGATTTAGCATTTTCAAACCTAAGGCAACATTATCGTTTTCAAACCTTCGGCAACTTTAGCATTTTGCCAAAGGCAGCTTCAGCGTTTTGAAACCAAAGGCAGCTTTAGCGTTTTGAAACCAAAGGCAGCATTAGCATTTTGAGACCACAGGCAGGTCTAGAGTTTACAAACCAAAGGCGGCTTTAGCGTTTTGAAACCAAAGGCAGCTTCAGCGTTTTGAAACAACTTCAGCGTTTCGAAACCAAAGGCAGCTTTAGCATTTTCAAACCAAGTGCAGCTCTAGCGTTTCAAACCAAATGCGGCTTTCGCGTTTTCAGACCAAAGGCAGCTTTAGCGCTTTCAAACCAAAGGCAGCTTTAGCGTTTTCAATCCAGGGCAGCTTTAGCATTTTCAAACTAAAGGAGGCTTTAGCGTTTTCAAACTAAAGGAGGCTTTAGCGATTAGAAACCAAAGGCAGCATTAGCATTTTGAAACCAAAGGCAGCTTTAGCGTTTTGAAACCAAAGGCAGCATTAGCGTTTTGATACCAAAGGCAGCTTTAGCGTTTTCAAACCAAAGGCGGCTTTAGCGCTTAGGATGAGGGGAAGGGAAGAGTGGTAGTGTGAAGGGAGAAAGGGGAGGGGTGAGAGACAGGGGTGGAAGGGAGAGGGGTGGGGGATGGGGAGAGGGGGGAAGTGTGGGGAATGAGCGGGAGCGTGGTAGCGGGGAGTGGTGCAAGAGGTGAGAGGTAATGGAAGAGGGGGGAAACGGGTGGGGCATGGGGCAGAGGGCAGTAGAGGGGTAGGGGTGGGAGAGGGGGGAAAAGGGGTTTGGGAGGGGATGTGAGTGAGGCGGGGCAGAGTGGAGGGAGAGGGGGAGCAGGAGTGGTAGGGGAGGGGGGGAGAGTGGTGATGAGTGGGGAGGGAGGGGGAGAGGGAAATATATATAAACCAAAGGCAGCTTTAATATTTTAAAGCCTTCGGCAACTTTAGCGTTTTAAAACCTTAGGCAACTTTAGCATTATGAAACTAAGGGTGGCTTTAGCATTTTGAAACCAAAGGCGGGTTTAACGCTTTGAAACCAAAGGCTGCTTTAGCATTTTGAAACCAAAGGCGGCTTTAGCGTTTTGATACCAAAGGCAGCTTTAGCGTTTTGATACCAAAGGCAGCCTTATGGCTAGTTTTCACGGGGCGACTTGACGCAAGATGTAGCCAGAGTGGAGTGGTCGTGGTCTAGCACGATATCACACGATATAACGGGGGTAGAGTAAAGAGTTCCCACGGTACTCGGCAATTCTGTCATTTGTGCGAGTGACTTGTCCGTCTCCCGATCTTTCCCGAATGAACATCGTGGACTGTAGTGTAGTTAATCACGTGGCACAAATGATGTTACTTTGTTGTCACACACTCTATTCGTTTTTTTCACCCGAGCTCTTTAATGAGCTGAAGAATAATCTGTTTTTTTAGACAAATGTTGTTTGGTGTGATGCACCTTCTCTCAATATGTGCAAGAAGTCGTCTTTTTATTTTGTCAAATATGAATAAAGACTGTATCTCACATTGACCGTGATTATTGTGTTATTTTATGATCTACTGAGAGGTGAAACTTTCAGTCTGAAGAAACTTTCAGCCCGAAACGCCACCCGTTCCTTCTCTCCAGAGATGCTGCCTGTCCCGCTGACCAGGACTGCCTCTCTCTCTCTCTCTCTCTCTCTCTCTCTCTCTCTCTCTCTCTCTCTCTCTCCCTCTCTCTCTCTCACACAGGCATGAATGGATGAACTCCGCGGGACAGGCAGCATCTACGGAGAGAAATGGACAGCGACCCATTCTTCAGGCTGCCTTATGTCTCTCTCCCCCCCCCTCACCCCAACTCCCACCCACACACGCGAATGCTGGAGAAACTCAGCGGAACGTTGTCTATTTCCTTCGTTCCATAGATGCTGCTGCACCCGCTGAGTTTCTCCAGCATTCGCGTGTGTGGGTGGGAGTTGGGGCGAGGGGGGGGGGGGGAGAGAGACATAAGGCAGCCTGAAGAATGGGTCGCTGTCCATTTCTCTCCGTAGATGCTGTCTGGCCCGCGGAGTTCCTCCAGTCATGCCTGTGTGAGAGGGAGGGAGGGAGAGAGAGAGAGAGAGAGAGGCAGTCCTGGTCAGTCCTTTGAAGATAGACACCAGTTGCTTGGAGCAACTCAGCGGGACAGGCAGCATCTCTGGAGAGAAGGAACGGGTGGCGTTTCGGGTCGAGAGCCTTCTTCACACTCTCCCTCCCTCACTCTCACACAGGCATGAATGGAGGAACTCCGCGGGCCAGGCAGCATTTACGTTCCTTCTCTCCAGAGATGCTGCCTGTCCCGCTGAGTTGCTCCAAGCAACTGGTGTCTATCTTCAAACGCCTGACCAGGACTGCCTCGCTCTCTCTCTCTCTCTCTCTCTCTCCCTCCCTCTCTCTCCGTAAATGCTGTCTGGCCCGCGGAGTTCATCCATTCACGCCTGTGTGAGAGGGAGGGAGAGAGAGAGAGAGACGCACACACAAGGTGGATGCGAAATCTTACCTGCCTGTTTCAGTGACAGACACCCACCGCCAGTAAATGAAGACACCCCCATCTTTCAGACAAAAAGAGACACACTGACATTAATTAAATGCTTGTTAGCTAGTTTTATTAGATTTGTATGTAAATAGCAAACTGGCTGGATTCACTCTATCCAACTTCCGGGTTCACCGTTGGCAGGAGTTCCCACGGTGACCGCAAGAGTTACTACTGATATCGCACGGGACACTTCGTTCATAAAATGTTGCAATGCTTAACCACAAGTGCACAAGACACTCTTGGACAAATTCAAACATGTTTGAATTTTCTCCCGAGTACCCAAGGTACACGATTACATGCCGTTAGCGCCACGGTGGTCCACGAATGCCGTATTGTTACCGCACGAGGTTCCCACGATGTCAAACTCTGGTTACCTCTTGCGTCAAGTCGCACCGTGAAAAGGGGGTTTCAGTGTTTTGAAACCAAAGGTGGCTTTAGCATTTTCAAACCTTAGGTAACTTTAGCGTTTTGAAACCAAAGGCAGCTTTAGCATTTTGAAATCAAAGGCAGCTTTAGCGTTTTGAAACACAGACAGTTTTAGCGTTTTGATACCAAAGGCAGCTTTAGCGATTTGAAACCAAAGTCGGCTTTAGCGTTTTCAAACCAAAGGCTGCTTTATCGTATTCAAATCAAAGGCAGCTTTAGTTTTTTAGAACCAAAGGCGGCTTTAATGTTTTCAAACCTTCGGCATCTTTAGCGTTTTCAAACCAAAGGCGGCTTTAGCGTTTTCAAACCAAAGCCTGCTTTATCGTTTTCAAACCAAAGGCAGCTTCAGCATTTTTAAAACCAAAGGCAGTTTAGCGTTTTCAAACCAGGGCAGCTTTAGCATTTTCAAACAAAATGAGGCTTTAGTGTTTTCAAACCTTCGGTAACTTTAGCGATTTGAAACCAAAGGCAGCATTAGCGTTTTGAAACCAAAGGCAGCTTTAGCGTTTTGAAACCAAAGGCAGCATTAGCGTTTTGATACCAAAGGCAGCTTTAGAGTTTTCAAACCAAAGGCGGCTTTAGCGTTTTCAAACCAAAGGCGGCTTTAGCTCTTAGGATGAGGGGAAGGGAAGAGGGATAGTGTGAAGGGAGAGAGGGGAGGGGTGACAGACAGGGGTGGAAGGGAGAGGGGTGGGGGATGGGGAGAGAGGGGAAGTGTGGGGAATGAGCGGGAGCGTGGTAGCGGGGAGTGGTGCAAGAGGTGAGAGATAGGGGAAGAGTGGGGGAAAGGGGTGGGGCAGAGAGGGGTAGAGGGGTAGGGGATGGGAGAGGGGTTTGGGAGGGGATGTGAGTGAGGCGGGGCAGAGTGGAGGGAGAGGGGCAGCGGGAGTGCGAGGGGGAGGAGAGTGGGGAAGAGTGGGGAGGGAGGGGGAGAGGGAAATATATATAAACCAAAGGCAGCTTTAATATTTTAAAACCTTCAGCAACCTTAGCGTTTTCAAACCTTAGGCAACTTTAGCATTATGAAACTAAGGGCGGCTTTAGCATTTTGAAACCAAAGGCGGGTTTAACGCTTTGAAACCAAAGGCTGCTTTAGCATTTTGAAACCAAAGGCAGCTTTAGCATTTTGATACCAAAGGCATCTTTAGCGTTTTGATACCAAACGCAGCTTTAGCGTTTTGATACCAAAGGCAGCTTTAGTGTTTTGAAACCAAAGGTGGCTTTAGCGTTTTCAAACCAAAGGCAACTTTAGCGTTTTCAAACCAAAGGCTGCTTTAGCGTTTTCAAACCAAAGGCTGCTTTGGCGTATTCACATGATCGGTAACTTTACCGTTTTCAAACCTTAGCCAACTTTAGCGTTTTGTAACCAAAGGCAGCTTTAGCATTTTGAAATCAAAGGCAGCTTTAGCGTTTTGAAACAAAGACAGTTTTAGCGTTTTGATACCAAAGGCAGCTTTAGCGATTTGAAACCAAAGGCGGCTTTAGTGTTTTGAACCAAAGGCGGCTTTAGCGTTTTCAAACCAAAGCCTGCTTTATCGTTTTCAAACCAAAGGCAGCTTTAGTTTTTTAGAACCAAAGGCAGCTTTAACGTTTTCAAACCTTCGGCATCTTTAGCGTTTTGAAACCAAAGGCAGCTTTAGCGTTTTTAAACCAAAGGCGGCTTTAGCGTTTTCAAACCAAAGGGAGCTTTACCGTTTGCAAACCAAAGGCAGCTTTAGGTTTTTCGAACCAAAGGCGGCTTTAACGTTTTCAAACCTTCGGCATCTTTAGCGTTTTGAAACCAAAGGCAGCTTTAGCGTTTTTAAACCAAAGGCGGCTTTAGCGTATTCAAACCAAAGATGGCTTTAAAATTTTCAAACCAAAGGCAGCTTTAGCGTTTTCAAAGCAAAGGGAGCTTTAACGTTTTCAAACCAAAGCCAGCTTTAGCATTTTCATACCAAAGGCGGCTTTAACGTTTTCAAACCAAAGGCAGCTTTAGCATTTTGAAACCAAAGGCGGGTTTAACGTTTTGAAACCAAAGGCAGCTTTAGCGTTTTGAAACCAAAGGCAGCTTTAGCGTTTTAAAACCAAAGACAGCTTTAGCGTTTTGATACCAAAGGCAGCTTTAGCGTTTTGAAACCAAAGGTGGCTTTAGCATTTTCAAACCAAAGGCAGCTTTAGCGTTTTCAAAACAAAGGCTGCTTTAGCGTTTTCAAACCAAAGGCAGCTTTAGCGTATTCAAACCTTCGGCAACTTTAGCGTTTTGAAACCAAAGTCAAGTTTAGCGTTTTCCAACCAAAGGCAGCTTAAGTGTTTTCAAACCAAATGCTGCTATAGCGTTTTCAAACCAAAGGCGGCTTTATTGTTTTCAAACCAAAGGCGGCTTTAGCAATTTCAAACCAAAGGCGGATTTAGTGTTTTCAAATCTTAGGCAACTTTACTGTTTTCAAACACTTAGGCAACTTTACCGTTTTCAAACCTTAGGCAACTTTAGCGTTTTGAAACCAAAGGCAGCTTTAGCGTTTTGAAACCAAAAGCGGCTTTAACGTTTTCAAACCAAAGGCGGCTTTAGCGTTTTCAAACCAAAGGCTGTTTTATCGTTTTCAAACCAAAGGCAGCTTTAACGTTTTCAAACCAAAGGCAGCTTTAGCATTTTCAAACCTTCGGCGACTCTAGCGTTTTCAAACTTTCGGCATCTTTAGCGTTTTGAAACCAAAGGCGGCTTTTGCGTTTTCAAACCTTCGGAAACTTTAGCATTTCAAACCTTTTGCAACTTTAGCATTTTGAAACCAAAGACAACTTTAGCGTTTATAAACCAAAGGCAACTTTAACGTTTTCAAAACAATGACAGCTTTAGCGTTTTCAAACCAAAGGTGGCTTTAGCGTTTCAGATGAGCAGAAGGGAAGAGAGGGGAAGGGGGCAGGAGGGGGGGAGGGGTGAGAGAGAGGGGTGGGGGATGGAGAGGGGGGATAGAGGGGAAGGAGGGGAGAGCGGTAGCGGGAAGTAGTGTAAGAGCGAGGGGGAGGGGGAGAGGGATGGGGTGGTGGGGGGAAGGGGGTTGGGAGAGTGGGGAAAGGGGTGGGGTAGGGGATGTAAGAGGGGCAGGGCAGAGGTGGAGAGAGGGGGTGGGGGTATATAGAGGGAGAGGGAGGGGAAGAGTGGGGTAGCGGGGAGTGGTGCAAGAGAGGTAGGGGAAGGGGTGAGAGGGGTGGGGGAAGAGGGGCAGAGGGTGGGAGAGGGGGAAGAGGTATGGGAGGGGATGTTAGTGAGGCTGCGCAGAGGTGGAGCAATGGGGTGGGGGGAAGGGGAGAGAGGAGCAGAGGGAAGGGAGAGTGGGAATGAGAGGAGTGGGGGAGGGGGGTAGTGGGGAGAGGGGATAGAGGGAAATACATATAAACCAAAGGCAGCTTTAGCATATTCAAACCTTCAGCGACTTTAGCGTTTTCAACTTTGGCAACTTTAGCATTTTCAAACCTTCGGCAACTTGAGCGTTTTCATACCAAAGGTGGCTTTAGAATTTTGAAACCAAAGGCAGCTTTAGCGTTTCAAACAAAAGGCGGCTTTAGCGTTTTCAAACCAAAGGCAGCTTTAGCGTTTTCAAACCAAAGGCGGCTTTAGCGTTTAGGATGAGGGAAAAGGGAAGAGAGGAGTAGGGGAAGGGAGAGAGGGGATGGGTGAGAGACAGGGGTGGGAGGGAGAGGGTGGAGATTGGGGAGGGCGGAGAAAGTGGAAGATTGGGAATGAGGGGGAGAGGGGTAGCAGGGAGTGGTGTAAGAAGGAGAGGAAGGGGGAGAGAGGGGTGGGGGGTGGGGGCGGAGGGGTTAAGGGGAGTGGGAGAGGGGGAAAGGGGAGGGGAGGGGATGTGAGAGGGGCGGGGCAGGGATGGAGGGGGGGTTTTGGGAGGGATGGGAGGGAGAGGGGAAGAGGCAGGGGAGAGAGTGGAAGACTGGGGAATGAGGGGGAGAGGGGTAGCTGGGAGTGGTGCAAGGAGGGAGAGGTAGGAGAAAGGGGTAAGGGATTTGGGGAGAGGGTTGGGGGATGGGGGAAGAGTGGGGAAGGAGTGATGGGTGGGAGAGGGGCGGAAGAGGTGTTTGGGAGTGGATGTGATTGGGGCGAGGCAGAGTGGAGAGATGGGTTGGGGGGAAGGGTAGAGGGAAGGAGAGGGGGAGCGGGTGTGGTAGGGGAGGGGGGTGAGTGGGGAAGAGTGGGAGGGAGGGGGAGAGGAAGTATATATAAACCAAAGGCGGCTGTAGTTTTCAAACCTTCGGCAACTTTAGCATTTTCAAACCTTAGGCAACTTTAGCATTATGAAACTAAAAGCGGCTTTAGCATTTTGAAACCAAAGGTGGGTTACCGTTTTGAAACCAAAGGCAGCTTTAGCGTTTTGAAACCAAACGCAGCTTTAGCGTTTTGATACCAAAGGCGGCTTTAACGTTTTCAAACCAAAGGCGGCTTTAGCGTTTTGAAACCAAAGACAGCTTTAGCGTTTTCAAACCAAAGGCTGCTTTAGAGTTTTCAAACTAAAGGCGGCTTTAGCAATTTCAAACCAAAGACGGATTTAGTGTTTTCAAACCCTAGGCAGTTTTCGTGTTTTCAAACCTTAGGCAACTTTAGCATTTTGAAAACAAAGGCAGTTTTAGCATTTTGATACCAAAGGCAGCTTTAGCGTTTTCAAACCTTGGGCAACTTTAGCGTTTTCAAACCTTTGTCAACTTTAGTATTTTTAAACCAAAGGCAACTTTAGCGTTTTCAAACCAAAGGCAGCTTTAGCGTTTTGAAACCAAAGGCAACTTTAGCGTTTTCAAACCAAAGGCAGCTTTAGCGTTTTCAAACCAAAGGCAACTTTAGCTTTTTCAAACCAAAGGCAACTTTAGCGTTTTTAAACCTTAGGCAACTTTAGCGGTTTCAAACCTTAGCGACTTTAGCGTTTTGAAAACAAAGGCAGCTTTAGCATTTTGAAACCAAAGGCAGCTTTAGCGTTTTGAAACCAAAAGGCAGCTTGAGCGTTTGATACCAAAGGCAGCTTTAGCGTTTTAAAACCAAAGGCTGCTTCAGCATTTTGAAACCAAAAGCGGCTTATCGTTTTCAAACCATCAGCAACTTTAGCGTTTTCAAACCAAAGGCAGATTTCGCATTTTGAAACCAAAGGCAGCTTTAGCATTTTCAAACCTTAGGCAACTTTAGCGTTTTTAAACCTTAGCCATCTTTAGCATGTTCAAACTTCGGCAACTTTAGCATTTTGAAACCAAAAGCAGCTTTAGCGTTTCCAAAGCAAAGGCGGCTTTAGCATTTTTCAAACCAAAGGTGGCTTGGCGTTTTTAAACCAAAGGGGGATTTAGCGTCTTCAAACCACAGGCAGTGTTAGAGTCTACAAACCAAAGGCAACGCAACTTTAGCATTTGCAAACCAAAACACACATGTATGTCTGAGTGTGTGTCTGCCTCTGTCTGTCTGTCTGTGCGTTTGTGGGTCTATGTGTCTGTATGCTTCGGTATGTGGGAGTCCACATGTGCTTTTATATGTGTGTGTGTGTGTGTGGGTGATGTCAGTATGTGTGTGTGTGTGTGTGTGTGTGTGTGTGTGTGTGTGTGTGTGTGTGTGTGTGTGTGTGTGTGTGTGTGTGTGTGTGTGTGGGTGATGTCAGTGTGTGTGTGGGGATGTCAGTGTGTGTGTGTGTGTGTGTGTGTGTGCGTGTGTGTGTGTGTGTGTGTCAGTGTGTGTGTGTGTGTGTGTGTGTGTGTGTGGGGATGTCAGTGTGTGTGTGTGTGGGGATGTCAGTGTGTGTGTGTGTGTGTGTGTCAGTGTGTGTGTGTGTCAATGTGTGTGTGTGTGTGTGTGTGTGTGTGTGGGTGTGTGTCTGTGTGTGTGTGTCAGTTTGTGTGTATGTGTGTGTGAGAGAGTGAGAGAGCCTGTATGTCTGAGTCTGTGTGGGTCTGACTGTCTGTGTGTGTGTCAGTGTCTGTGTGTGTGTCAGTGTGTGTGTGTGTGTGTGTGTCAGTGTGTGTGTGTGGGGGGGGGTGTCAGTGTGTGTGTGTGTGGGGGGGTGGGGGGTGTCAGTGTGTGTGTGAGTGTGTAGAGGGATGTCATTGTGTGTGTGTCAGTGTGTGTGTGTCAGTGTGTGTGTGTGTATGTGTGTGTGAGAGAGAGTGAGAGAGCCTGTATGTCTGAGTCTGTGTGTCTGCCTCTGACAGTCTGTCTGTCTGTATGTCTGTCTGTCTGTCTGTCTGCGTGTGCGGGTCTATGTGTCTGTATGCTTCGGTATGTGGGAGTCCACGTGTGCTTTTATATATGTGTGTGTGTGTGTGTGGGAGGGGGGTGTCAGTGTGTGTGTGTGGGGGAGGGGGTGTCAGTGTGTGTGGGGGTGTCAGTGTGTGTGGGGGTGTCAGTGTGTGTGTGTGTGTCAGTGTGTGTGTGTCACTGTGTGTGTGTCTGTGTGTCAGTGTGTGTGGGTGTGTCTGTGTGTCAGTGTGTGTATGACAGTGTGTGTGTGTGTGGGGGTGACAGTGTGAGTGTGTGTGTGTGGGTGTCACTGTGTGTGTCAGTGTGTGTGTCTGTGTGTCAGTGTGTGTGTGTGTGACTGTGTATGTCAGTGTGTGTGTGTGTCTAACCTCTAACGCTCTAACCTCTCTGCCTCAGAGGGCGGTGGAGACAGGTACTCTGGATAACTCTCTTCCCCCTCTCTTGCTCCCTATCTCTCTCTCTCTCCCTCCCTTCTCTCTGAGGGGTGATCACAGTGTGTGTCTGAGAGAGAGTGAGAGAGCCTGTATGTCTGAGTCTGTGTGGGTCTGACTGTCATGTGTGTGTCAGTGTGTGTGTGTTAGTGAGTGTGTGTCAGTGTGTGTGTGTCAGTGTGTGTGTGTGTGAGAGAGAGTGAGAGAGCCTGTATGTCTGAGTCTGTGTGTCTGACTCTGACTGTCTGTCTGTCTGTCTGTCTGTGCGTGTGCGGGTCTATGGTCTGTATGCTTCGGTATGTGGGAGTCCACGTGTGCTTTCATATATGTGTGTGTGTGTGTGTGTGTGTGTGTGTGTGTGGGAGGGGGTGTCAGTGTGTGTGGGGGTGTCAGTGTGCGTGTGTGTGGGGGAGGGGGCGTCTGTGTGTGTGGGGGTGTCAGTGTGTGGGGATGTCAGTGTATGTGTGTGTGGGGGAGGGGGTGTCTGTGTGTGTGGGGGTGTCAGTGTGTGTGGGGGTGTCAGTGTATGTGTGTGTGGGGGAGGGGGTGCTTCGGTTCTGTTCTCAATAACCAACCCAATCTCCTGGTGGCTCAGCACTTCAACTCCCCCTCCCATTCCGAATCCGACGTTTCTGTCCTGGGCCTCCTCCATGGCCAGAGTCCCACCGCAAATTGGAGGAGCAAACACTTCATATTGTGGAAGGAAATTGGAATGGGAGGGGAAGGAGGGAGAAAGCAAGGACTACCTGAAATTGGAGGTCAATGTTCATACCGCTGGGGTGTAAACTACCCAAGTGAAATATGAGGTGTTGCTCCTCCAATTATTGAAGTATTCAGTATTAAAGTTATGTAAAATATTGTTGTAATGTAGAGGCAAAACCAAACGTTGTGAATAAACGGTTTCTTTATTCAGGCATTAATGGTAGATATACATGCACGTTTAGTCCTTTAATACAAAGTCATTGTTGCTGCTGTG
>JAWMAR010001896.1:0-89076 GCA_036785375.1 Leucoraja ocellata
AAGAACAAAATAATGGAACAATTTTACAGTTCAGTGTTAGCGTCAAACGGACAGTTACCTCAAGTCCTGACACTTGTGCAGAGCTGGTCCCAGCCGCTGGAGACCTTCACACTGAATGCGGCAGTCCTTCAGATCGAGGTGTTTGATTGTATCACAGTGCCTGATGACATGAGACAGGACCGCATAGTCAATCGGGGTCAGTCCCAGTCCACGGAATGAAAGTGTTTCTACAGATCCCAGTGTCTGCTGAGCCAATGCAGGATTCTGAGACTCAAACAGGTAGTGCAGCGTGTTCAGGAGACTCCGTGTTATCAGCTTCACTCCATGTGTTTTCAGCCTGGCGTTTTAAAGGAAATATAGTGTAGAGGGGAGAGGGGGAAGAGAGAAAAGAGAGGGGAAAGATAGAGAGGAGAGGGGGATAGAAAGGAGAGAAGGAGAGCGGAAAGATAGAGAGGAGAGGGGGATAGAAAGGAGAGGGGGAGAGGGGAAAGATAGAGAGGAGAGGGGGGGAGAAAGGAGAGAGGGAGCAGGAAAGATGGAGAGGAGAGGGGGAGAGAGAGAGCGGAGGATGAATTTTAAAGGAATTGCCGATTTCACTATCGGAGCAGATTTGCAAGTTTGACCCCAGCGTCTGAAGAAGGAGCTCGGCCCGAAACGTTGCCTATTTCCTTCACTCCATAGAAACTGCCTCACCCGCTGAGTTACTCCCGCATTTGTGTCTACCGCCATTCAATCGTTAGTTAACATCAGACTGGTGGCGATCGTGCGTGAGGGCGTGCGTGTGTGGCGGGCCCTGAACAACTGCAGAAGGACCTCTTTGCTCCTAGACTCAACGGGCCAAACTGTACACAATACTCCAGGTGTGGTCTCATCAGGGCCCTGAACAACTGCAGAGGGACCTCATTGCTCCTAGACTCAACTCCTCGTTTTCTTTAGTGTAATTTCCAAATAAAATGAAAACATATTTTACACATTGTGGACAACTGAATGTTTGAAATATGTTCTTCAAACAGTTTAGTCCAGTTCAGTTTGGAGATACAGCGCGGAAACAGACACAGAGTCGATGCAGACCAACGATCGCCGCACACTAACACTATCCCACACACACACACAAACACACACACACACTAGGGGACAATTTACAATCTTTACCAGAAGCTAATTAACCTGCAAACCCGCACATCTTTGGAGTGTGGGGGGAAACCGGAACGCCCGGAGAAAACCCACGCAGGTCACGGGGAGAGAACATGCAAACTCCGCACACACAGCTCCCGTGATCGGGATCGAACCCGGGTCTCTGGCGCCGTGAGCCGGCAACTCTACCGCTGGGCCACCGGATGCCAGAGAGGGAGGAAGATGTCTCTTTACCTCATCTGTCTCTCCCCCCCCCCCTCTCTCTCTCTCTCTCTCTCTCTCTCTCTCTCTCTCTCTCTCTCTCTCTCTCTCTCTCTCTCTCTCTCTCTCTCTCTCTCTCTCTCTCTCTCTCTCTCTCTATCTCTCTCTCTCCCCCTCTCTCTCCTTTTCTCTCTCCCTCACCCTCTGTCTCCCTATCTCTCCTCTCTCTCTCTCACTCCCTTGCTCTCTCCCTCAACCTCTCATAAACCCTCTCTCTATCTCTGCTCTCTCTCTCTCTCTTCTCTCTCTCTCTCTCTCTCTCTCTCTCTCTCTCTCTCTCTCTCTCTCTCTCTCTCTCTCTCTCTCTCTCTCTCTCTCTCTCTCTCTCCCCTTCTCTCCCTCCCTCTCTCCCTCTCTCTCTCTCAGGAGAAGGAGAGAGAGGGAGAGAGAGGGAGAGTGAGAGAAAGGAGAGAGGAAAAGGGAAAGGTAGAGGGGAGAGAGGGAGAGGGATAGATAGAGGGCAGGGGAGGAGAGGGGAGGGCAGAGAGATAGAGTGGAGGAGAGGAGACAACGAGCGAAAGATGGGAGGGAGATAGAGGGAGTGGGGAAGAGAGATAGATGGAGGGGGAGGGATGGAGGAGTGTGGGCTACGAGAGGGAGGAGGAGAGGTGGGGGGAGGGAGGGAAAGAGAGAGAGAGAAATGAATAATTAAATGAAAAGATGATAAATTGAGTGATGGCGGGAGAGGGAAGGAGAGATGGAGGGAGAGAGGGAGAGATAAAGTTAGAGGAGAGGAGAGAGAGAGAGGGAGAGGGAGACAGAGATAGAAACATAGAAAATAGGTGCAGGAGTAGAGGCCATTCGGCCCTTCGAGCCTGCACCGCCATTCAATATGATCATGGCTGATCATCCAACTCAGTATCCTGTACCTGCCTTCTCTCCATACCCCCTGATCCCTTTAGCCACAAGGGCCATATATAACTCCCCTGAAATTTAGCCAATGAACTGGCCTCAACTACCTTCTTGTGGCAGAGAGTTCCAGAGATTCACCACTCTCTGTGTGGGAAATGTTTTCCTCATCTCGGTCCCTTATCTTAAACCTTGACCCCTTGTTCTGGACTTCCCCAACAGCGGTAACAATCTTCCTGCATCTAGCCTGTCCAACCCCTTAAGAATTTTGTAAGTTTCTATAAGACCCCCCCCCCCCCCCCCTCCCTCAATCTTCTAAATTCCAGCGAGTACAAAACCGAGTCTATCCAGTCTTTCTTCATATGAAAGTCCTGACATCCCAGGAATCAGTCTGGTGAACCTTCTTTGTACTCCCTCTATGGCAAGAATGTCCTTCCTCAGATTAGGAGACCAAAACTATACGCAATACTCCAGGTGTGGTCTCAGCAAGACCCTGTACAACTGCAGAAGGACCTCGTTGCTCTTGTACCTAACTCTTCTTGTTATGATGGCCAACAGGCCAATACTGTACACAGTACTTCAGATGTGGTCTCACCAGGGCCCTGAACAACTGCAGAAGGACCTCTTTGCTCCTAGACTCAACTCTTTCTTCGTTTTCTTTAGTGGCCTTTCGAAATAAAATGAAACAAATATTTTACACTTTGTTGACAACTGAATGTTTGAAATATGTTCTTCAAACAGTTTAGTCTCGTTTAGTTTTGAGATACAGCGCGGAAACGCACCTCGGCCCAACGAGTCGGTGCCGACCTGCGATCCCCGCACACTAGCACTATCCTACACACACACACACACACACACTGGGGGACAAATTACAATCTTTACCAGAAGCCAATTAACCTGCAAACCCGCACGTCTCTGGAGTGTGGGTGGAAACAGGAACGCCCGGAAACCCACGCAGGTCACGGGGAGAGAACATGCAAACTCCGCACACACTTATCTTTCCCTCACTCCCCCTCTCTCTCTCTCTCTCTCTCTCTCTCTCTCTCTCTCTCTCACACACACACATGCTCTTTCTCTCTATTTATCACTCTCTCCCCCTCTGTCTCTCTTCCCTCACGCTCTTTCTCTCCCCGCTCTCTCACTTCCTTGCTCTCTCCATCACTCCCCTCTCTCTCTCTCTCTTCTATTATCTGCTTCTCTCACCCCACACTCCCTCTCTCTCTCTTTCTTCTCTCTATCTATCTCTCTCTCTCTCTTCTCTCCTCTCTTCTCTCCTCTCTCTCAATCTCTCCAAAACGTCCTAAAAACTTTCTCAAAAGTTTCTGAAAACTTTTCAAAACTTACTAAACTTCTCAAAAGTTTCTGAAAACGTTTCAAACCTCTCCTAACTGTCTCTCACACTCATTCCTTCCATCTCTCTCCCTCCCTCCTTTTCCTCTCCATCCCACCGTCAATGCATCAAATAACAACAAAAAAACACCCCGGATCTAACATCCGGAGTTTCGCTCTCACCCGGACACATTAGACCCGCCGTTCCGCTTTGACAGCGCCGGGGCGCTGCCCTAAAGCGTCCCCACTCCCGCCGGAAGCGCCTTTGTGGACGAGAGGTTCGTCACTCAACGGTGCGGGAATGCAGCTGTGAAGATGAGATGAGGATAAAAGCGCCGGCATGCAGCGGGAGAGTCAGCAATGCAGCCAGTGATGCATGCATTCCTTTAATGCAGCAGGGGGAGCATGCACAGGCGCTGGCAGGCCGATCCCCTCACTTTATAATGCACCCTATATGTGGCCCTACAATGCAGCGGGAGAGTCAGAAATTCAGCCAGTGATGCATGCATTCCCTTTAATGCAGCAGGGGGAGCATGCACAGGCGCTGGCAGGCCGTCCCCCCCTCCTCCCTCTCTCTTTATCTCCTATCTTTCTCTCCCTCTCTTTTTCCCGCTCTCCCTCTCCTCATCGTTGTCACTGGCATCGTTGGCCCGGAAAACTGGCCCGACGCGCCGCCTCGGAGGGGAGGGGGGCAGCCACCAGGTGAGCCCGCTTTACGGGGTCTCTTGCCTGGCGCTTCTCAGCTGCCACCGGACCATTCCCTCCCGGAAGATACAGAGCGCTGCTACCTACCTGCTGGGCCGGAAAACTGGCCCGACGCGCCGCCTTGGAGGGGAGGGGGGCAGCCACCAGGTGAACCGGCTGCTTCAGGCTGTTCCTTTCTCCCCCCTTCCCCCCCCCCCCCCCCACCCTCTCGGATACGATCTGAGGCTGCAGCGGACTTTTCCGCTCCCCCTGCTCCCCTCGGCCTCGCCATCGCGGGGTGAACACCGGAACCTGCGGACACTGCCCCGGGCTTCCAGTTCTGCAGACCTAAAGAGTCCATCCCCTTCCCGGTTTGGCCTGGTGAATGCCAGATCGTGGCTAATAAAACTTTTATCTTGAGGATTTCTTCCTCTCCCGAGACCTGGGCTTCCTCTGGGTGACAGAGACTTGGATCGGTCCTGGTGAGTCCAGTACTTTTGTTGAACTTCTACCGGCGGGCTGCTCCTATTTCAACACGCCGCGGATGTCGGGCCGTGTGGTGGAACTGCAGTCGTTTTTTTTTATTTTTATTTTTTATTTTTATTTTTTTTTTTTCCTTTCAATTAAAAGATTTTTATTTATTTATTTTTTTTATTAGAAGTACGGTAAATTACAATCCTACACAACACATATATCTTAATACATTTTTTGTACCGCTTCATTTTTTTGAGCTTTAAGAAAAAGGTAGAAGTAAGGAAAGTAAAGAAAGTGCAAGAGAGTCGTGCAGTGCAAGAGTGTTGGAAAAGAAAGCCCCTTAGGAAAGAAGTTAGAGAAGGAAGTAAAGTGAGAAAATAGACCCTAGAAAAGAAAGAAAGAGAAAATAGAAACAATCGCTCTATTATAACATTAAACTCCGCAGAAAGGGGACTACCAACCAAGCCTGTTTTTGTTATTTTACCTCCCGTTACCAGGTCCTGATTCCACTTATTTTATATATTTGTTTTTTTTTTTAGATTACTATTGCACCTCATACTTGTAATAGGCCCAGAAACATAGACCACGTCTTTTGGAATTGGTCTGCTTTACCTGCTAGGAGGAATCTCATCTCTTCCAGATGTAATGTTTCAAACATATTTGATATCCACATTTTATTGTTGGTGTCGGCGCATTTTTCCAGAATTTTAAGTATAAGCTTTTTTCCCATTATTAGCCCGTAATTAAATAAATTCCTCTGAAACACGTTTAATTCAGGGTTATCTTCCGATATTCCGAAGATAATCCATTCTGGTTTTGGTACCAGTTTTATTTTGATCAATTTTGAAAAAGTATCAAATATTTCATATCAGAATTTTTGGATTTTTGTACAAAAAACAAAAGAGTGCGCTATGGTAGCTTCTTGACAAAGGCATTTATCACAGATTGGTGAAACATTAGGGAAGATTTTATTTAATTTAGTTTTTGAATAATATAATCTATGTAATGTTTTAAATTAGATGAGCGTATGTCGTACGTTGATCGAACATTTATGCACCTGTAGTAAATGATTATCCCAGGTCTCTTTTGAGATTTTTATAGCTAATTCTTGTTCCCAATCTTTTCTAATTCCATCTGTTGTGGGTATTTCTATGTTTAAAATGATATTATATAGATACGATATTAAATTAGCTGATTCCGCCTTGGTCTTCATTGCTTCATCCAATAAGTCGGAAGACATATTATGATAGTCTTTTGTGTGTTTTTTCAGATAATCACAAATTTGAAGATATTTAAAATATTGGTTATTTTTCAAATTATATTTCAGTTGTAGTTGTTGAAATGATAGTAAATTCCCCAATTCATACAGATCTTCGAGCGTTTTAATTCCCATTCTTTCCCATTGTATAAATGATTTGTCTATGATTGATGGTTTAAACGATGGATTATTGACTATTGGTATTAAAAGAGATAGGTTTCTTAATTTTAAATTCTGTTTTATTTGTTTCCATGTTCTTATTGTGTTATGTATAATTGGATTTTTATTATAATTTTTATTATTCAAATTTATTGGTGAGAGGATGGTCGCTCCTATATTACTCGGGGAGCAGTCCCCTTTTTCCATTACCATCCAGTCCGCCTGCTGTGCAGAATTGTCCAGCAGGTGAATCATATGTTTAATATTTACTGCCCAATTATAATACATAAAATTAGGGAGCGCTAGACCCCCCCAGCTCTTTTCGTTTATTAAGGTGTGCTATTTGTATTCTATGGGATTTATAATCCCATATAAAATTTGTAATGTCTGAGTCCAATTTTTTGAAAAACTTTTTTGGGAGATATATAGGTATTGATTGAAATAGGTATAGAATTTGTGGTAAGAAAACCATTATAATAGCATTTATTCTGCCTATTAAGGACATCGGAAGTGTTTTCCAGAATTTAATCAGATTATTCAATTTCTTGAGTAAGGGATTATAATTGGCTTTAAACATATCCTGGTAATTTCTAGTAATTTCAATTCCCAAATATTTGAATTTTTCTGTAGCTATTTTAAAGGGAAATTTCCGAAGATGTGTTGAGTCTTTTGGTTTTCTGCAGTCGTTTTTAAAAGCAATTTTAAATGCAAACAGTGCACTACGTTATCAACTTTTTCCAGCTTTGAAGCTACTTTGGTTGAGGTGGGTCGCCCCGGCACGGTGCTGTGTGGTGTCATCTACAGACCCCCCAAATACCATAAGGACTTTGTGAGTGACTTTTCTGAGTTTCTAGCTGGGATTATACCCAACTATGACCGTATCCTCTTGGTTGGGGACTTTAATATTCACGTGTGCTGTCCCGATAAACCGTTGACGAAGGACTTTTTAAATCTTATTGATTCTTTTAATTTTGCACAGTGTGTGTCTGGTCCCACACACGAACAGGGACATATATTGGACCTTGTACTATCTTATGGTTTGCCTGTGTTAAACTTGGAGGTCTGTGACAGTGTGTTTTCTGATCACATGCCGGTAATATTTGATGTTGGTTTCTCCAGTGCTGCAGTTAGACCTGTTGCGTCTGCTCGGCGCTGTCGGACCATTAACCCCTGTACTGCTGGCCAGTTGTCTGCCGCCTTCAATCAGCTCTGTGCCCCCTCTGCTTCCATTTCCATCGGTACGGAGGAGATTAGTTCTTGGTTCCACTCTTCCTGTAGAACTATTCTAGACTTTGTGGCCCCATTAAAAACTTTGCAGCCCAGAGCTAAACCCGAGCCCTGGTTCTGCGACGCAACTCGTACAGCTCGACGGGAGTGTCGGAGAGCTGAGCGAATGTGGAAGAAGAACAGGCTAGAGGTTTCATCGCAAATCCTAAAGGACAGCTGGCGAAACTACCAAGATACTGTTAAAGAGGCAAAAGGATATTATCTCTCTAATATAATAGTGTCTAAGCGCCACGATCCACGTGCGTTATTCAAAACTATTGATTCTGTTTTAAATGCCCCACAGCCTGTCTGCCTGGAAGCATCGCCCGAATTGTGCAACGACTTCCTTCACTTCTTTATAAACAAGGTTGTTTCTATTAGGGCTCTTATCTCAGCTCCTGCCTCAGACCCACCTGTTCTGGCCCCTTGCCGGGTGGCATTTGATAAGTTTGTTCCCCTGACGCTGTCGGGTCTAGAGGATGTGGTTACCCATATCAAGCCGTCGGGTTCCTCATGTGATGCTGTCCCTCCTCTTCTTTTTAAAGAGGTCTTCCCGAGCATAGGGCATTCGGTCTTCGCCATCATAAACAGTAACTTGTCTTCTGGGGTTGTCCCCGTAAAATTTAAACATGCTGTAGTGCAGCCATTACTCAAGAAACCTGGCCTGGACCAGACTGTCCTGGTCAATTTTAGGCCAATCTCCAAGCTGCCATTTATCTCGAAAATCATGGAGAAAGTAGTTTATGCCCAGTTGAAACTCTTCCTGGGTGAGCACAACATCCGGGAGGTCTTTCAGTCTGGTTTCAAGGCTATGCATAGCACAGAGTCGGCTTTGCTAAGGGTCTCTAACGACATCCTCCTGGCAAACGACTCCGGTAATTATGTGGTTCTTGTCTTGCTGGACCTATCTGCCGCCTTCGACACTGTGGACCATGGAATATTAATTTCCCGATTACAGCAACAAGTGGGCATCTGTGGTAGTGCCCTGGGATGGTTCAGGTCCAATCTGGCAGATAGAACCATGCGTGTTAGCCTTGGTGGCCTTGAATCTTCCTCTGCTCCCTTGGCATATGGGGTTCCACAGGGCTCAATTTTAGGGCCCCTGCTTTTCTCCCTTTATCTACTTCCACTGGGCTCAATTTTAAGAAGGCATGGCATCTCCTTTCACTTTTACGCGGATGATAGCCAGTTGTACATGCCACTCAGGAAAGAAGATAATTATTCCCTAAAATCACTTCTGTCTTGTCTTGAGGATATTAAGTCCTGGATGGCCTTAAACTTTCTGGGACTGAACGAAAAAAAGACAGAAGTGATTTTGTTCGGCCCTAATGGCTGCCGTGAACCTCCCTTTGTTGACTTGGGTCCACTGGCAGTGTTCGTAAAGCCAACAGTTTTAAACCTGGGTTTTATGATGGACGGTGATTTTAAATTAGATAAACAAATAGGCGCAGTGGTTAAGTCCAGCTTCTTTCACCTAAGGAAGCTGGCAAAGTTGAAGCCCATTCTCGAGCGGCAGCATTTTGAAACAGTAATCCATGCCTTTATTTCATCTCGGCGGGATTACTGTAACGCACTCTACTCTGGAGTCTCACAAGCTTCGTTGGCTCGTCTCCAGTTGGTCCAAAATGCTGCCATTCGCCTTTTAACCGGAACTCGAAAGAGAGAGCACATTACGCCAATTTTGGCCTCCCGTCACTGGCTCCCAGTGCACTTTCGAGTTCATTTTAAAATTATTTTATTTGTTTTAAAATCATTGAATGGCCTTGCCCCGCCTTACCTCTCTCAGCTGCTCCACCTATATGCTCCTACCCGGTGGCTCAGGTCAGCGGATCAGCTGCTCCTTGAGGTACCAAGGTCTAAGCGGAAGCTCAGAGGGGATAGACCCTTTTCTGTTGCTGCCCCGGCATTCTGGAACACCTTGCCGCTGCAGATCAGACAGACCCCTTCACTGTCCATCTTTAAATCCTGCCTAAAAACTCACTTTTATTCACTGGCTTTCGACATTGGCTGAGACATTGTTCCTGTTTTAGTGCTTTTAAATGTCTTTTAATTTTTACTGTTTTTATAGTCCTGTCGTCTTAATGGTTTTAGTAGTTTGTAATAACTTTATGTTGACTTCCCATGTACAGCACTTTGTGGTAACTGATGTTGTCTAAAAGCGCTTTATAAATAAAGTTATTATTATTATTATTATTATTACTGATCAGTCCAATCACCGTGGTGTCATCGGCAAATTTAATGATGGCGTTGGAGCCATTCTTAGGGATGCAGTCGTGGGTGAAGAGGGAGTAGAGGAGAGGGCTGAGCACACAGCCCTGTGGCACTCCGGTGTTCAGTGTTATAGTGGAGGAGGTGAGGTTATTGACCCTAACAGACTGTGGTCTGTTGGTGAGGAAATCCAGTGTCCAGTTGCAGAGGGAGGTGGAGATGCCAAGTCCACTGAGTTTGGTGATCAAGCTGACGGGGATGACAGTGTTAAAGGTGGAGCTGAAATCAATGAACAGCAGCCTGATGTATGAGTTGTTGTAGTCCAGGTGGGTCAGGGCAGAGTGTAGGGCCGCCGATATGGCGTCCTCTGTAGACCTGTTGGTCCGGTAGGCAAACTGATGGAGGTCCAGTGTGGGGAGGTGGAGGCTGGCTTTGAGGTGAGCCAAGATCAGACGCTCAAAGCACTTAGCAATGACAGGGGTGAGTGCCACTGGGCAGAAATCGTTGAGACTCCCTGTGGCTGATTATTTGGGCACTGGCACGATGGTTGATGTCTTGAGGCAAGTGGGGACAACACCCTGGGCCAGTGAGAGATTGAAAATGTCGGCGAGGACTGGGGATAGTTGTCCAGCACATGCCCTAAGCACCCGGCCAGGGATGCCATCGGGGCCGGCAGCTTTGCGCTCATTCACCTTGCTCAGTGCATCTTGTACAGCAGAGGTGGAAAGGCTGAGAAGTTGTTCATTCGGGGGTGGAGCAACTTTAATGGCTGTGGTTTTGTTGTCCCGGTCAAAACGAGCATAGAAGTGGTTTAGCTCGTCAGGCAGGGTGGCGTTGTCTGGGGGAGGGGTGTTAACTTTCTGGTAATCGGCAAGCGATTTGATAGTTGTTATGGAAATGCTCCTCAATTGAGTGATTGAGTTTAGCAGTCCTAATTCCCATTTTCAGATTGGCCCTGGATGAGCTGTATCCCTCAGTGTCGCTAGATCTGAAAGCGGCATCGCGAGCCTTCAGTAGGAGTCTGACCTCCCTGCTCATCCACGGCTTCTGGTTAGGGAAGGTCTTTATCTCCTTGTGGGCAGTGACATTATCGGTACAGAATTTTATATAGTCCAGAACTGTTGAGGTGTACGAGTTGATGTCCACTTGTGAATTGAAGGTGGACTGAGTAGCAAAGAGACTCCAGTCTGTCTGCTGAAACTGCTCCTGTAAGTCAGAGACAGCCCCCTCAGGCCAAACCTTCACTGTCCTCACGGTAGGTTTCACACGTCTGATCAGAGGTGTGTATTTGGGGAGCAGGGACAGAGATAGGTGGTCAGACTGTCCAAGGTGGGGGAGGGGGAGGGCTTTGTAGGCTTCAGTAATATTAGTGTGAAGTCCAGAATATTGTTTCCTCTGGTTGGGCAGGAAACATGCTGATGGAACCTGGGGAGTACAGTTTTAAGGTCGGAGTGGTTGAAATCACCCGCAACAATAAATGCCCCCTCTGGATGAGCAGATAGATGTTTGCTGATAGCAGCTTGCAGCTCTTCCATTGCTAGCCTGGCATTAGCGTCCGGGGGAACATATACTGCAGTGATAACAGTCGATGTGAATTCCATGGGCAAATAGAAGGGCCTGCACTTTAACATCAGGTATTTCAGGTCAGCAGAGCAGTGACTACCAATCCTTGACCTCCCGGTGGCTCAGCACTTCAACTCCCCCTCCCACTCCGTCTCCGACCTCTCTGTCCTGGGTCTCCTACATGGCCACAGCGAGCAGCACCGGAAATTGGAGGAACAGCACCTCATATTCCGTTTGGGGAGTCTGCATCCCGGGGGCATGAACATCGAATTCTCCCAATTTTGTTAATCCTTGCTGTCTCCTCCCCTCCCTCGGTCCCCCCTGCTGTCTCCTCCCATCCCCCAGCCTTCGGACTCCTCCTCCTTTTTCCTTTATTATCCCCGCCCCGATCAGTCTGAAGAAGGGTTTCGGCCCGAAACGTTGCCTATTTCCTTCGCTCCATAGATGCTGCTGCACCCGCTGAGTTTCTCCAGCTTTTTTGTGTAACCTTCGATTCTCCAGCATCTACAGTTCCTTCTTCGACACTGTGTATACTCCACTGCGTTATCTCTTCAAGATATGCCTACCTTGAAGAAGTTATCCTCTTCTCTCCGGAGACAGTTTCACAACCTCCTCTCTAACTGTCCCCCTCTCTGTGAGCCCCCCTGCCCTCCAACTGTACGGCCACATCTTTACCCAGACTCGATACCACAGACACATCTGCTTCCTCGGGGCCTGCCTGCGCCTCCATCTCATACCCCATGGCTTCCAGCTCCAGTTCCTTACCTCCAAGTTCGGACCCCAACCGGACCATCGGTACCGACTGGCCATCCACGGCACACCCAGCAATTCTCCAACCGGGCACTGAGATCCACCCTGGCCGCGATGCGCCGGCACCAGCAGGACCTCGCATTGACACTCCCTGAACTTCAGGCCTCACTAACCCAGACCTGCAACGGACCCCAATTATATTTTATCCGCCGGAAGATCCACCTCTTCAATCAACAATTCCTGGCCCATCTGAACACAAGGACCTCAAATTATCGCGCCTCCAGTCCGCTCCCGACGCCCCGCAACACCCGCAGACTCCGGGCCCCAACTCTGCCCTACATCGCCTGCCCGAGTCCCGCGACGCCATCTTGGCCACGAGGAGCGCCTTCAATACTCACCAGGACGCTGCCTTCACCGACCTCCACGTTGATGCCGCCGCCGCCGACCCTCACCTGCCGACCGATGACGCCCGGCTTCGCAGCTTCGGTAACTCGGACTTTCTTCCCCCCGCCGATTCCTCCGACCCTCGCCGCCCTCTGGGACAACCTAGCCTCATCGTCGCACCGGGCCTACTCAACGTTGCCGTCGCACTGGGCCCCCCCCAATAACGCCGCTGAATCGGACCTACCGGGCATCGCCGCTGGACCCGACCTACCGGGCATCGCCGCGGGACCGGGGCTCTCCCAGCATGGCCGATGCACCGCACCCGACCCATCTCTTCGCCTTCCCGGGCTGGCCGAGCCGTGCCGCCCCGCCGACCATCCGCCCACCGGGACCTCCAACACATCGCCCGCGGACCCCGACTCAACCGCCCATCGACTCCGAACATCGGGTCCGCTGACCCGCGCCACTGGACTCCCACCATCGGGTCCGTTGGCCCGCGCCACTGGACTCCCACAATCGGGTCCGTTGACCCTCGCCACTCCACCTCCCTCCAACAACCCACAGCCGTCGCCCTACCTGGAGCCTGGACTCTCCACTGGGCCTGAAGCCTTCACGCTGCTTACTCCCACTCTCCTGGGGTTGACTCCACTGGGTCCTAGTAATAATAATAATAATAATAATAATAATAATAATAATAATAATAATAATCTTATTTATATAGCACATTTTTAGTCAACTTGCATTGACCCCAAAGTGCTTCACATAATTACATTACATTTACACACAGGCAAAGGTGGGTGAAGTGTCTTGCCCCAAGGACACAACGACAGTATGCACTCAAGCGGGATTCGAACCGGCGACCTTCCGGTCGCCAGCCGAACACTTAGCCCATTGCGCCATCTGTCGCCCCGGCCTGGTCTAGTGCCAGTCGACCCAGCCTGGTCTACCTCAGTGGCAGTTCGACTGTCTTCCCCCACCCCCTCTAACTGTGTGACCCCTGCTCTTCCCCACCCACACCACAGCCCTCTTACACCCCCACCCCCTCACCACCCACCACCCCCACACCACCCACCACCCCCCCACCACACATCACCTCATCCCCAGTCCACCCAGCTGCCTTCCTCCGGCCCCAACCCCCATCCCTGTCGGGTGTTCACCATCCTCCCCGACCTCCCCCTCTCCAACACCGAACGGTCTGTCCTCAACAGAGGTCTTACCTTTGTCCCCCTCCGTCCCCACCTCAATGAATTCCGCGCCCACCACGACTTGGAGCGCTTCTACCGTCGCCTCCGCCTCACAGCGTACTTCCATGGGAAGGAGTCCTCGCCCACCACTGATGACCCCTTTTCCCGTCTCCAACGCAGCCCCTCCTCGTAGAACCCCCTCGTGGCCAATTTCCGGCTTTAGAACTTTTCATCAATAACTGCCGTCGCGACATCAACCGCCTCAATTTCTCCACTCCCCTGTCTCACTCCAATCTCTCACCACATGAACATTCTGCAATCGACTCACTACGCAACAACCCAAATTTGGTTATCAAACCCGCCGACAAGGGAGGTGCCGTGGTAGTCTGGCGCGCCGATCAATACAAAGCTGAGGCCACGCGCCAACTATCGGACACCTCCTCCTACTTACCCCTGGACCATGACCCCACTGACGAGCACCAGGCCACCATCTCCAGCACCATCACCGACTTCATCCACTCCAATGCCCTACCCGACCGAGCCTCCAACCTCGCACAGCCCGATTTTACCTTCTCCCTAAAATCCACAAACCTGACGGTCCCGGAAGACCCATTGTCTCTGCCTGTTCGTGCCCCACCGAACTCATTTCCAAATACCTTGACTCCATCCTATCACCCTTGGTTAAATCCCTCCCTACCTATGTTCAAGACACCTCAGACACTCTCCGTCGTCTCCGCGCATTCCATTCTCTAGGCCCTCACCCCCTCATCTTCACCATGGACGTCCAGTCACTCTACACCTCCATCCCCCACCACGATGGTCTCAAAGCCCTCCGGTTCTTCCTCGACCAGAGAAGCAACCTATACCCAGCCACTGTCACTCTCCTCTGCCTAGCAGAGCTGGTCCTTACCCTCAATAACTTCACGTTCGACTCCTCCCATTTCCTCCAAATACAAGGCGTAGCTATGGGCACATGCATGGGCCCCAGCTATGCCTGCCTATTTGTCGGTTACGTCGAGCAATCCTTGTTCAATACATACCAGGGCCCCATCCCCGACCTCTACCTCCGCTACATCGACGACTGCTTTGGTGCCACCTCCTGCACCCGCACACAACTGACTGACTTCATCCACTTCACCACTAACTTCCATCCGGCACTCAAATACATCTGGACCATTTCCGACACCTCCCTACCGTTCCTTGACCTCACTATCTCCATTGCAGGTGATAGACTTCTGACCGACATACATTATAAACCCACTGACTCCCATGGCTATCTGGACTACACTTCTTCCCACCCTGCTTCCTGTAAGGACTCCATCCCTTACTCCCAATTCCTCCGTCTACGCCGCATCTGCTCCACGGATGAGGCGTTCCACACCAGGACATCTGAAATGTCCTCATTATTCAGGGCACGGGGGTTCCCCTCCTCCACCATAAATGAGGCTCGCACCAGGGTCTCTTCCATACCCCGCAACACTGCTCTCTCTCCCCATCCCCCCACACGCAACAAGGGCCGAGTCCCCCTAGTCCTCACCTTTCACCCCACCAGCCGTCACATACAAAAAGTAATCCTCCGTCAGTTTCGCCACCTCCAACGTGACCCCACCACTCGCCACATCTTCCCATCTCCCCCCGTATCTGCCTTCCACAGAGACCGCTCCCTCCATAACTCCCTTGTCAATTCTTCCCTTCCCTCTCGTACCACCCCCTCCCCGGGCACTTTCCCTTGCAACCGCAAGAGATGCAACACTTGTTCCTTTTCCTCCCCCCTCGACTCCGTTCAAGGACCCAAGCAATCGTTTCAGGTGCGACAGAGGTTTACCTGCATCTCTTCCAACCTCATCTATTGCGTCCGCTGCTCTAGATGTCAGCAGATCTATATCGGTGAGACCAAGCGGAGCTTGGGTGATCGTTTCGCCGAACACTTCCGCTCGGTCCGCAATAACCAAGCTAACCTCCCGGTGGCTCAGCACTTCAACTCCCCCTCCCACTCCGTCTCCGACCTCTCTGTCCTGGGTCTCCTCCATGGCCAGCACCGGAAATTGGAGGAACAGCACCTCATATTCCGTTTGGGGAGTCTGCATCCTATGGTCATCGAATTCTCCCAATTTTGTTAGTCCTTGCTGTCCCCTCCCCTTCCTCAGCCCCCCTGCTGTCTCCTCCCATCCCCCAGCCTTCGGGCTCCTCCTCCTTTGTCCTTTCTTGTCCCCGCCCACCCCCACCCCCGATCAGTCTGAAGAAGGGTTTCGGCCCGAAACGTTGCCTATTTCCTTGTAGGGCCGAGATGGCCTGTTTCCGTGCTGTAATTGTTATATGGTTATATGGTTATAAAGTGCCAAAATTTCAGAACGAGAAAAGTGGCGAAATTTCAGCACACGAAAAGCGACAAAAATTCAGCTTGCAAAAAGCGACAACAATTTAGCACGCGAAAAGGGAGGATCATTCAGGACGTTAAAACCAACGAAAATTCAGCTTGAGTAAAGTGACAAAAATTCAGCACACGAAAAACCTCAAAAATTCATCTTGCAAAAAGTGACAAAAATTCAGCACGTGAAAATGGAGGAACATTCAGGACGTTAAAACCAACAAAAAATCAGCACACGAGAAGCGACGAAAATTCAGCATGCAAAAAGTGACGAAATTACAGGATGCATAAAGCGACGAAATTTCAGGACATGAAATGCGACGAAATTCCAGCACACGAAAAGCGCCGAAATTTCAGCACAGAACAGGCGACGAAAATTCAGCTTGCAAAATGCGCCGAAACATCAGGACACATAATGCGACGAAATTTCAGAACGAGAAAAGTGGCAAAATTTCTGCACACGAAAAGCAACAAAAATTCAGCTACAAAAAGCTTCAGAAATTCAGCACGTGAAAAGGGAGGAACATTCAGGACGTTAAAACCAACGAAAATTCACCACACAAAAAGCGACAAACCTTCAGCACCCGAAAATCGACGAAAGTTCAGCATTTGATAAACGGCAGAAATTCAGCACAAAAAATGAGAGGAACATTCAGGACAATAAAACCAACAAAATTTCAGCACGTGTAAAGTGACGAAAATTCAACACACAAAAATCGACAAACCTTCAGGACGCGAAAAGCGACGGAAATTCGGCACGCAAAAAGTGACGAAATTTCAGCACGTGAAAAGCGGCGAAATTCCAGCACACGGAAAGCGCCGAAATTTCAGCACACAAAAAGCAACGAAAATTCAGCATGCGTAAAGAGACGTAACATCAGGACGTATAAAGCTACGAAATTTAAGGACATGAAAAGCAACGAAATTACAGCACACGAAAAGTGGCGAAATTTTAGCACACAAGAAGCAACGAAAATTCAGCATGCGAAAAACGATGAAACATCAGGACGCATAAAGCGACGAAACACCAGGATGCATAAAGACACGAACTATCAGAACGATAAAAGTGGCGACATTTCAGCACCCGAAAAGCGACAGAAATTGAGCATTTGAAAAACGACAGAAATTCAGCACGCGAAATAGAGGAACATTCAGGACATTAATACCAACGAAAGTTCAGCACATGTAAAGTGAAGAAATTTCAGCACGTGAAAAGCGACAAACCTTCAGAACGCGAAAAGCAATGGAAATTCCGCACGCGAAAAGTGACGAAATTTCAGGACGTGAAAAGCGACGAAATATCAGCAGATGAAAAGCGACGAAATATCAGCATATGAAAAGCGACGAGAATTTAGCACATAAAAAGTGACGACATTTTAGCATGCGAAAAGCGACAAAATTACAGCACAAGGAAAGCGCCGAAATTTCAGCATATAACAAGCGACGAAAATTCAGCATGCAAAAAGCGCCGAAACATCAGGACACATGAAGCGACGAAGTTTCAGAAAGTGAAATGTGGCGAAATTTCAGAACCCGAAAAGCGACAAAAGTTCAGCTTGCAAAAAGCGACAAAAATTCAACACGCAAAAAGGGAGGAACATTCAGGACGGTAAAACCAACGGAAATTCAGCACGCGTAAAGTGACGAAATTTCAGCACGCAAACAGCGACAAACCTTCAGGACGCGAAAAGCGACGGAGATTCCAGACGTGAAAAGTGACGAAATTTCAGGACGCATAAAGCGACAAAATTTCAGGACATGAAAAGTGACCACATTCCAACACACGAACAGCGACGAAAATTTAGCATGCAAGAAGTGACGACATTTCAACTTGCCAAAAGCGACGATATTACAGGATGCATAAAGCGACAAAATTTCACGACATGAAAGGCGACGAAATTCCAGCACACGAAAAACGCCGAAATATCAGCACACAAAAAGCAACGAAAATTCAGCATGCGAAAAGCGACGTAACATCAGGACGCACAAAGCAACGAAATTGCAGGACATGTAAAGTGATGAAATTCCAGCACACGGAAAAAGGCGAAATTTCAGCATACTCTAAGCAACGAAAATTCAGCATGCGAAAAGCGATGAAACATCAGGACACTTAAAGCGACGAAACATCAGGACGCATAAAGCGACGAAATTTAAGAACAAGAAAACTGGCGAAATTTCAGCACACGAAAAACAACGAAAATTGAGCATTTGAAAAACGACGGAAATTCAGCACGCGAAATAGAGGAACATTCAGGACATTAAAACCAATGAAAATGCTTGAAGTGACGAAAATTCACCACGCGAAAAGCGACAAAGCTTCAGGACACGGAAAGCGCCGGAAATGCCGCACGCGAAAATTGACGAAATTTCAGGACGTGAAAAGCGACAAAAATTTAACACGCATGAAGTGACGACATTACAGCATGCAAAAAGCGACGAAATTACAGGATGCATTTAGCGACTAAATTTCAGGACATGAAAAGTGACGAAATTCCAGCACATGAAAAGCGCAAAAATTTCAGCACACAAGTGGCGAAATTTCAGCACACAAAAAGCGACAAATTTTCAGCTTGCAAAAAGCGACACAATTTCAGGACATTTAAAGCAACGAAATTCCAGCACACGGAAAGAGGCAAAATTTCAGCACACTCAAAGTAACGAAAATTCAGCACACTCAAAGCAACGAATATTCAGCACACTGAAGGCAACGAAAATTCAGCATGCGAAAAGCGATGAAACATCAGGAAGCATAAAGCGACGAAACATCAGGACGCATAAAGGGACGAAATTTCAGAACAAGGAAACTGGCGAAATTTCAGCACGCCAAAAGCAACGAAAAGTCAGCATGCGTATAGCGACGAAACATCAGGACGCATAAAGCAACGACATTTCAGAACGAGAAATGTGGCGAAATTTCAGCACATGAAAGGCGATGAAAATTTAGCATGCAAAAAGCGACGAAATTTCAGCACAGTAAAATCAACAAAACATCTACATGCGTAAAGCGACGAAACGTCAGGACGCATAATGCGACGAAATTTCAGAACGAGAAATATTGCGAAATTTCAGCACCCGAAAAGCGACAAAAATTCAGCTTGCAAAAAGTGACAAAAATTCAGCACGCGAAAAGAGAGGAACATTCAGGACGTGAAAAGCGACGAAATATCAGCACACGAAAAGCAATGAAATTTTAGCACGCAAAAAGTGACGACATTTCAGCATGCGAAAAGCGACGAAATTACAGGATACATCAAGCGACTAAATTTCAGGACATGTAAAGCGACAAATTCCAGCACACGGAATGCACCGGAATTTCAGCACACAACAAGCGACGGAAATTCAGCATGCGAAAAGCGCCGAAACATCAGAACACATAAAGCGCCAAAATTTCAGAACGAGAAAAGTGGCGAAATTTCAGCACACGAAAATCGACAAAAATTCAGCTTGCAAAAAGCGACAACAATTTAGCACGCGAAAAGGGAGGATTATTCAGGACGTTAAAACAACGAAAATTCAGCTCGAGTAAAGTGACAAAAATTCAGCACACGAAAAACTACAACAATTCATCTTGCAAAAAGTGCCAAAAATTCAGCACGTGAAAATGGAGGAACATTCAGGACGTTAAAACCAACAAAAAATCAGCGCACGATAAGCGACGAAAATTCAGCATGCAAAAAGTGACGAAATTACAGGATGCATAAAGCGACAAAATTTCAGGACATGAAATGCGACGAAATTCCAGCACAGAACAGGCGACGAAAATTCAGCATGCGAAATGCGCCGAAACATCAGGACACATAAAGCGACAAAATTTCAGAACGAGAAAAGTGGCGAAATTTCAGCACACGAAAAGCAACAAAAATTCAGCCACAAAAACTACAAAAATTCAGCACGTGAAAAGGGAGGAACATTCAGGACGTTAAAACCAACAAAAATTCACCACACAAAAAGCGACAAACCTTCAGCACCCGAAAATCGACGAAAGTTCAGCATTTGATAAACGGCAGAAATTCAGCACAAAAAATCAGGATATTAAAACCAACAAAACTTCAGCACGCGTAAAGTGACGAAAATTCAACACACAAAAATCGACAAACCTTCAGGACGCGAAAAGCGACGGAAATTCCGCACGCAAAAAGTGACGAAATTTCAGCACGTGAAAAGCGACGAAATTCCAGCACACGGAAAGCGCCGAAATTCCATCACACAAAAAGCAACGAAAATTCAGCATGCGAAAAACAATGAAACATCAGGACGCATAAAGCGACGACACACCAGGATGCATAAACCATATAACCATATAACAATTACAGCACGGAAACAGGCCATCTCGACCCTTCTAGTCCGTGCCGAACACATAATCTCCCCTAGTCCCATATACCTGCGCTCAGACCATAACCCTCCATTCCCTTCCCATCCATATAACTATCCAATTTATTTTTAAATGATAAAAACGAACCTGCCTCCACCACCTTCACTGGAAGCTCATTCCACACAGCTACCACTCTCTGAGTAAAGAAGTCCCCCCTCATGTTACCCCTAAACTTCAGTCCCTTCATTCTCATGTCATGTCCCCTTGTTTGAATCTTCCCTACTCTCAATGGGAAAAGCTTTTCCACGTCAACTCTGTCTATCCCTCTCATCATTTAAAAAACCTCTATCAAGTCCCCCCTTAACCTTCTGCGCTCCAAAGAATAAAGCCCTAACTTGTTCAACCTTTCTCTGTAACTTAGTTGTTGAAACCCAGGCAACATTCTAGTAAATCTCCTCCGTACTCTCTCTATTTTGTTGACATCCTTCCTATAATTAGGCGACCAAAATTGAACACCATACTCCAGAATTGGCCTCACCAATGCCTTGAACAATTTTAACATTACATCCCAACTTCTATACTCAACTAAAGAGACGAACTATCAGAATAACGATAAAAGTGGCGACATTTCAGCCCCGAAAAGCGACAGCAATTGAGCATTTGAAAAACGACAGAAATTCAGCACGCGAAATAGAGGAACATTCAGGATATTAAAACCAACGAAAGTTCAGCACGTGTAAAGTGAAGAAATTTCAGCACTTGCTAAGCGACAAACCTTCAGGACGTGAAAAGCAATGGAAATTCCCCACGCGAAAAGTGACGAGATTTCAGGACGTGAAAAGCGACGAAATATCAGCAGATGAAAAACGACGAAATATCAGCACATGAAAAGCGTCGAAAATTTAGCACGTAAAAAGTGACGACATTTTAGCATGCGAAAAGAGACAAAATTACAGCACACGAAAAGCGCCGAAATTTCAGCATACACCAAGCGACGAAAACTCAGCATGCAAAAAGCGCCGAAACATCAGGACACATAAAGCGACGGAGTTTCAGAAACTGAAATGTGGTGAAATTTCAGCACACAAAAAGAGACAAAAGTTCAGCTAGCAAAAAGCGACAAAAATTCAACACGCAAAAAGGGAGGAACATTCAGGATGGTAAAACCAACAAAAATTCAGCACGCGTAAAGTGACGAAATTTCAGCACGCAAACAGCGACAACCCTTCAGGACGCGAAAAGCGACGGAGATTCCAGACGTGAAAAGTGACGAAATTTCAGGATGCATAAAGCGACAAAATTTCAGGTCATGAAAAGTGACCAAATTCCAACACACAAACAGTGACGAAATTTAGCATGCAAGAAGTGACGACATTTCAACTTGCCAAAAGCGACGATATTACAGGACGCATAAAGCGACAAAAGTTCAGGACATGAAAAGCGACGAAATTCCAACACACGAAAAGCGGCGAAATATCAGCACACAAAAAGCAACGACAATTCAGCATGCGAAAAGCGACGTAACATCAGGACTCACAAAGCAACAAAATTTCAGGACATGTAAAGCAACGAAATTCCAGCACATGGAAAGAGGCGAAATTTCAGCATACTCTAAGCAACGACAATTCAACACACTAAAAGCAACGAAAATTCAGCAGGCGAAAAGCGACGAAACATCAGGACGCATAAAGCGACGAAACATCAGGACGCATAAAGCGACACAATTTATGAACAAGGTAACTGGCGAAATTTCAGCACGTGAAAAGCAACGAAAATTAAGCATTTGAAGAACGACGGAAATTCAGCACGCAAAATAGAGGAACATTCAGGACATTAAAACCAACGAAAATTCAGCACGCTTGAACTGACAAAAATTTAGCTCGTGAAAATATGACAAAGCTTCAGGACACAAAAAGCGACGGAAATGCCGCACGCGAAAATTGACGAAATTTCAGGACGTGAAAAGCGATGAAATTACAGCACACGAAAAGCGACGAAAATTTAACACGCTTAAAGTGACGACATTTCAGCATGCGAAAAGCGACGAAATTACAGGATGCATTTAGTGACTACATTTCAGGACATGCAAAGCGACGAAATTCCAGCACATGAAAAGAGCAGAAATTTCAGCACATGGCGAAATTTCATCACACGAAAAGCGACAAAAATTCAGCGTGCAAAACGCGACAAAAATTCAGCAAGCAAACATGGAGGAACATTCAGGACGTTAAAACCAATGAAAATCCAGCACGCATAAAGTGACGAAATTTCAGCACACGAAAAGCGACAAAATTTCAGCTTGCAAAAAGCATCAAATATTCAGCACGCGGAAGGTGATGAAAATTCAGCACGCAAAAAGCGACAAACCTTCAGGACGCGAAAAATGACGGAACTCCGCACGCAAAAAGTGACGAAATATCAGGACGTGAAAAGCGACGAAATATCAGCACCCGAAAAGTGACGAAAATTTTGCATCCAAAAAGTGACAACATTTCAGCTTGCGTAAAGCGACGAAATTACAGGATGCATAAAGCGACAAAATTTCAGGACATGAAAAGTGACGAAATTTCAGGACATGAATAGCGACGAAATTCCAGCACACAAAAAGCAACGACAATTCAGCATGCCAAAAGCGACGTAACATCAGGACTCACAAAGCAACAAAATTTCAGGACATGTAAAGCAACGAAATTCCAGCACATGGAAAGAGGCGAAATTTCAGCATACTCTAAGCAACGACAATTCAACACACTAAAAGCAACGAAAATTCAGCAGGCTAAAAGTGACGAAACATCAGGAAGCATAAAGCGACGAAACATCAGGACGCATAAAGCGACACAATTTATGAACAAGGTAACTGGCGAAATTTCAGCACGTGAAAAGCAACGAAAATTAAGCATTTGAAGAACGACGGAAATTCAGCACGCGAAATAGAGGAACATTCAGGACATTAAAACCAACGAAAATTCAGCACGCTTGAACTGACAAAAATTTAGCACATGAAAATACGACAAAGCTTCAAACACAAAAAGCGACGGAAATGCCGCACGCGAAAATTGACTAAATTTTAGGACGTGAAAAGCGACGAAATTACAGCACACGAAAAGCGACGAAAATTTAACACGCTTAAAGTGACGACATTTCAGCATGCGAAAAGCGACGAAATTACAGGATGCATTTAGCGACTACATTTCAGGACATGCAAAGCGACGAAATTCCAGCACATGAAAAGAGCAGAAATTTCAGCACATGGCGAAATTTCATCACACGAAAAGCGACAAAAATTCAGCGTGCAAAACGCGACAAAAATTCAGCAAGCAAACATGGAGGAACATTCAGGACGTTAAAACCAACGAAAATCCAGCACGCATAAAGTGACGAAATTTCAGCACACGAAAAGCGACAAAATTTCAGCTTGCAAAAAGCATCAAATATTCAGCACGCGGAAGGTGATGAAAATTCAGCACGCAAAAAGCGACAAACCTTCAGGACGCGAAAAATGACGGAACTCCGCACGCAAAAAGTGACGAAATATCAGGACGTGAAAAGCGACGAAATATCAGCACCCGAAAAGTGACGAAAATTTTGCATCCAAAAAGTGACAACATTTCAGCTTGCGTAAAGCGACGAAATTACAGGATGCATAAAGCGACGAAATTTCAGGACATGAAAAGTGACGAAATTTCAGGACATGAATAGCGACGAAATTCCAGCACACGAAAAGCGCCGAAATTGCAGCACACAAAAAGCAACGAAAATTCAGCATGCGAAAAGCGACGAAACATCAGGACGTATAAAGTGACGAAACATCAGGACGCATAAAGCGACGAAATTTCAGCACACTAAAAGCAACGAAAATTGAGCATTTGAAAAATTCAGCACGCGAAATAGAGGAACATTCAGGACATTAAAACCAATGAAAATTCAGCACTAGTAAAGTGACGAAAATTCAACACGCGAAAAGCGACAAACCTTCAGGACACGAAAATTCAGCACGCGAAAAGGGACGAAATTTGAGCATTTGAAGAACGACGGAAATTCAGCACGCGAAATAGAGGAACATTCAGGACATTAAAACCAACGAAAATTCAGCACGCTTGAACTGACAAAAATTTAGCACGTGAAAAGCGACAAAGCTTCAGGACACAAAAAGCGACGGAAATGCCGCACGCGAAAATTGATGAAATTTCAGGACGTGAAAAGCGACGAAATTACAGCACACGAAAAGCGACGAAAATTTAACACGCTTAAAGTGACGACATTTCAGCATGCGAAAAGCGACGAAATTACAGGATGCATTTAGCGACTACATTTCAGGACTTGAAAAGCGACGAAATTCCAGCACATGAAAAGAGCAGAAATTTCAGCACATGGCGAAATTTCATCACACGAAAAGCGACAAAAATTCAGCTTGCAAAACGCGACAAAAATTCAGCAAGCAAACATGGAGGAACATTCAGGACGTTAAAACCAACGAAAATCCAGCACGCATAAAGTGACGAAATTTCAGCACACGAAAAGCGACAAAATTTCAGCTTGCAAAAAGCATCAAATATTCAGCACGCGGAAGGTGATGAAAATTCAGCACGCAAAAAGCGACAAACCTTCAGGACGCGAAAAATGATGGAACTCCGCACGCAAAAAGTGACGAAATATCAGGACGTGAAAAGCGACGAAATATCAGCACCCGAAAAGTGACGAAAATTTTGCATCCAAAAAGTGACAACATTTCAGCTTGCGTAAAGCGACGAAATTACAGGATGCATAAAGCAACGAAATTTCAGGACATGAAAAGTGACGAAATTTCAGGACATGAATAGCGACGAAATTCCAGCACACGAAAAGCGCCGAAATTTCAGCACACAAAAAGCAACGAAAATTCAGCATGCGAAAAGCGACGAAACATCAGGACGTATAAAGTGACGAAACATCAGGACGCATAAAGCGACGAAATTTCAGCACACTAAAAGCAACGAAAATTGAGCATTTGAAAAACGACAGAAATTCAGCACGCGAAATAGAGGAACATTCAGGACATTAAAACCAACGAAAATTCAGCACTAGTAAAGTGATGAAAATTCAACACGCGAAAAGCGACAAACCTTCAGGACACGAAAATTCAGCACGCGAAAAGTGACGAAATTTCAGGACATGAAAATTGACGGAAATTCTGCACGTGAAGTGACGAAATTTCAGGACATGAAAAGCGACGAATTTCCAGCACACGAACAGCGACAAAAATTTAGCATGCAAAAAAAGACGACATTTCATCCTGCAAAAAGCGACGAAATTACAGGATGCATAAAGCGACGAAATTTCAGGACATGACAAGCGACGAAATTTCAGCACACGAAAAGCAACGAAAATTCAGCACACTAAAAGCAACGAAAATTCAGCATGCGAAAAACGACGAAACATCAGGATGCATAAAGCGACGAGACATCAGGAGACGAAATTTCAGAACGAGAAAAGTGGCGAAATTTCAGCACCCGAAAAGCGACAGAAATTGATCATTTGAAAAACGACAGAAATTCAGCACGTGAAATAGAGGAACTTTCAGGACATTAAAACCAACGAAAATTCAGCACGTGTAAAGTGACGAAATTTCAGTACGTGAAATGTGACAAACCTTCAAGATGCGAAAAGCAACGGAAATTCCGCACGCGAAAAGTGACGAAATTCCAGGACGTGAAAAGCGACGAAATATCAGCACATGAAAAGCGACAAAAATTTAGAACACAAAAAGTGACGAGATATTAGCATGTGAAAAGTGACAAAATTACAGGAAATGAAAAGGGGCGAGATTCCATCACACGAAAAGCGCCGAAATTTCGGCACATACCATGCAACGAAAATTCAGCATGCAAAAAACGCCGAAACATCAGGACACATAAAGCAGCGAAGTTTCAGAAAGAGAAAAGTGGCGAAATTTCTCAACATGAAAAGCGACAAAAATTCAGCTTGCAAAAAGCGACAAACCTTCAGGACGCGAAAATTGACTGAAATCCGCACGCGAAAATTAACGAAATTTCAGGACGCATAAAGCGATAAAATTTCAAGACATGAAATGTGACGAAACTCCAGCACACGAAAAGCGACGGAAATTTAGCATGGAAAAAGTGACGACATTTCAGCTTGCGAAAAGCGACGATATTACATAGAAACATAGAAACATAGAAATTAGGTGCAGGAGTAGGCCATTCGGCCCTTCGAGCCATCACCGCCATTCAATATGATCATGGCTGATCATCCAACTCAGTATCCCGTACCTGCCTTCTCTCCATACCCCCTGATCCCCTTAGCCACAAGGGCCACGCTTAACTCCCTCTTAAATATAGCCAATGAACTGTACCATGACACCCAGGTCTCGCTGCATCTCCCCCTTTCCCAATCGGCCACCATTTAGATAATAAGGATGCATACAGGATGCATAAATCGACGAAATTTCAGCACACGAAAAGCAACGAAAATTCTGAATGCGAAAAGCGACATAACATCAGGACGCATAAAGCAACGACATTTCAGGACATGAAATGCGACGAAATTCCAGCACACGAAAAGAGGCGAAATTTCAGCACACTTAAAGCAACGAAAATTTAGCATGTGAAAAGCGACGAAACATCAGGACGCATAAAGCGACAAAATTTCAGAACACAAAAACCAACGAAAATTGTGTGTTTGAAAAAGGACAGAAATTCTGCATGCGAAATAGGGGAACATTCGGGATATTAAAACCAACGAAAAAGCAGCACACGTAAAGTGACGAAAATACAGCACACAAAAAGCGACAAACCTTCAGGACACAAAAAGCGACTGAATTTCCACAAGCGAAAAGTGACGAAATTTCATGACACATAAAGCGACTAAATTTCAGGACATGAAATGCGACGAAATTCCAGCACAGAACAGGCGACGAAAATTCAGCATGCGAAATGCGCCGAAACATCAGGACACATAAAGCGACAAAATTTCAGAACGAGAAAAGTGGCGAAATTTCAGCACACGAAAAGCAACAAAAATTCAGCCACAAAAACTACAAAAATTCAGCACGTGAAAAGGGAGGAACATTCAGGACGTTAAAACCAACAAAAATTCACCACACAAAAAGCGACAAACCTTCAGCACCCGAAAATCGACGAAAGTTCAGCATTTGATAAACGGCAGAAATTCAGCACAAAAAATCAGGATATTAAAACCAACAAAACTTCAGCACGCGTAAAGTGACGAAAATTCAACACACAAAAATCGACAAACCTTCAGGACGCGAAAAGCGACGGAAATTCCGCACGCAAAAAGTGACGAAATTTCAGCACGTGAAAAGCGACGAAATTCCAGCACACGGAAAGCGCCGAAATTCCAGCACACAAAAAGCAACGAAAATTCAGCATGCGAAAAACAATGAAACATCAGGACGCATAAAGCGACGACACACCAGGATGCATAAACCATATAACCATATAACAATTACAGCACGGAAACAGGCCATCTCGACCCTTCTAGTCCGTGCCGAACACATAATCTCCCCTAGTCCCATATACCTGCGCTCAGACCATAACCCTCCATTCCCTTCCCATCCATATAACTATCCAATTTATTTTTAAATGATAAAAACGAACCTGCCTCCACCACCTTCACTGGAAGCTCATTCCACACAGCTACCACTCTCTGAGTAAAGAAGTCCCCCCTCATGTTACCCCTAAACTTCAGTCCCTTCATTCTCATGTCATGTCCCCTTGTTTGAATCTTCCCTACTCTCAATGGGAAAAGCTTTTCCACGTCAACTCTGTCTATCCCTCTCATCATTTAAAAAACCTCTATCAAGTCCCCCCTTAACCTTCTGCGCTCCAAAGAATAAAGCCCTAACTTGTTCAACCTTTCTCTGTAACTTAGTTGTTGAAACCCAGGCAACATTCTAGTAAATCTCCTCCGTACTCTCTCTATTTTGTTGACATCCTTCCTATAATTAGGCGACCAAAATTGAACACCATACTCCAGAATTGGCCTCACCAATGCCTTGAACAATTTTAACATTACATCCCAACTTCTATACTCAACTAAAGAGACGAACTATCAGAATAACGATAAAAGTGGCGACATTTCAGCCCCGAAAAGCGACAGCAATTGAGCATTTGAAAAACGACAGAAATTCAGCACGCGAAATAGAGGAACATTCAGGATATTAAAACCAACGAAAGTTCAGCACGTGTAAAGTGAAGAAATTTCAGCACTTGCTAAGCGACAAACCTTCAGGACGTGAAAAGCAATGGAAATTCCCCACGCGAAAAGTGACGAGATTTCAGGACGTGAAAAGCGACGAAATATCAGCAGATGAAAAACGACGAAATATCAGCATATGAAAAGCGTCGAAAATTTAGCACGTAAAAAGTGACGACATTTTAGCATGCGAAAAGAGACAAAATTACAGCACACGAAAAGCGCCGAAATTTCAGCATACACCAAGCGACGAAAACTCAGCATGCAAAAAGCGCCGAAACATCAGGACACATAAAGCGACGGAGTTTCAGAAACTGAAATGTGGTGAAATTTCAGCACACAAAAAGAGACAAAAGTTCAGCTAGCAAAAAGCGACAAAAATTCAACACGCAAAAAGGGAGGAACATTCAGGATGGTAAAACCAACAAAAATTCAGCACGCGTAAAGTGACGAAATTTCAGCACGCAAACAGCGACAACCCTTCAGGACGCGAAAAGCGACGGAGATTCCAGACGTGAAAAGTGACGAAATTTCAGGATGCATAAAGCGACAAAATTTCAGGTCATGAAAAGTGACCAAATTCCAACACACAAACAGTGACGAAATTTAGCATGCAAGAAGTGACGACATTTCAACTTGCCAAAAGCGACGATATTACAGGACGCATAAAGCGACAAAAGTTCAGGACATGAAAAGCGACGAAATTCCAACACACGAAAAGCGGCGAAATATCAGCACACAAAAAGCAACGACAATTCAGCATGCGAAAAGCGACGTAACATCAGGACTCACAAAGCAACAAAATTTCAGGACATGTAAAGCAACGAAATTCCAGCACATGGAAAGAGGCGAAATTTCAGCATACTCTAAGCAACGACAATTCAACACACTAAAAGCAACGAAAATTCAGCAGGCGAAAAGCGACGAAACATCAGGACGCATAAAGCGACGAAACATCAGGATGCATAAAGCGACACAATTTATGAACAAGGTAACTGGCGAAATTTCAGCACGTGAAAAGCAACGAAAATTAAGCATTTGAAGAACGACGGAAATTCAGCACGCAAAATAGAGGAACATTCAGGACATTAAAACCAACGAAAATTCAGCACGCTTGAACTGACAAAAATTTAGCTCGTGAAAATACGACAAAGCTTCAGGACACAAAAAGCGACGGAAATGCCGCACGCGAAAATTGACGAAATTTCAGGACGTGAAAAGCGATGAAATTACAGCACACGAAAAGCGACGAAAATTTAACACGCTTAAAGTGACGACATTTCAGCATGCGAAAAGCGACGAAATTACAGGATGCATTTAGTGACTACATTTCAGGACATGCAAAGCGACGAAATTCCAACACATGAAAAGAGCAGAAATTTCAGCACATGGCGAAATTTCATCACACGAAAAGCGACAAAAATTCAGCGTGCAAAACGCGACAAAAATTCAGCAAGCAAACATGGAGGAACATTCAGGACGTTAAAACCAACGAAAATCCAGCACGCATAAAGTGACGAAATTTCAGCACACGAAAAGCGACAAAATTTCAGCTTGCAAAAAGCATCAAATATTCAGCACGCGGAAGGTGATGAAAATTCAGCACGCAAAAAGCGACAAACCTTCAGGACGCGAAAAATGACGGAACTCCGCACGCAAAAAGTGACGAAATATCAGGACGTGAAAAGCGACGAAATATCAGCACCCGAAAAGTGACGAAAATTTTGCATCCAAAAAGTGACAACATTTCAGCTTGCGTAAAGTGACGAAATTACAGGATGCATAAAGCGACGAAATTTCAGGACATGAAAAGCGACGAAATTCCAACACACGAAAAGCGGCGAAATATCAGCACACAAAAAGCAACGACAATTCAGCATGCCAAAAGCGACGTAACATCAGGACTCACAAAGCAACAAAATTTCAGGACATGTAAAGCAACGAAATTCCAGCACATGGAAAGAGGCGAAATTTCAGCATACTCTAAGCAACGACAATTCAACACACTAAAAGCAACGAAAATTCAGCAGGCTAAAAGTGACGAAACATCAGGAAGCATAAAGCGACGAAACATCAGGACGCATAAAGCGACACAATTTATGAACAAGGTAACTGGCGAAATTTCAGCACGTGAAAAGCAACGAAAATTAAGCATTTGAAGAACGACGGAAATTCAGCACGCGAAATAGAGGAACATTCAGGACATTAAAACCAACGAAAATTCAGCACGCTTGAACTGACAAAAATTTAGCACATGAAAATACGACAAAGCTTCAAACACAAAAAGCGACGGAAATGCCGCACGCGAAAATTGACGAAATTTCAGGACGTGAAAAGCGACGAAATTACAGCACACGAAAAGCGACGAAAATTTAACACGCTTAAAGTGACGACATTTCAGCATGCGAAAAGCGACGAAATTACAGGATGCATTTAGCGACTACATTTCAGGACATGCAAAGCGACGAAATTCCAGCACATGAAAAGAGCAGAAATTTCAGCACATGGCGAAATTTCATCACACGAAAAGCGACAAAAATTCAGCGTGCAAAACGCGACAAAAATTCAGCAAGCAAACATGGAGGAACATTCAGGACGTTAAAACCAACGAAAATCCAGCACGCATAAAGTGACGAAATTTCAGCACACGAAAAGCGACAAAATTTCAGCTTGCAAAAAGCATCAAATATTCAGCACGCGGAAGGTGATGAAAATTCAGCACGCAAAAAGCGACAAACCTTCAGGACGCGAAAAATGACGGAACTCCGCACGCAAAAAATGACGAAATATCAGGACGTGAAAAGCGACGAAATATCAGCACCCGAAAAGTGACGAAAATTTTGCATCCAAAAAGTGACAACATTTCAGCTTGCGTAAAGCGACGAAATTACAGGATGCATAAAGCGACGAAATTTCAGGACATGAAAAGTGACGAAATTTCAGGACATGAATAGCGACGAAATTCCAGCACACGAAAAGCGCCGAAATTGCAGCACACAAAAAGCAACGAAAATTCAGCATGCGAAAAGCGACGAAACATCAGGACGTATAAAGTGACGAAACATCAGGACGCATAAAGCGACGAAATTTCAGCACACTAAAAGCAACGAAAATTGAGCATTTGAAAAATTCAGCACGCGAAATAGAGGAACATTCAGGACATTAAAACCAACGAAAATTCAGCACTAGTAAAGTGACGAAAATTCAACACGCGAAAAGCGACAAACCTTCAGGACACGAAAATTCAGCACGCGAAAAGGGACGAAATTTGAGCATTTGAAGAACGACGGAAATTCAGCACGCGAAATAGAGGAACATTCAGGACATTAAAACCAACGAAAATTCAGCACGCTTGAACTGACAAAAATTTAGCACGTGAAAAGCGACAAAGCTTCAGGACACAAAAAGCGACGGAAATGCCGCACGCGAAAATTGATGAAATTTCAGGACGTGAAAAGCGACGAAATTACAGCACACGAAAAGCGACGAAAATTTAACACGCTTAAAGTGACGACATTTCAGCATGCGAAAAGCGACGAAATGACAGGATGCATTTAGCGACTACATTTCAGGACTTGAAAAGCGACGAAATTCCAGCACATGAAAAGAGCAGAAATTTCAGCACATGGCGAAATTTCATCACACGAAAAGCGACAAAAATTCAGCTTGCAAAACGCGACAAAAATTCAGCAAGCAAACATGGAGGAACATTCAGGACGTTAAAACCAACGAAAATCCAGCACGCATAAAGTGACGAAATTTCAGCACACGAAAAGCGACAAAATTTCAGCTTGCAAAAAGCATCAAATATTCAGCACGCGGAAGGTGATGAAAATTCAGCACGCAAAAAGCGACAAACCTTCAGGACGCGAAAAATGATGGAACTCCGCACGCAAAAAGTGACGAAATATCAGGACGTGAAAAGCGACGAAATATCAGCACCCGAAAAGTGACGAAAATTTTGCATCCAAAAAGTGACAACATTTCAGCTTGCGTAAAGCGACGAAATTACAGGATGCATAAAGCAACGAAATTTCAGGACATGAAAAGTGACGAAATTTCAGGACATGAATAGCGACGAAATTCCAGCACACGAAAAGCGCCGAAATTTCAGCACACAAAAAGCAACGAAAATTCAGCATGCGAAAAGCGACGAAACATCAGGACGTATAAAGTGACGAAACATCAGGACGCATAAAGCGACGAAATTTCAGCACACTAAAAGCAACGAAAATTGAGCATTTGAAAAACGACAGAAATTCAGCACGCGAAATAGAGGAACATTCAGGACATTAAAACCAACGAAAATTCAGCACTAGTAAAGTGATGAAAATTCAACACGCGAAAAGCGACAAACCTTCAGGACACGAAAATTCAGCACGCGAAAAGTGACGAAATTTCAGGACATGAAAATTGACGGAAATTCTGCACGTGAAGTGACGAAATTTCAGGACATGAAAAGCGACGAATTTCCAGCACACGAACAGCGACAAAAATTTAGCATGCAAAAAAAGACGACATTTCATCCTGCAAAAAGCAACGAAATTACAGGATGCATAAAGCGACGAAATTTCAGGACATGACAAGCGACGAAATTTCAGCACACGAAAAGCAACGAAAATTCAGCACACTAAAAGCAACGAAAATTCAGCATGCGAAAAACGACGAAACATCAGGATGCATAAAGCGACGAGACATCAGGAGACGAAATTTCAGAACGAGAAAAGTGGCGAAATTTCAGCACCCGAAAAGCGACAGAAATTGATCATTTGAAAAACGACAGAAATTCAGCACGTGAAATAGAGGAACTTTCAGGACATTAAAACCAACGAAAATTCAGCACGTGTAAAGTGACGAAATTTCAGTACGTGAAATGTGACAAACCTTCAAGATGCGAAAAGCAACGGAAATTCCGCACGCGAAAAGTGACGAAATTCCAGGACGTGAAAAGCGACGAAATATCAGCACATGAAAAGCGACAAAAATTTAGAACACAAAAAGTGACGAGATATTAGCATGTGAAAAGTGACAAAATTACAGGAAATGAAAAGGGGCGAGATTCCATCACACGAAAAGCGCCGAAATTTCGGCACATACCATGCAACGAAAATTCAGCATGCAAAAAACGCCGAAACATCAGGACACATAAAGCAGCGAAGTTTCAGAAAGAGAAAAGTGGCGAAATTTCTCAACATGAAAAGCGACAAAAATTCAGCTTGCAAAAAGCGACAAACCTTCAGGACGCGAAAATTGACTGAAATCCGCACGCGAAAATTAACGAAATTTCAGGACGCATAAAGCGATAAAATTTCAAGACATGAAATGTGACGAAACTCCAGCACACGAAAAGCGACGGAAATTTAGCATGGAAAAAGTGACGACATTTCAGCTTGCGAAAAGCGACGATATTACATAGAAACATAGAAACATAGAAATTAGGTGCAGGAGTAGGCCATTCGGCCCTTCGAGCCATCACCGCCATTCAATATGATCATGGCTGATCATCCAACTCAGTATCCCGTACCTGCCTTCTCTCCATACCCCCTGATCCCCTTAGCCACAAGGGCCACGCTTAACTCCCTCTTAAATATAGCCAATGAACTGTACCATGACACCCAGGTCTCGCTGCATCTCCCCCTTTCCCAATCGGCCACCATTTAGATAATAAGGATGCATACAGGATGCATAAATCGACGAAATTCCAGCACACGAAAAGCGACGGAAATTTAGCATGCAAAAAGTGACGACATTTCAGCTTGCGAAAAGCGACGATATTACAGGATGCATAAATCGACGAAATTTCAGCACACGAAAAGCAACGAAAATTCTGAATGCGAAAAGCGACATAACATCAGGACGCATAAAGCAACGACATTTCAGGACATGAAATGCGACGAAATTCCAGCACACGAAAAGAGGCGAAATTTCAGCACACTTAAAGCAACGAAAATTTAGCATGTGAAAAGCGACGAAACATCAGGACGCATAAAGCGACAAAATTTCAGAACACAAAAACCAACGAAAATTGTGTGTTTGAAAAAGGACAGAAATTCTGCACGCGAAATAGGGGAACATTCGGGATATTAAAACCAACGAAAATGCAGCACACGTAAAGTGACGAAAATACAGCACACAAAAAGCGACAAACCTTCAGGACACGAAAAGCGACTGAATTTCCACAAGCGAAAAGTGACGAAATTTCAGGACGCATAAAGCGACTAAATTTCAGGACATGGAAAGCGACAAAATTCCAGCACACGAAAAGCGACGTAACATCAGGACGCATAAAGCAACGAAATTTCAGGACGCATAAAGCAACGAAATTTCAGGACGCATAATGCGACGAAATTTCAGAACAAGGAAACTGGCGAAATTTCAGCACACTCAAAGCAACGAAAATTCAGCATGCGAAAAGCGACGCAACATCAGGGCGCATAAAGCGACGAAACATCAGGACGCATAAAGCGACGAAATTTCAGAACAAGGAAACTGGCGAAATTTCAGCACGCGAAAAGCAAGAAAAATTGAGCATTTGAGTAACGACAGAAATTCAGCACGCGAAATAGAGGAACATTTAGGACATCAAAACCAACGAAAATGCAGCACGCGTAAAGTGACGAAAATTCAGCATGCGACAAGCGACAAACCTTTAGGACACGAAAAGCGACGGAAATTCCGCACGCGAAAAGTGACAAAATTTCAGGACGTGAAAAGCGATGAAATAACAGCACACGAAAAGCGCCGAAAATTTAGCAAAAGTGACGACATTACAGCATGCGAAAAGCAACGAAATTACAGGATGCATAAAGCGACTAAATTTCAGGAGACGAAAATCCAGCACATGAAAAGCGCCGAAATTTCAGCACACAACAAGCGACGAAAATTCAGCATTCGAAAAGCGCCGAAACATTAGGACACATAATTTGTCGAAATTTCAGAACGAGAAAAGTGGCGAAATTTCAGCACACGAAAAGCGACAAAATTTTATCTTGCAAAAAGCGACACAAATTCAGCATGCAGAAGGAGACGGAAATTTAGCACACAAAAACCGATAAACCTTCAAGATGCGAAAAGCAACGGAAATTCCGCACGCGAAAAGTGACACAATTTCAGGACGTGAAAAGCGACGAAATATCAGCACACGAAAAGTGACGAAAATTTATCATCCAGAAAGTGACAACATTTCAGCTTGCATAAAGCGACTAAATTACAGGATGCATAAAGTGACAAAAGTTCAGGACATGAAAAGCGAAGAAAGTTCAGGACATGAAAAGCGACGAAAGTTCAGGACATGAAAAGCGACGAAAGTTCAGGACATGAAAAGCGACGAAAGTTCAGCACACAAATAGCAACGAAAATTCACCATGCGAAAAGCAACGAAAATTGAGCATTTGAAAAACGACAGAAATTCAGCACGCAAAATAGAGGAACATTCAGGACATTAATACCAACGAAAATTCAGCACGAGTAAAGTAACGAAAATTCAGCATGCGACAAGCGACAAACTTTCAGGACACGAAAAGCGATGGAAATTCCGCCTGCGAAAAGTGACGAAATTTCAGGACGTGAAAAGCAACGAAATAACAGCACACGAAAAGCGCCGAAATTTCAGGACACAACAAACGACGAAAATTCAGTATGTGAAAAGCGCCGAAACATCAGGACATATAAAGCGTCGAAATTTCAGAACGAGAAAAGTGGCGAAATTTCAGCACACGATAAGCGACAACATTTCAGCTTGCAAAAAGCGACACAAATTCAGCATGCGGAAGGTGACGAAAATTCAGCATGCAAAAAGCGACAAACCTTCAGGACGCGAAAAGTGACGGAAATTCCGCACGCGAAATGTGACGAGATTTCAGGACGTGAAAAGCGACAAAGTATCAGCACATGAAAAGTGACGAAAATTTTGCATCCAAAAAGTGAAGACATTTCAGCTTGCGTAAAGCAACGAAATTACAGGATGCATAAAGCGACGAAAGTTCAGGACATGAAAAGCGACGAAATTTCAGCACACAAAAAGTGCCGAAATTTCAGCACATAAAAAGCAACTAAAATTCAGCATGCAAAAAGCGACGCAACATCAGGACGCATAAAGCAACAAAATTTCACGACTCGAAAAGCGATGGAAATTCCGCACGTAAAAAGTGACGAAAATTCAGCATGCGAAAAGCGACGAAAATTCAGTATGCATCAAATGACAACATTTCAGAATGAGAAAGGTGACAAAATTTCAGTAAGCGAAAAGCGACGAAAATTCAGCATGCGAAAAGAGAGGAACTTTCAGGACGTGAAAAGCGATGAAAATGATGCATGCGACAACCAAAGTAAATTCAGGATCTGAAATGCGATGAAACATCAGGACGCATAAAGCGACGACATTTCAAAACGTGAAAAGTGACGAAATTTCAGCACGAGAAAAGCGACGAAAATTCAGCCAGCGAAAATCGATAAAAATTCAGCATGTGAAAAGTGACGTGCATTCAGCAGGCGAAAAGTGACGACATTCCAGAACGGGAAAAGCGACGAAAATTCAGCACGCGAAAAGTGACATAAATGAAGCACGTGAAAAGCGATGAAAATGATGCACGCGGTAACTAACGTAAATTCAGGACGCAAAATGCGATGAAACATCAGGACGCATAAAGTGACAACATTTCAGAACAAGAAAAGTGACGAAATGGCAGCACACAAAAAGCGATGAAAATTCAGCAAGCAACAAACGATGAAAATTCAGCACGCGGAATGTGATGAACATTCAGGATGCGAAAAGTGATGAAAATTAAGCATGCGATAAGTGATGAAAATTCAGCACGCCAAAATGCGACGAAATTTCAGAATGTGAAAAGCGCCAAATATTCTGCAAAGAAATAGTGACAACAATTGAGCATGTGAAAAGCGATGAAAATTCAGCATGCACAAACCAACAAAAATTCAGCATGCGGAAGCGACCAACATGCAGCACGGGAAAAGTGACGACATTTCAGAATGCAAAAAGCGACATAAATGAAGGAAGTGAAAAGCGACGAAAATTCAGCATACAAAAAACTACAACAATTCAGCACGCAAAATGTGACGAAAATTCAGCACATGAAAAATGATGTAAATAATAATAATATCCTTTATTGTCATTGCAACGAGATTTAGTATGCAGCTCCAACCGATGAAAAAGAAAAGTAAAATAAATAAATAAGCTGTGTGTCGTGACCATCCGAGGGAGACAATTCAGGGGGTTGGGGGGCACTCAGCAGGGCCGGTTCAGAGCCGCAATAGCTCTTGGAATAAAGCTATTTCTGAGTCTGGAGGTTCGGGTATAGAAGGCCTTCTAACGCCTGCTGGAGGGAAGTAGTTCAAACAGTCCGTTACAGGGGTTTGATGAGTCTTTATGAATGCTGACGGCCTTCCTGAGGCACAGTGTGTAGTAGATGCCCTCCAATGCTGGTAGCTCTGTCCCAATGATCATCTGCGCTCTGTGGACGACGAGCTGAAGAGCTCTCCTCTCCGTGCAGCTGAGATACCACACAGAGATGCCGTAGTTTAATATGCTCTCTGTCGTGCAGCGGTAGAACGTTGTTAGCAGCTGTTGAGGCAGACCAGTCTTTTTTTAATGTCCTCAGGAAGAACAGTCGTTGCTGTGCCTTCTTAACCAGCGCAGCGCTGTTGGTGGGCCATGTGAGGTCCTCTGAAATGTGAGTGCCCAGAAACTTAAAGCTGGACACTCTCTCCAAACTTTCCCTGTAAATGGAGATTGGGGCGTATTCTCCATTATGGGACTGCCTGAAGTCAATAATCAGCTCCTTGGTCTTGGATGTATTTAGTGACAAGTTGTTACGTGTGCACCAGTTCGCCAGGTTCTGCACCTCCGCCCTGTATTTTGATTCATCACCGTTAATGATCAGCCCAATCACTGTTGTGTCGTCTGCAAACTTCACGATGGTGTTGGTGTCGAATGCAGGAACACAGTCGTGAGTGAATAGGGAATAGAGCATGGGGCTTAACACACAGCCCTGTGGTGTGCCGGTGCTCAGGGTGATAGTGGAGGACAGGTGCGGGCCCAGTCTCACTGCCTGCGGTTGCTCCGTCAGAAAGTTCAGGATCCAATCGCATATCGGCGAACTGAGGCCTAGCTGGTGGAGTTTGGTGGTGAGCTTGGTGGGGATGACCGTATTGAATGGAGAACTATAGTCAATAAAGAGCATCCTCACGTACGTGCTCTGTCTGTCCTGGTGAGTCAGGACAGTGTAAAGAGCCAGAGAGATGGCATCTTCTGTTCATCTATTTGCCCTGTATGCAAATTGATGAGAGTCCAGTGAGGCAGGGATGCTGAATTTGATGTGGGAGAGGACCAGCCTTTCGAAGCACTTCATTGGGATTGGAGTTAGGCCAACCGGGCGGTAGTCATTCAGGTTGGTGACTTTGGACTTTTTCGGCACCGGCACTATGGTGGCTGTTTCAGGCACTTGGGGACCGTTGCCAGAGATAGAGATAGATTGAAGATTCTCGTGAATACCTCCGCCAGCTGTACAGCACAGTCCTTTAGTACCCTTCCCTGGACTCCATCCGGGCCTGCTGCCTTGCGTGGATTGATCCTACGAAGAACGCACTGTACCTCCTGAGTGCTCAGTGTTAAGGCCTGTCCCTCCGCCATGGCCGGGGTTATTCCACTCCTGGTGGTGTTGCCAGTTTCGAACCGGGCAAAGAAGGTGTTCTGTTCGTTGGCCAGTGTGATTACACCGTGGGGGCAGGCGGGGCTGCTCTTGTAGTCAGTGATGTCCCTGACACCCTGCCACATTCAGGACGCAAAAAGCAACGAAGCCTCAGTACGCAATTCAGGACATGAAAAGCGATGAGAATTAATCCTGTGAAAAGCGATTGAAATTCAGCACGTGAAATGTGATGAACCTTCAGGATGCCAAAATTGACGGAAATTCAGCACGCGAAAAGCGACGAAAGTTCAGGGCCTGAAAGGCAACAAAAATTCAAAATGCCAAAAGCTACATAAATTACAGGACGCGATAAGCGACAAGAATTCAGCACAGGAAATGCGACAAAAATTAAGCATGTGAAAAGCGACGAAAATTCAGCACACAAAAAATGACGAACCTTTAGGATGCGAAAAGCAATGAAAATTCAGGACGCCAAAAGCGACGGAAATTGAGGACATGAAATGTGACTAAAATTCAAGACGTGAAACGCAACTCATTTTCAAGATGCAAAAGCGACGCAAATTCAGCACCTGAAAAGTGACGAAAATTCAGCACGTGAAAGTGACGAAAATTCAGCACACGGAAAGCGATGAACCTTCAGGACGTGAAAAGCAAAGAAAATTCAGCACAGAAAAGTGCCGAAATTTCAGAACGTGAGATGAAAATTCAGCACGTGAAAAGCGACGAAAATTCAGCATACAAAAAGCTACAAAAATTCAGCACATGAAAAACGACGAAAATTCAGCATACAAAAAGCAACAAAAATTCAGCACACGAAAAGTGAAGAAACTTCAAGACGCGTAAAGTCATGAAAATGAAGCACGCAAAAAATGACAAAAATGCAGCTTGCAAAAAGCGACAAATATTCAGCACGCGAAATGCGACGTTATATCAGAATGAATAAAGTGACAAAATCTCAGGACGTGAAAGGTGATGAAATTCCAGCACACGAAAAGCGCCGAAATTTCAGCACACAAAAAGCTACAAAAATTCAGCACGTGAAAAGCGACGAAAATTCAGGATGCGTAAAGCGATGAAACCTCAGGAGACATAATGCGAAGAATATTCAGCACGCAAAAAACGACGAAAATTCTGGGTATGAAAAGTGACAAAAGTTCAGGACGTGAAAAGTGATGCACTTTCAGGACATGAAAAGCGACAAAATTGCAGCACACAAAAAGTGCCGAAATTTCAGCACGTGAAAAGCCACGAAAATTCAGCACGCCAAAAATTCAGGACGCAAAAGGCAACGAAAATCTAAAACGCCAAAGGCGACGTAATTTCAGGACACGAAATTACAGGATGCATAATGCTAGCTAGATGGCTGCATATAGGGGAGGGTGCCTAGAAATAGGGGTGGTTTAGGGAATGGCAGCTGTAAATGCTGATTTAGGGTGGGGCATGTATATGTGAGGAGGATTTAGGGGAGAGCACCTTTAAACTGAATTAGGAGGGCATCTGAAAATGGTGAATTAGGGGAGGGCACCTTTAAATGGCGCAGTAGGGAAGCATCTGTAAATTAATGGTAAATTTAGGGGAGAGCACCTGTAAAGGAGAAACACAATATGAGCAGCAAAAACATTTGAAGCTTTACAACAACTGGTGCGTTGTTACATAATAAATCTCATATAATTATTTCCCCCTCATTAATTTATTCTCACGTACACATCCGAAGTACAGTAAAAAGCTTTAGTCGTGAGGTAACCGGTTAGCAGAAAGACAAAACATCATCACAATTGAGCCAGCTAGATGCCGACATCCTGTATAACTTGTTAACTCGCTAAATGGCTACATGCTGGATAGCTCGTTAGATAGCAAGATTGAGCTACATACTGGATATCTAGGTAGCTAACTAGAGTGAGCTAATACTTGGATAGCTAGATAGATAGCTAGATAGCTAGACTGAACAACGTACTGGATAGCTAGGTAGCTAGCTAGATTGAGCTACATATTGGAAAACTAGGTAGCTAGTTGGCTACATATACGGGAGGGTACCTACCAATAAGGGGGGAGGGGGGTAGGGAAGGGCAGCTGTAAATGTGGATTTAGGGTAGGGCATGTAAATGGGAAGTGGATTTAGGAGAGGGCACCTTTAAATGGTGAATTCGGAGGGCATCTGTAAATGGTAAATTAGAGGAGGGCACCTTTAAATGGTGCAGTAGGGAAAGCATCTGTACATTTAGGATAGATTTAGGGGGCGCACCTGCAAAGAAGCAACAACAATAACTGAAGCTTCACAACAACAACTGGTGTGTTGTTACACCAATCCACTGAACAATCTCATATAATTATTTCCCCCTCATTAATTTATTCTCACGTGTACCAAGGTACAATGAAAAGCTTTAGACGCGAGCTAACCAGTTAACTGAAAGACAAAACATGATCACAATTGAGCCAACTAGATGGCTACATCCTTTATAAATAGGTAGCTAGCTAAGTGGCTACATACTGGATAGATAGGTAGATAGCAAGACTGAGCTACATACTGAATAGCTAGGTAGCGAGCTAGAGTGAACTACATACTGGATAACTAGGTAGATAACTAGATTGAGCTACATACTTGGATAGCTAGATAGATAGCTAGACTGAGCAACATACTGGATAGCTAGGTAGCTAGCTGGACTGGGGCTACATACTGGAAAACTAGGTAGCTAGCTGGAATGAGCCATATACTGGATTGCTCACTAGATGGGTACATATTGGGGAAGGTGCCTGGAAATAGGGGGTAGGGGGTTAGGGAAGGGCACCTGTAAATATGGATTTAGGGTAGGGCATGTAAATGGAGGGGTATTTAGTGGAGGGCGCCTTTAAATGGTGAATTCGGAGGGCATCTGTACAAGGTGAATTAGAGGAGGGCACCTTTATATGGTGCAGTAGGGAAGGCATCGGTAAATTTAGGATAGATTTAGGGGACAGCACCTGAAAGGGACCAATACAATCTGACCAACAACAATAACTGAAGCTTTACAACATCAACGGGTGTCTTGTTACACCAATCCACGGAACAATCTCATATAATTATTTCCCCCTCATTAGTTTATTCGCACAATACAGAGGTGCAGTGAAAAGCTTTAGTCGCGAGCTAACCAGTTAACAGAACGACAGAACATGATCACAATTGAGCCATCTAGATGGCTGCACCCTGTATACCTAGGTACCTAGCTAGATGGCTACGTACTGGATAGCTCGGTAGATAGAAAGACTGAGCTACATACTGAATAGCTAGGTAGCTATCTATAGTGATCTACATACTGGATAACTAGAGTGCTACTCAGACTGAGCTACCAACTGGATAACCAGGTAGCTAGCTACATGGCTACAGATTGGATAGCTACCTACATACTGGTGTTTTATAGTTACAGACAATTGAATTGGAAGAAAACGCCTCATATTTCACTTGGGCAGCTTACACCTCAGTGTTGACTTCTCTAGCCTCAAGTAACCCTTGCTTTCCCGCTCTCTGTTCCTCTCCCACTTTATTATTCTGCTAGTTTCCCTGTTTGTATCTATTTCATGACCAGCGATAGACCATTGTGGGCTCTACCTTTCCTGGGCCATGGTTTCGGCCTGATTTGTTCTGTACCTTCCCATACCCCTCGTTTCCCTTTCACCTGCCTCTCAGTCTGAAGAAGGGTCTCGAACCAAAACATTACCTTGGCTCCAGATATGCTGCCAGCCCCGCTGGGTTGCTCAAGCGTCTGTGTCTATCTTCGGTGTAAACCAGCATCTGCCGTTCCTTCCTCGGTGCGGATTCGGTGGGTTGAAGGGGCTGTCTCCGCACTGTATCTCGAAATTAAACCTTTACGTCAAATACGGAGTGAAGATGACGTTTGGAAACGACTCTATCAAACTCCTCCGGGATTATCCCCATGAGATCGTGCAAAAGAGAAGAAAGTTCTCACAGACAAGACAGATTCTCCATGGAGTTCAAGATGTCAGATGTGGAGGTTTTTATCCGGCCAGGATGCGCATTACTTTCAAGGGAAAAGAGAAAACTTTCCCTAATTCGGACGCATCTTATAAATATGCCCAAGAGATTGTGGCAGAAACAGAAGATTAATCAAGGCAGCGGGACGATATGGACAAATTATTTCCTTTTATTAGTTCACAGAGAACACCCGAAGATACGGGAAGAAACACCATTTGCTAAAAGTTTAAAATGGAAGAGCATTGCCACGTGCGCTGGTCTAGACACCTTATCTCTTTTGGACGCTTTGGAATTTAACTCAAGGACATTCTTTGTTCAAAATGAAGGAAAGACTGACAAACAACGGAGAGACGAACAGGAGAGCCGAATGTGGAAAACATCACAAGGACAAATGGCGGTTTAAGATCTTAAATTCGTTTCACAAAATATAGAGAATTAACAATAATGAACAATACTGAATCAAGTACACAGGACAAAATGTTAAGAAGTCCCTTGTGCCAATAGGTGGGGAGCATTTCACGACATTCGTTGATTGTTGAGAGTGGTAGACGCTCATCATCGGTAGGGGGCGGGGGGGGGATACGTATATCTTGGCCTGGGTAACCTTCAGGCCAGTTGGGCACAGGACACATAATCAGTAGTGTACCCTTGCATCACTGGGTGTTTCGGCATTTTAACACTATACACCCTCCACAAGGGCGGCCCGCTGCAGGATGATCAGCGCTCAGCGCGTGTCCCGTGTCAAACCGTCCCAAAGATTCACCCTGACGTACTTGGGGCCCAGCATGGTTCTTTCCGCTTGAGCCAAATCCACCGGCTGCTTCTTTCAGCCGCCTCTGTGAGTGATCTTATGGTCTTCCGCAGAGCCTGACCGTGGATTCCAAGCTCCTTCAGCACTCCGATGGTAGATGACTGCATCCCACTTCAACTGGATAGACTTTGGTGTTCCCGGCACGCTGCGTTGCCTCTGCTGCAAGCTCTGCGTAGCGCAGCTTCTTACGCTCATAGGCCTCTTCAACAGAGTCCTCCCATGGAACTGTGAGCACTATGATGTAAGCCGTCTTCTGTGAAGGAGACCAGAACACCAAGTCTGGCCTGAGGTTGGTGGAAGCAATTTCAGGTGGAAAAATCAGTTGTCGGCCGATGTCGGCCAGCATCCTCCAGTCACGGGTGCTGCATAGATTTTCTTATTCTGATCTGGTGGAAGGATGTTTAGATATTTTCTGTCCTTCTCGGACAAAGGTTGTTGCCCTTAGGGGGGGGGGGGGATGCTTGCTCTCGGCGGGGCAAGGAGTTGGTCGCACACCGCCTGTTCTCAAGGGCTGATGCCACGCTTTTTAGTACCCGATTATCCCGCCACGTGTATCTCCCTTGCGTGAGGCTGGTCTTGCAGCCTACCATGATGTGTTTGAGGGTCGCTGGAGTTGGGCAGAGGGCACAGGTTGGATCCTCGCTGTACCACTAATGGAGGTTATTTGGTGATGGAAGCACGTCATATGTCGCTCTGATGATGAAGCTGATCTATAGAAATAGAAATGCAAACTAACTTGAACTATATAATGGGCAAAATGTAATAATGCGTTAAAAAGACTGACTATCTCGTATATAGAGCGAGACAGTTAAGCAGGGATAAAGAAATAATAAATAGCAAATTTTAGAACAAACGTAGATAATATTGAAAGTTTATGTGCTATGTAGTTCGTGTGGGGAAGGGAGGAAACTCGGGCACCTGGCATAATTCCAGAAGCCTGATTCTGGTTAACCCTTTCAGCCGACAGCTTACTATTATCAAAGGTATAACTATTTATAAATAATTAGTAGATAACAGTGTTAGATATAACAATTTCACAGTAGCTGAACATGGGATTTGATAAGTCTTAATGAAATATATATATATATAGTGTAATTGGGTGAAATATAACTGATTTTGAAAGGGTACCGCCCTCCTTGGTTTAGAGTAATAAAGGGAGCGGAGCTAATTGTACAACATCAACATCGGAAGTCGAATAGATGACGAATCGCACAGTCGGGTGGGAAACTCACTACAGTGTCGAATACTCCAGATATTGTAATTGTACTTGTTCAATTTTTTAAAATCACAATATGTCACAATGATGTGTTTTTCCAAGGACAATCGCAAAAGGGATCTACCAAGGAAGTCAGTAATATAAACGCCCCCCCCCCCCCAAAGAATACCCAGCGTCCTGAGGTATGGATGCACCGTAATAAATAAGGGTATTAAAACCAGCGAAAATGCAAGACGATAAACAGAGGAAAATGGGAAGAATCACACTGTCTAGCTGGAATATAAGGGGTATTAAGGAACCAATTAAAAGGGGAAAATAGCTCAGTTGAAATCATACAACACGGACATTACTTTTCTACAAGAAACGCATCTTAAACATCAAGATCAGTTGAGATTGAGGGCGAATGGGATAGGCCAAACATTTCACACTTCACATACTTCGAAATCCAGAGGCACCGCAATTATTATTCGCAAAGGAATACCATTCAAATCAGAGAACATTATATCAGATGAAGGGAGATATCTTATGCTACGTTAGATCCATGCTACGTTAATCACATTGGTAAATATATATGCACCCAATTTTGATAATCCTCAATTTTTCAATAAAATCCTGAATACAATTGCAGAATTTAATTACCTTAATGTTATAATTGGAGGAGACTTCAACTGTGTTTTAGACCGTACTTAGATAAATCCATGTAAAACAAAGAGGTAATATGAAATCTAAAACTAGTGAACTCTTAAATACATATATAAAAAAACAAATATAGCAGACGTTGGGAGGATCGCGAATCCGACTGGAAGGGAATACTCGTTTTATTCAATGGTACACAAAACATACTCACGTATAGACTACTTCCTAGTGGATACAAAACTAATCCCTTATACTATAAACACTAAATATCACACCGATACGATTTCAGATCACTCCCACTAAGTTTCGTTTTAAAATTAGAAGGAATGTCTACGAACAAATCGTTCTGGAGGTTTGACTCGCAAATTCTAAAAGACCCACAAGGGAGTATATATCTAAAAAAAACAGGGGGATTTATTTTTTGAGACAAACGATACACCAGATATGTCGCCCACTTTACAATGGTAATCATTCAACGCATTTATTAGAGGCCATTATCTCGTATCAAGCGTTTTCAAAATAAAAAGAATAAGAATGAACAAACACAATTAGAAGAACAAATCATACAACTAGACATAGATAATGCTAAAGATCCAACTATGGATAAACATAATAAAATGTTAATACTGAAATTTAAAGTAAATAAATTATTGTCAGATAAGTTTATAAGACTATTCCAAATTACAAAACAAGAACATTTCGAATTGGGGCTAAACCCCATAAACCTTTGGCACGCCAATTGGAAAAAAAACGGGAAAGAGATCATGCAATTTTAAAGATTAAATCAGATAGAGGGGAATTATTAACACTACCTAATGATATCAATAAAAGATGAGCTCAATTTTACCAGAATTTATACACATCGAAAACGTTAATGGACAATAATAAAGTTTCAGAATTTCTGGACAATTTTAACCTTCCATAACTATAATTGAAGGGACAAGAGGAAAAGGGATTATGTCGATAAAACCGAAAGACTCAACACATCTCTTGATATTCCCCTTTAAAATAGCCACAGCAAAAAATAAATATTATGAATTGAAATCACTAGAAATTATCATGCTATGTTTATTGCCAATTACTTAAGAACATAAATAATCTAATCAAATTCTGGAAAACGCTCCCGATGTCTTTAATAGGTCGAATAAATGCTATAAAAATGATATTTTTTACCACAAATCCTATATTTATTTCAATCAATTCCAATATATCTTTCAAAAAAGTTTTTCAAAAAACTAGACTCAGACATTACAAATTTTATATGGGATTACAAATCCCACAGAATACAAAGAGCACACCTTAGTAAACCAAAAGAGATGGGTGGTTTAGCGCTCCCTAACTTTATGTACTATAGTTGGGCAGTAAATATTAAAAATATGATTCACCTGCTGGACAATTTTTCCCAGCAGGTGGACTGGACTGTAATGGAGAGAGAGAACTGTTCTCCGTTTAATACAGGAGCGACTCTCCTTTCACCAATGAATGTGAATAACAAAAAATATAATAAAAATCCAATGATACATAGCACAATTAGAACTTGGAAACAAATAAAACAGAATCTAAAATTAAGAAATCTATCTCTTTTAATGCCAATAGTCAATAACCCGTCGTTTAAACCTTAAATTATAGATAAATCATTTACACAATGGGAAAGAATGGGAAGAAAATCTCTCGGAGACTTGTATGAATTAGGAAAATTATTATCATTTCAACAATTACAACCGAAATATAATTTGAAAAATAATCAATATATTAAATATCTTAAAATCCGTGACTATCTGAAATAATACACAAAAGACTATCATAACATGTCCCCAAACTTATTGGATGAAGCCATGAAGACAAAGGCTAAATCAGCAAATCTAACATCATATTTATACAACTTTATTTTAAATATAGAAATACCTACAACCGATGGTATTAGAAGGGACTGGGAACAACAACTAGCTATAAAAATTTCAAAAGAGATCTGGGATAAAACACTTACTATATGTGCATGAATGCTCGATCAACGTACGACATACTCTAAATCAATTAAAACATTACATAGACTATATTATTCAAAAACTAAAATAAATAAACTTTTCCCAAATGTCTCACCCATTTGTGATACATGTCAGTCACAAGAAGCTACCATAGCGCTGTCTTTTGTTTTTTTGTATTAAAATACAAAAATTCTGGAACGAAATATTTGAAATCTTCACAAAATTAATTAAAATAAAACTTGTACCAAAAGCAGAATGGATCATTTTTGGAATGTCGGAAGGTAACCCCGAATTAAACGTGTTTCAAAAGAACTTACTTAATTACGGGCTAATAATGAGGAAAAATACTTATACTCAAATTCTGGAAAAATGCGCCAATACCAACAATAAAAATGTGGATTTCAAACATGTTCGAAACACTACACCTGGAAGAGATGAGACTACTGCTAGCAGGCAAAGCAGCCCACTTCCAAAAAACGTGGTCTGCATTTATGGAACTATTACAAGCATAAGGTGCAATAGTAAATTAAACTATAAATGGTACCAGGATCCAGAAATAAAAATTAGAAAAAACACGGTTGGTATATCCTTTTTTGCGGAGTTTTGTTTTATAATAGAGCGATTGCTTTTCCTTTTTTTCTTTTCTTTCTAGGGTCTATTTCCTTTCATTACTTCCATCACTAACTTCTTCCCTAAAGGGCTTTCTTCTCTCAACACTTCATGCACCTTCACGATTCTTGCTCACTTTCATTTATTATTATTATTTCTACCCGTTTTTAAAGATCGAAAAACGAAGTGGTACAACAAATGTAATAAGATATATGTGATCTGTATTACTGTAATTTACTGTACTTCTTATTTACAAAAACAAATATCGTGAACCTACGCTGCACTGCCTCAATCACAAGGATGTCCTTCCTCAAATTAGGAGACCAAAACTGTACTCAATACTCTAGATGTGGTCTCACCAGAGCCCTATACAACTGCAGAAGATGTCCTCCTCAACACCACGCACAATCTCATTAAATGCCAGTTTATATCCCGCTTGGGGTATATTACAGTGGCCATTTAACCGACGCACAGTCTGACATCGAGACTTCAGGATTCTAACCGGTTAAAGTCGCTGGAGCTTTAAGTATCGGTGTCATCTGCCAGCCCTTTATCCGAATCAGAAATTAATCGCCTTCAAAATCCAATGTGAAAAGTGTGACTGAGACAATAGTGGATTGAAACCTACTTTAAATATCGCTACCAATATTTTAATTCACTATTTTTGTAATTAATTTAATACATTAGGTAATAAATTTAGTTTAGAGATACAGCACGGAAAGGTCCACAGACCAGCGATCCCCACACATTAACACTGTCCTACACAAACACTAGGGACAAGTTTATAATAATACCAACACCAAGAGTGTGGGAGGAAACAGAAGATCCCGGACTAAACACAAGCAGGTCACGCGGTGATTGGCCTCATCAGCAACGACGATGAGTCGGCCTACAAGGAGAAGGTCCAGCACTTAGCAGCATGGTGCGCTGACAACAACCTGGCCCTTAACTCCAAAAAGACCAAGGAGCTCATTGTAGACTTCAGGAAGTCCAGGGGCGGCACGCACACCCCCCATCCACATTAACGGGACGGAGGTGGAACGTGTTTCTAGCTTCAGGTTCCTGGGTGTTAACATCTCCGATGACCTCTCTTGGACCCACAATACCTCAACTCTGGTCAAGAAGACTCACCAGCGTCTCTTCTTCCTGATGAGACTGAAGAAGGTCCATCTGTCTCCTCAGATCCTGGTGAACGTCTACCGCTGCACCATCGAGAGAACCCTTACCAACTGTATCACAGTATGGTATGGCAACTGCTCTGTCTCCGACCGGAAGGCCTTGCAGAGGGTGGTGAAAATTGCCCAAAGCATCACCGGTTCCTCGCTCCCCTCCATAGAGTTTGTCCAAAGCAACCGTTGTCTGCAGAGGGCGCTCAGCATCGCCAAGGACTGCTCTCGCCCCAACCATGGACTGTTTACCCTCCTACCAGCCGGGAGGCGCTACAGGCCTCTGCGTTGCCGAACCAGCAGGTCCAGGGACAGCTTCTTCCCGGCGGCTGTCACTCTACTCAACAACGTACCTCGGTGACTGCCAATCACTCCCTCCCCCGGACTCTCCACTCACAGGAAAAACACTATGTCTGTATATATGCTAATGTAAATATTTATCCAAATCATATGCTATGTCGCTTTTCCAGGGAGATGCTAAATTCATTTCGTTGTTTCTGTACTGTACACTGACAATGACAATTAAAGTGAAATCTGAATCTGAATCTGAATCTAACACACGCGTTAGATTTGCTACCTAACAGCGACAAAGACCTTAGTTCGACCCTGCCCACGGGAGTTTGTACCTTCTCCCCGTGACCTGTGTGGGTTTTCCCCTAGTGCTTTGGTTTCCAACACTCCAAGGAAGTACAGGTTTGTAGGTTGTAAAAATGTAAATTGTGTAAATGTAAATCACTAGTGTGTGTAGGACAGTGCTAGTGTGCGGGGATCTCTGTGGGCCGGTGGCCTATTGACAATAGACAACAGGTGCAGGAGGAGGCCATTCGGCCTCTCGAGCCAGCACTGCCATTCAATATAATCATGGCTGATCATAACCAATCTATGGATTCGTGCCTTCTCCCCATATCCCCTGACTCCGCTATCTTTAAAAGCCCTATCTAGCTCTTGAAAGCATACAGATAATCGGCCTCCACCGCCCTCTGAGGCAGAGAATGCCACAGACTCACAGCTCTCTGTGACAAAACGTGTTTCCTCGTCTCTGTTCTAAATGGCTTACTCCTTATTCTTAAACTTTGGAACATGTTTCCTGCCTCTAGCGCGTCCAAGCCCTTAACAATCTTATATGTTTCAATGTGATCCCCTTTCGTCCTTCTAAACTCCATAGTGTACAAATCCAGCTGCTCCATTCTCTCATCATATGACAGTCCCACCATCCCGGGAATTAACCTGATGAGCCTACGCTGGGCTCCCTCAATAGCAAGAATGTCCTTCCTCAAATTAGGGGACCAAAACTGCACACAATACTCCAGGTGTGGTCTCACCAGGGCCCTGTACAAATGCGGAAGGACCTCTTTGCTCCTAAACCAAACTAAATTGATATGCAGGTAATTTATATATGGAATTAATACGTTGATGCAATCTGAAAAAATAATAATGCTGGATTTAAACCTACCTTCAATTCCTCTACAAAGTTTTAAATCGGTATATTTGTAATTTAATGATAAATTAATGCGCAGGTAATGGGTATAAGGGGTGATTATGTTCAAATAATAAGATAAAACCCCAAAGACGTACAGGTTCGGAGGTTAATTGGCTTGGTATCCCCTAGTGTTGGATGGTGTAAGTGTGCGGGGATCGCTGGTCGGCGCGGACTCGGTGAGCCGAAGAGCCTGTTTTTGAGCTGTATCTCTAAACTAAACACAATTCAAACACATCATTTTCAACATTTAATTACTTCACGTTGCAGGCGATGATATTTCGGAATGCGCGACTTCAGGTTAACTGTTCCCTGTAATCGCTCTGGCTACAAGTCTGGTGGTGTTCAGTCTTTTCCTTATTCTCGTCAAAAGGCGGGTGGCATGTTGTAAAGGTAAACACGAGCGCCGCACAACGTTACTGAAAGTGCATTACCTGTCACGATGAAATTAATACTTGGATTCCTCAACTTCACCTTCTTCAAGGTGGACCCGAGGATTCAGCTCTCGCCCACTCCAGGGGAAGGGGGATTTTCGGCGCCAAAGATGAATCGCTGTGTACGATGTAGTTCCAAAAAGCACACTCGGTTCACCCCTGCCATCTGGAGAAAACACAGACACATAGAAAAATAGGTGCAGGAGTAGGTAATTCGGTCCTTAGAACCAGCACCGCCATTCAATATGATCATGGCTGATCTTCTAATTTCAGTAAAATTAGTACCCCGTTCCTGCTTTTTCCCCATATCCCTTGATTAATTTAGCCCTATCTTGAAAATATCCAGATAATTAGCGTGCACTGCCTTCTGTGGCAGAGAATTCCACAGACTCACAACTCTCTGGTCTCAGTCCTAAATGGACTACCCCTTATTTTTAAACTGTGACCCCTGGTTCTCGACTCCCCCAATATCAGGAACATTTTTCCTGCATCGAATCTTCCAATCCATTAAGAATTGTATATGTAACTATAAGACCCCCAATCATTCTAAATCCAGTGAATACAAGCCCAGGTGACACATTCTTTCATCATATCTCAGTCCCACCATCCCGGGAATTAACCAGGTGAACCTGCACTGAACTCGCTCAATAGCAATAATGTCCTTCCTCAAATTCGGAGACCAAAACTGTACACAATACACCATGTGCGGTCTCACCAGGGCCCGGTACAACTGCAGTAGGACCTTCTTGTTCCTAAACTCAAATCCTCTCACAATGAAGGCCAACATGTCATTAGTATTCTTCACTGCCTGATGTACCTGCATGCTTACCTTCAGTGATTAATGTACAAGGCTACCCAGGTCGCGTTGCACCTCCCCTTTCCTAACCTGGCACCATTCAGGAAATAATCAACCTTCCTGTTCTTGCCGCCAAACCTCACATGTATCCACAATATACTATATCTGCCATGCATCTGCCCACTCACACAACCTAACACAACCCACACAAAATGGAAATGTGACTATCCAAGTCACCCTAGAGCCTCATCGCAACTCACACTGCTAACCAAATTTGTGTCATCCGCAAACTGGGAGATGTCACATTTACTTCCCTCGTCTAAATCGTTAATATATATTGTAAATAGCTGCGGTCCCAGCACTGAGCCTTGTGGGACCCCACTAGTCGCTGCCTGCCATTCTGAAAAAAGTCCCGTTAATTCCTACTCTTTGCTTCCTGCCTGCCAACCAGTTCTCTATCCATGTCAATACGCAACCCCCAATACCATGTGCTCAAATTTTGCCCACTAATCTCCTACTAGAGGGCTGGACACCCAACGCAATATTCCAGCTCGCCATCAATTCCAATATTGCTTCCCGGGGGGGGGGGGGGGGGGGGGGGAGGGGGGGGGGGGAGGGGAGGGGGGGGGCACTTTCTGCTGCGCTAGCATGTGTTTCGGGTCAGCTATTGTTTTCCAGAGGGATAGTATGGAATTTGTGGGCCGAATGGGTTTTTGGGCTGGCAGCTCAGTCACTGGGCCTGGCAGTACAATCACTCGAACTTGGTTACTCGGGAGAGGAACTTGGTAACTCGGGAGAGGCACTTGGAACATCTACAAATGACAAGTAAACGGCAAACTTAGTCAAACCCGTGGGAACCCGGTTGAACTCTTGAACATAAACTCGGTCACAACCACGAGTCTGATTTTTCCATTCACTCGGGGTCACTCGTGGGTCGATTCGCACCGTGAGACGGGGCTTATTACACAAATCTACGCAGACATTCTACATCCTATCCCAATCCATTACATGTGTTATCTCCTAAAATACTCGATCAAATTAGTAAAACACGACGTGCCGCGTTCAAAGCCAGTAACTAACTAATTTTCATCCAAATGTGAGTAAATCCTTTCCTAAATTATCCTCTACAATAGCTTCCCTACAGGTGTCATGATGCTCACCAGACTATCATTCGCTAAGTTATCCCTGCACCCTTACTAAAACAGTTGAACACCAATTGGGAACAAGAATTAGCTATACAAATTTCAAAAGAGAGCTGGGATAATCATTTACTACAGGTGCATAAATGTTCGATCAACGTACGACATACGCTCATCCAATTCAAAACATTACATAGATTACATTATTCAAAAACTAAATTAAATAAAATATTTTCGAATGTTTTACCAATCTGTGATAAATGCCTGTGTCAAGAAGCTACCATAGCGCACTCTTTTGTTTTTTGTACACAAATCCAAAAATTCTGGTATGAAATATTTGATATTTTTTCAAAGTTAATTAAAGTAAAACTGATGCCAAAACCAGAATGGATTATTTTTGGAATATCGGAAGGTAACCCTGAACTAAACGTGTTTCAGAAGAGTTTATTTAATTACGGGCTAATAATGGGAAAAAAAGCTTATACTTAAATTCTGGAAAAATGCGCCCATACCAACAATAAAAATGTGGATATCAAATATGTTTGAAACATTACATCTGGAAGAGATGAGATTCCTCTTAGCAGGTAAAGCAGACCAATCCCAAAAGACGTGGCCTATGTTTCTGGACCTATTACAAGTATGAGGTGCAATAGTAATTTAAAAAAAAAGTAAATAAATGGTATCAGGACCTGGTAACGGGAGGTAAAACAACAAAAACAGACTTGGTTGGTAGTCCCCTTTCTGCGGAGTTTGATGTTATAATAGAGCGATTGTTCCTGTTTTCTTTTTCTTTCTTTTCTAGGGTCTTCTTTCTCACTTTACTTCCTTCCCTAACTTCTTTTCTGAGGGGCTTTCTTTTCCCAACACTCTTGCACTTCGCGACTCTTGCGCACTTTCTTTGCCTTCTTTGCTTCTATCTTTTTCTTAAAGCTCAAAAAAAATGAAGCGGTACAAAAAAATGTATTGGGATATATGTGTTGTGTAGTATTGTAATTTACCGTACTTCTAATAAAAATAAAATAAAAAAATAAAAAAAATTGCCAAAACGTAAAAAATAAATAAATAAATAAAAATAAATAAAATAAAACCATTAGCTGGTTCCCATTCATCCAGGACCTCGCCAGTGGATCGAGAATAACCACCCTCAATGTTCGTGCAATCTCCTTCCTTTCGTCACTCAATAACCCGTATTAGATGCCAGCGGATTTTATCCAATACACTTCATGACTCCCCATACCTCATCCTTCTTAACACAAACTGCGTTGGCAGATTAGAAAGAAAGAACTGTAGATGTCGGACAGGTCAGATGTGGACGTGCAAGAAAAAAAAACTCCCAATAGGTCAAACTTCTGCCGATTAAAGTAGGAATTCGCCCTCCCTGGATTTGGTACCTTCCCACAGTGCCTGGCTTTCTACCCACTCAATTCACGGGAAATGTGTGCAATTTAAATTCGCCAGCCCGGAAAGTAACGAGAATGGTGGAACATTTATATAGTTTCCGCCTAATATGCAGCACGATGTAAATGAGGGGCTTGTGGAGTATAAGGAATGTATAAGGAATCTTAAGAAATAAATTAGAAAAGCTAAAAGAAGACATGAGGTTGCTTTGGCAAGTAAGGTGAAAGTAAATCCAAAGGGTTTCTACAGCTATATTAATAGTAAACGGATAACGAGGGATAAAATTGGTCCATTGGAGAGACAGAGTGGACAGCTATCTGCAGAGCCAAAAGAGATGGGGGAGATATTGAACAATTTATTTTCTTCGGTATTCACCAAGGAGAAGGATATTGAATTATGTGATGTAAGGGAAACTAGTAGAGTAGCTATGGATACTATGCGTTTCAAAGTAAAAGAAGTACTGATACTTTTGGAAAATATAAAAGTGGATAAGTCTCCAGGTCCTGACAGGATATTCCCTAGGACATTGAGAGTAGTTAGTGTAGAAATAGCCGGGACTGTGACAGAAATGTTTCAAATGTCATTATGAACGGGAATAGTCCCCAAGGATTGGCGTACTGCGCATGTTGTTCCATTGTTTAAAAAGGGTTCTAAGAGTAAAGCTAGCAATTATAGGCCTGTTAGTTTGACTTCAGTGGTGGGCAAATTAATGGAAAACATACTTAGAGATAATATATATAAACATATGGATAAACAGGGTCTGATTAGCAACAGTCAGCATGGATTTGTGCCTGGAACGTGATATTTGACTAATCTTTGAAATGGTTACTAGGGAAATTGACGAGGGTAAAGCAGTGGATGTTGTCTATAAGGACTTTAGTAAGTTGTTTGACAATGTTCCTCATGGAAGGTTGGTTAAGAAGGTTCAACAGTTGGGTATAAATGCAGGAGTAGCAAGATGGATTCAACAGTGGCTGAATGGGAGAAGCCAAAGGGTAATGGTGGATGGTTGTTTGTTCGGTTGGAGGCAGGTGACTAGTGGGGTGCCTCAGAGATCGGTGTTGGGTCCTTTGTAGTTTGTCATGTGCATCAATGATCTGAAAGAATTTGTGGTAAATTGGATTAGTAAGTATGCAGATGATCCCAAGATAGGGGGTGTTGTGGATAATGAAGAGGATTTTCAAAGCCTACACAGTGATTTAGGCCATTTGGAAGAATGGGCTGAAAGATGGCAGATGGAGTTTAATGCTGATAAATGTGAGGTGCTACATCTTGGCAGGACAAATCAAAATAGGACGTTCATGGTAAATGGTAGGGAATTGAAAAATACAGTTGAACAGAGGGATCTGGCAATAACCGTGCATAGTTCCTTGAAGGTGGAATGTCATACTAGGGTGGTAAAGAAAGCTTTTGGTATGCTAGCCGTTATAAATCAGAGCATTGAGTATAGAAGCTGCAATGTAATGTTAAAAATGTACAAGGCTTGGTGAGACCAAATCTGGAGTATGGTGTACAATTTTGATCGCCCAATTATAGGAAGGATGTCAACAAAATAGAAAGAGTACAGAGGAGATTTACTAGAATGTTGCCTGGGTTTCAACAACTAAGTTACAGAGAAAGGTTGAATAAGTTAGGTCTTTATTCTCTGGAGCGCAGAATGTTAAGGGGGCACTTGATAGAGGTCTTTAAAATGTTGAGAGGGATAGACAGAGTTGATGTGGATCAGCTTTCCCCTTTGAGAATAGGGAAGATTCAAACAAGAAATTTCTTCAGAATTCAGAAAGATTCAAACAAGCGATTACTTCAGAATTAAGGGACAGAGGTTTAGGGGTAACGTGAGGGGGAACTTCTTTACTCAGAGACTGGTGGCGGTGTAGAATGAACATCCAGTGGAGTTGCTGGATACAGGGTCGTTGGTATCATTTAATACTCAATTGGTTAGGCATATGGATTACAAGGGAATGGAGGGTTACGGTATGAGTGCAGGCAGGAGGGACTAAGGGAAAAAAAGTTGTTCGGCACGGACTTGTAGGACCGAGATGGCCTGTTTCCGTGCTGTAATTGTTATATGGTTATATGGTTATATGTTAATGACTAACCCGTGACCACCCACCACCTCAATATTCCTTCGCAGGTGCTCGTGTTGTTGGCCGTGGTCAGGTGTGATTTGGGCAAGATTTGATCCAAACTATACAACGTACATCTCCACGTATTATTCTAATGTAACCTTGTTGCACACCACTAGTCACAGGCCTTCATTCAGAGAAGCAACCTTCCACCATCACCCTCTGCTTCCTTCCATGGAGCCAATTTACTATCCATTCTGACATCTCTTATTGGATCCCATAAGATCTAACCTTCCAGAGCAGTCTACTGTGCGGCACCTTGTTGAATGCTTTACCAGACAATAGACAACAAACCACAGTTGCAGGAGTAGGCCATTTGGCCTTTCGAGCCAGCACCGCCATTCAATGTGATCATGGCTGATCATCCACAATCAGTTCCTGCCTTCTCCCCATATTTCCTTACTCCGCTATTTTTAAGAGCCCTATCTAGCTCTCTCTTGAAAGCATCCAGAGAACCTGCCTCCTCCGCCCTCTGAGGCAGAGAATTCCACAGACTCACCACTCTCTGTGAGAAAAAGTGTTTCCTCGTCTTCGTTCTAAATGGCTTACCCCTTATTCTTAAACTGTGTGTGGCCCCTGGTTCTGGGCTCCCCCAACAGCGGGAACATGTTTCCTGCCACTAGTGTGTCCTAACACTTGACAATCGTATACAATTGTCAATGAGATCTCCTATCATCCTTCTAAACTGCACAGTGTACATGCCCAGCTGCTCCATTCTCTCAGCATATGACATTCATGCCATCCCGGGAAATAACATTGTAAACCTACGCTGGGCTCCCTTAATAGCAAACATGTCCTTCCTCTATTTAGGGGACCAAAACTGCACACAATACTCCAGGTGTGGTCTCACTAGGGCTCTGGACAACTGCAGAAGGACATCTTTGCTCCTATATTCGATTCTTATTGTTATAAAGTCCGTGTACACAACATCTACAGCTCTGCCTTTATCAACCTTTTTGCTCACGTCTTCAAAAAATCAATCGGAATTGTGAGACACGACCTCCAACGTACAAAACCATGCTGACAGTCCCTAATTAGCCCTTGCCCACCCAAATGTATGTAAATTCGCCTTGTATGTGGTTACTTGGCCAATAAACGTATTCATTTATCCATTGATATCATATCCCACAGAATACTCTCCAACAACTCACCAACTACAAATAACCTTACCGGCCTATAGTTACCCGCATGTTCCTTGCAGCCCTTCTTGAAAATAGGCACAGCATTTGCCACCCAGTCCCAACGTGCTTCTTCTGACACTACTGGTAGACCCATTGTTTCAGTGTGTTCTTGCCCTACTGAATTAATTTCCACATACCAGACTCCATCCTACCCCCCTGGTCCAATCCAATACATCTCACACCCTCTTCGTCAATGTGTTTCCCACGGGCAAGTGGTATATTGCTGATTTTAGAAGAGGAAGGTCGAGGATCGATTAACCAGTCTTCATCGACGGTTCGATGGTGGAGAGAGTCAACAACATTATGTTCCTGGCCGTGAATATTTCTGAAGATCTGGCGTGGACCCAGCAAATTGATTGATTCATAAATAAAGTCAACGTCATGATTTTGTTAGAATAGAGCAGAAAGGACATCGGTGTGGTGACGAATGTTCTCTCGATCATCTACAGGTCCAAGGGAGAGACCATGTTAAACGGTTGCCACAGGGCCTGGTTCGGCAATTCGAAATCCCAGGAATGTAGGAGATTAAACAACGTGGTGGCCACCGACCGGTCCTATCCATCACCTGAACTATCCACCATCTAATGAATCTGCAAGAGGCAGTGTCATGAATTGGGGACCAGCAATTATCTGGGACACTCACCACCCTGTCCATGGTCTTGTTTCTCTCCAAACTCCGAGAAAAATATCGGAGTCTGCAAACTGTGGTCACCCCAGTTTCATGAACTGTTTATTTCCATAACAACCGGGCTCTTGACCACCACAAACACCGACTAAACCATGAACTAAGTACAACATGTGTTGTTTGTGCTTGAGACTTCCAGCTTTGGATTTGCCCAAATATTGATTATTTCAGCATTGAACTTTCTTTTGTTCTTTGTGTTATCTGCGTGTGTGCGCTGTCTTTACATATGTGTTCTGCTGCTACAAGAAACAAATATTGTTGAGTTATCAGTACATATGACAATTAAACACTCTTGATTCTTGAGATTGGAGCATGTGACATCTCCCCTACATCCATGGACGTTGGGAAGTCACCAGGAAGAAAAATATCTGGACATTTGCAGGAGCAGAGATCGACTTTTGCCTCCATGGTCGGAATATCATCTTCAACACGAAAAGGGTTTGAGGTAAGATGAAGATATTTCAAAAGTGATCTGATGGATGTCTTTATAACCGAATGGTTCGCTGGGTCCCAAATCCATTATTTAAATATAATGAATGGTGTATGTCTGTCCGTTTAATTTTCTAATACATGTCCTGCATATCAAGATGTCAGATTAAATAATTGAAGATTCCCGGAATGCACTCGTCAATGGAAACGATGAATCTGAATATTGCGATTTCAGGCGACTGCTCACGATTATCGAGATTGCGGGGAGATGATGCGGAATCTATCATCAGCCATGTAGATTGCTCCCCGGCACTAACTGTCCACTAGACAGAACATAAAGAATGGATATCATCACACATGTTGGCTGATGCCCTTTCCGTGAGGCACTTTGTGCCCGGACACAAAAGAGTTAACAGTAGATGTTTTTCAGTGAGTGTAATTAACGACAGTCTACACGGAGCCCGGTTGTGTCACCGGAGGTTTCCCAGTTCCCAATATAAAACATTCCTGTTGCTGGGATATGATAGTGTTAGTGAGATCATCCCGTCCGTCACCGACACAGAGCAGCAGCACCACGGACGGAGAAACCCATTGGGAATCTGTGGACAATATAGTGGGATGTTAGATGGATGTTTACGAATCCGGGAATATTAGAGAGTGAGGTGACTGTCGCCGAGTGTAATCGGGGAACAGTGAGTGCGGTGTTACACAACTGGGTCGGTCTCTGAAAACTGTAGACTGGGAAGTTACTGCGATGGAGATGAGTATCTTCCATTCGGCTGCCGATATTTTTGGGTCGGGGTACAGCTTAAGTGATCGGATCTATATGTTAATCATGAATATTCAGGTCTTTTATCCCATCATAGCCCTTGGCGCTCTCCCAGGTAAGTCTCTGTCTAAATTCCCGAGCAACAATAGGTGAGAAGCGGCGGTTACGGGATCCGGTATAAATGTCTGTAGCTCGGACAATTCACGATGTGTTCTATTTAAACGACCTTCGATTGGCTAATCGGTAATGTGCTGACGCTGTCTGATTGTAGAGATCATGGGTTTCCCGCTGTTCATCACCGTGTTGCTTACCCTTTATACATGATATTTCTACATAGCTCCCATGTCCATAGTTAATGTTATTTAAACGGGAAACAATCTTTAACACCTTTCCAGTTCATGTGTTTCATTCTCCTGGTGTAATTCACTGCTGCCGTGCGCATGACGATCTATATGGAGCTGTCGAAACTGCCCGCTGCAACAATACACAGATAGTATAGGATTTTTACATGTTTTACAGGGTTTTACGGGTTTAATGCAATCTTGAGATATAGACACGATTTTCATTGGCTCCCTCCCCCCACCTCTCAGGTGCGACTGAAGCGAGCGGTTCCCGCTGGGATCAGGTCCAGTTTCGCCCAATGTCACTGTGTGTGCGTAATGCTCCGTATCGGAACCATTATTGTTCCCAACAGACTGACAGACACGAGCGCATTGGTCAATGAATAGAGGGAGAAACCTGGGCTGATTGATTCACCCTAACACAACGCCTCTGCGTAAAGTGCAGGGCGAGTGTTTGTTCTCCAGCCCACACGGAACCAGATTCACAGGGAACCAATGAGCTAAACTCTCATGGTGAAGTGAGTAATGGTCAGAACCCGGTCAGATTCTATAGGCGAACCCTCATAACAGCAGATTCTCATCCGTTAAATAGTTGAGCCGATGAGGTTATTGTACCGTAACTATTTTTTTTCGTTGAATTGTCACCAGCTGACAGCATTGATAGAACATCTTCTACACCTCTGAATCCCAGAACAGGATTGTGCATTTGATTTGAACCTCGACTCGATGAATTTGCCGAGTTTGCTTTATCCGCTGCCTGTCATGTCTCTGTTTACTTCCCTCCTCACAGTGAACACGCTGACCATTGTGGTCCTGTCCCGGGGAAAGTGCGGTCTCTCCACAGGTGTCACTCGCTACCTGATCGCCATGGCAGCGGCCGATCTACTGGTCATTATTCTGGACCTGATAATGAGGCAGATTCCCATTGCTTACTTTGCTGCATTTCAGTTCCTGTACTATGTCCGAGTGTGTAATATCCACGCCGTGTTGGTTTACGCCGTCACCGACTGTTCTGTTTGGTTCACCGTCGCCTTCACCTTTGATCGATTTGTGGCCATTTGTTGCCAGACGCTGAAAACAAACTATTGTACGGAGAGAACGGCGGCTGTGGTTCTGGGGACAGTGACCGTACTGAGCTGTTTAAAGAACACCTTCTGGTATTTTATGTTGGGCGGTCGGTACTTGCTATTTAATGCCCCCTGGTTTTGTTATGTTACACCCAGTGTTCAACCGTCACTGGCCTGGGGAATCGGGGAGTTTCTCCAGTATATCATCACCCCCGCGATCCCATTTGTACTCATCGTTGTGTTCAACACGTCGACCATCAGATACGTGTTAGTGGCGAGCAGAGCCCGCAGGTGACTCCGGGGACCCAGCAGTGGGGATAGTGGCAGAGACCCGGAGATGGAGAGCCGCAGGAAATCCCTAATTTTACTGTTGGTCATCTCGGGGAATTTCATCGTGTTGTGGGCGCTCCGTGCGATACACGTTGTGTGGTTCAGACTGGCTGGATTAATTCCTAGCTGGGACTATCCGGACATCAACATTGCCGAAGTGGCCGCCATGCTGCAGACCCTCAGTTGCCGCACAGACACTGCTCTTTACGCCGTCACCGGGACTATGTTCAGGCAGCAGTTCAAACAAATGGTGAAATCGCCCTTTCGTCTGATTGTAAAATGCATTCAGCGCCGCTGGGTCTAGGAATCCGTGCCCCCTACAGCCCATCTGCCCACCCACCCTCCTCAATCAACCCCCGACACGCTGAGGATCCTCAGTGACCTGGTCCACAGATAATATTTGTGACCCTGGTGTGTCCTCCGATTCCGCCACGAGTATGTCTTCTGCCCCACCAAACTTCCCCACCAAACCGCTCGCAGCCCCAGCCACTGCCGGCGCAGAGCTGCGATTCACCGCAGCATCCACGAGGGTGAGCGGTCATATGTCCTCCCAATCTAGAATTCTTCTTTATAAACTACAAACACTTTTATTGTCCGATGGAATTTACCTGTGTTATTCTCGTTGGAATTTAGCCCCACCCCCCGCCCACACCAAGCCTCCGTACAGAGGCGCCACGCAAGTCGCTGACCAGGTAATGAGGGTAGAGAGTCACTTCCTAGACTCCTTGGTCATTGGCTTGGTGGACTTTAACAAGAAGATAGAGGGGGGATCTCATACAAACGCACACAATTCTTCAAGAGTTGGACAGGCTAGATGCAGGAAGATTGCTCCCGATGTTGGGGAAGTCCAGAACAAGGGGTCACAGTTTAACGATAAGGGGGAAATCTTTTAGGACCGAGATGAGGAAAACATTTTTTCACACACAGAGTGGTGAAACTGGAATTCTCTGCCACAGAAGGTAGTTGAGGCCAGTTCATTGGCTATATTTAAGAGGGAGTTAGATGTGGCCCTTGTGGTTAAAGGGATCAGTGGGTATGGAGAGAAGGCAGGTATAGGATTCTGAGTTGGATGATCAGCCATGATCATATTGAATGGTGGTGCAGGCTCGGAGGGCCGAACGGCCTCTACTCCTGCACCTATTGTCTATGTTTCTATGTTTCTACCCTCAGACAAGACATTCTAAAACACAGACTTGCCCCAGCAGTGAGTCGAGAACACTGTTACACTTCAATCAAGGACGCATATCACTCTGTTCCCCGGGCGGGTCTGGGTCTCTCAAATCATTAGTTGAGGTTTAGTTGGGGTTTAGTTGGGGTTTAGTTGGGGTTTAGTTGAGGTTTAGTTGAGGTTTAGTTGAGGTTTAGTTGGGATGTAGTTGAAATTTAGTTGGGGTTTAGTTGGGGTTTAGTTGAGGTTTAGTTGAGGTTTAGTTGATGTTTAGTTGGGATGTAGTTGAGATTTAGTTGGGGTTTAGTTGAGGTGATGTTTAGCTGGGGTTAAGTTGGGGTTTAGGTGATATTTAGTTGAGGTGAGGTTTAGTTGTGATTTAATTGCGGTTTAGTTGTGGTTTAATTGCGGTTTGGTTGGGGTTTAGTTGAGGTTTAGTTGGGGTTTAGTTGAGGTGGGGTTTAGTTGGGGTTTAGTTGATGTTTGGTTGGGGTTTAGTTGAGGTGGGGTTTTGTTGAGGTTAAATTGAGGTGAGGTTTAGTTGGGGTTTAGTTGAGGTGGAGTTTAGTTGGGGTTTAGTTGCGGTGAGGTTTATTTCCCCCCATATGCAATCTAAATAGATTTGCGCTTTCTGGGAGCCAGTCCTTGGTTAGATCCTTCCGCCTTCCACTTCACTCCACTGGTATATTATAAAAATGTGACTGAGGTCGGCCGCCTTCAACCTCTGCAACGCTGCATCAATACATGTAGGACTCGAAATTAACGGTTGCCCGGGTGTCATTGACCACGAAAAGCGCCGCCGGACAACCTAAACGGCGAGATATTTTACCTGGTTTGGCAACCAGATACTGGTTTGTACCGAAGATAGACACAAATAAACTGGAGTAACTCCGCGGGTCAGGCAGCAGCTCTGCAGAAAAGGAACGCGGTGTTTTGTGTCGGCGATGACGGCTGTATTGCGTGGGAGATACTGGTTGCGGGGTAATGAAGGGCCAAAGCGAATGACGGCCCCCGAACAGCGGCTCCATCTCTTCCTCCTCCCGCACCCCGTTCGCCGTGATAAGGGCCGTTGCCTGCAAACTCGCTAACGGCGCACTTTCAAAACAAACCCTCGCGCACGCCGAGGCCGGGAGGAGGGACGGAGAGAGGAGGAGGCCCCGGCGTGCGGGAGGGTTTATTATGAAAGCGCTCCGTTAGCGGGTTCGCAGGCAGCGACCGCTACCAGGGAGGAGGAGATGATGAAGCCGCTGCTGCTGCTGTGCGGGACCCATCATTCGCTCCGACACTTCTTAAGCAGCTGCACCAGAGATATTTTAGCTATAGGATCCTTGAGCTGCATCGCTCGGCCCGCATCTTGCTGTTGGCTGGCAGAGGAGGGAGGCGGTGGCGAGGAGTTCCCAACGGTCAAGACAGCGGGCGATGTTGTCCGCGGTGCGCTGACCCTCCTTCATCCATATCTCGCCCCCTTCTCTCTCTTTCTCTCTCTCCTGTACGCCCCCTTCAACCACCCCCCCCCCCCTTATCCTGGGACCACTCCTCTACATCCAGCACTGATTCCCATTCCCGCCTCTATTCAGTCCTCACTGACATCACGTGTGCTCCCCTCCTCACCCCCCCCCCCCCCCAATCTATTGATCCTGCGCTGATCATCCTATCCACCTCGCATTGATTCTCCTGCCACCCCCCCCCCCCCTATCCATCCTACACTGGTTCCCCGATTCACCCTTTACTTACCCCTTTCCCATCCATCCTGCACTTCTCCTCCATTCATCCTGTACTGATCCCCCATCCATCCTGTACTAATCCACGCATTCATCACGTACTGACCCACCCTCCATTTACGCAGCACCTTCCCCTCACCCATCCTGTAGTGATATCCCATTCATCCTGCACAGCCCCTCCGATCCACACTGTATTGACACCCGTTCATCCTGCGCTGATCTCCCCTACCCCCATCCATCTCTCACTGATCCTCCCATTCAAGAAGAATGGGGGGAACAGTCTGCAGAAGGGTCTCGACCCGAAACGTTGCCTATTTCCTTCGCTCCATAGATGCTGCCTCGGCCGCTAAGTTTCTTCAGCAGTTCTGTCTACCCCATCCACCCCGTACAGACCCCCCCCCCCCCCACCCACCCCGCACCCATTCAACCTCGCTGGCATCCCCCGTGCTCTACCCTCACAATTTTACCTACTACAACCTACACGTTCTAATTCACCTGCCTCAATCCATCCATTCCGCACCGAATGTCTTCTAACTCCACCCCCTCCTCCGCCATCTATCCACCTCGCACCGATTCACACTCGCACCTCTCCCTGACCCTATTGTCCTGGAAATGTCTTCAGAGCGCACATTGACTATGTGTGATAACGGAATGCAATCAAATGTGTTTTAATTCCCAATGTTATTATTTGTTTTAATCCACAATGATGGATTAATTAAAGTGCGTACATGTGAAACATTAAAACTGCAGTGTTCGAATGTCACTGCTACCGTTGACACGTTATTACAGAATTCATTTTAACGGCAAATCAATGCTCTTAATATACAATATCTGTACTGTAGTTATTTAACGAGCAACATTCACAACTCTACGTACGCATATATGTTACCATGGTCCAGGATTTATTGACACAGGTTGATCATACGATGAATAATTCAACCACATTTTTGTTTGGAAGAGGAAAGAACTAATAGAAATTGCATTCATTGCAATGCATAAAAAAAAGTTGAGATACAGTCTTATAATTTTGCTGCATGTCATTGTGGGATATATCAAATCGTGATTGGTGAATGTTTAGTTTGTGACTTTATTTGACGCAGAAATAATATGTGAATGCTTCATTGAGTATAATTCCGACTGGTAACTGCGCAATTCGACCGAGCACATTACCGCACGCGTCATGCAAGCAATCTTAAATGACCACCTAAACTGTCATTTGGCAACCTAAAAAGCTGGCAAAGTTGCCCGGCTGGCAACAGGGGAAAGAAAGGTTAAGCGAGAGCCCTGCACTGTCTGCTAGCTTTCTCTATTTGAGACCCTCCCCACTACCGTTCTAGTTTAAAGTCTCTCCAATAGCCTTTGCAAAGCTCCCCGCCAGGATATTGGCCCCCTCGGGTTCAAGTGCAACCTATCTTTTTTTGTACAGGTCACACCTTCCAAAAACAGTTAGACAGTTACATGGATAGGACGAGTTTGGAGGGATATGGACCAAACACAGGCAGGTGGGACTAGTGTAGCTGGGACATGTTGGTCTGTGTGGGCAAGTTAGGCCGAAAGGCCTGTTTCCCCACTGTATCACTCTGTGACTAACACAAAGTGCTGGAGTAAGTCAGCGGGTCAGACAGCATCTGTGTAGAACATGGCGAGGTGACGTTTCACAGAGTCCTGGAGTAACTCAGCGGATTAGGCAGCATCTGTGGAGAACATGGATAGGTGACATTCATAGACTGCTGGAGTAACTCAGCGGGACAGGCAGCATCGCTGGAGAAGGAATGGGTGACGTTTCGGGTCGACACTGAATAAGGGTCTCGACCATGAAACATTGCCAATTTCTTCCAGCATTTTCTGTCTACATAAACAGCGCCTATCTATCCACGTGGCGGTGTAGCAGCCGGCTGGTGAAACGGGCAAAGGCTTTGCCGCAGAGCGGGCAGGTGAAGGGGCGCTGGCTGCTGTGGGCTCGTCGGTGCTTCAGCAGGTGGTAAAGACGGGTGTAACACTTGCCACACTCAGCGAACACAAATCGTCTCTCTCCTGCGTGTATCCTCTGGTGCTCACGCAGCACCCGTTCTCTCTTGTGCTCGTCGGCGTGGGTCTTCCGGTGCTGCCGCAACCCCAACGAACTGTCAAGCTCCACACCGCAGTACAGGCAATCGGTAGGGCTGGACATGGTGTGCACGTGCTGGTGAGACAGAGGCGTGAGACAGGGTAAAGCGCTCTCCACACACCAGGCTGGGGACGGTACGGGCTGCGCTCGCCGGTGAAGTGTGCACCTGCTTGTGGGGCAGCAGCATGGAGGAGCGACAGAAGCCCTTGCCGCACTGGTTGCAGGTGAAGAGGCGCTCGCCGGTGTGGGTACGCTGGTGATCTAGCAGGGTGCCGGAGCGGGTGAAGCCCGTTGTCTCACTGGGTGCAGGTGCAGGGGCGCGCGCGGTGTGGGTGCGCTGGTGGGACAGTAGGTGACTGGACCGGGAGAAGCGTTTGCCGCACTGGGTGCAGGTGTAGGGGCGCTCGCTGGTGTGGGGTGCGCTGGTGGGACAGAAGGTTGCTGGATTGAGTGAAGCCTTTGCCGCATAGGGCGCAGGTGTATGGCCGGTCCCCGGTGTGGGTGCGCTGGTGGGGCAACAGCTTGCTAGAGGAGGTGAAGCCCTTGCCGCACTGGGCGCAGATGTAGGGGTGATAATAATAGTACACAAAATAAAGACATAATTCAATACAAACACAATAATAAGGCAATTAATGCACAGATGAAAAGGGAGGGAACGTGCGGCTGCGGATTGGCTGAGGTGAAGAGATGGGTCTCGAGGCGGGACTGGAAGATGTTGAGAGACACGGAATTGCGGATCAGTTGGGGGAGGGAGTTCCAGAGCCTGGGAGCTGCCCTGGAGAAGGCTATGTCCCCCTAAACTGCGGAGGTTGGACGTGGATTGGAGAGAAGACTGGCAGATGTGGATCTGAGGGACCGTGAAGGTTGGTAGGGGGCGAGGAGGTCAATGAGATATGGGAGGGGGGGGGGGGGGGGTGGTGGAGGGCTTTGTAGGTGATGATCAGGATTTTTAGGTGATCCGGTGGGAGATGGAAAGCCAGTGAAGTTGTTTGAGGACTGGAGTGATGTGATGCCAGGATTTGGTGTGGGTGATGAGTCGGGGCGGCTGCGTTCTGGACCAGTTGGAGTCGGATGATGTAGCTGGACCTGATGCCAAGGTGAAGTGAGTTGGAATAGTCCAGTCGGGAGGAGATGAAGGCATGGATGAGTCTTTCAGCAGCGGGAGGTGTGAGAGAGGGTCTGAGTTTGGCGATATTGCGGAGGTGAAAGGAGGAGGTTTTAATGACATGGCGGATGTGAGGCTCATGGAGAGAGGGTGGAATCAAAGATCACGCCAAGGTTGCGGGCCTGAGGAGATGGAGGAGAGACTGTGGTGGCGTCGATGGTGAGAGTGGGGTTATTGATTTAGCTGAGTGTGGCTTCGGAGCCTATGAATACACGCTGGTGTGGGTGCCTTCCGCAAAGATCGCTCCCCTCCGCAACTCCCCTTGTTAATTCTTCCCTTCCCTCCCCGTACCACCCCCGTCCGCGCCGGGCACTTTCCGTTGCAACTGCAAGAAATGCAAACACCTGTCCCTTCACCTCCCCCCTCGGACTCAATTCAAGGACCCAAGCAGTCGTTCCAGGTGCGACAAAGGTTCACCTGTATCTCCTTCCAATCTCATCTACTGCATCCGCTGCTCTAGATCTACATCGGGGAGACTAAGCGGAGGTTGGGCGATCGTTTCGCCGAACACTCCTTCGCTCAGTCCACAAAAACCTACCTGAACTCCGGTAGCTCAGCACTTACATTCCCCCCTCCCATTGCCAATCCGACCTCTCTGTCCTGGGTCTCCTCCATTGCCAGAGTGAGCAACACCGGAAATTGGAGGAACAGCACCTCGTATTCCGCCTGGGCTGCTTGCGTCCGGATAACATGAACGTAGAGTTCTCCCAATTTTGCTAGCCCTTGCTCTCTCCTCCCCTTCCTTAACCCTCGAGCTGTCTCCTCCCATCCCCCCCCGCCCCCGGGCTACTCCTCTTCCCTTTTTCCTTCCTTCTCCCCCCATCCCCCATCAGTCTGAAGAAGGGTTTTCGGCCGAATCGTCGCCTATTTCCTTCGCTCCATAGATGCTGCTGCACCCTCTGACTTTCAACGGCATTTGTGTGTACCTTCGATCTTCCAGCATCTGCAGTTCCTTCTTGAACACTTTACTACATGGCTCTCGCTTAACTTGTTTTCCCTGTTGCCACACGGGCAACCCTTGGCAGCTTTTTAGGTTGCCAAATGACGGTTTAGGTGGCCATTTAAGACGGATTGCATGACGCGTGCGATAATGTGCTCGGACGAATTGCGTTGTTACCAGTCGGAATTATACTCAATGAAGCATTCACATATTATTTCTGCTTTAAATAAATTCACAAACTAAAACATACACCAACCAAGAATTGATATATCCCACAATGATATGCAGCAAAATTATAAGAGTATCTTATTATAATTATAAGTGGATGGGTTAGACAGATGTGCAGCAGAAACTCAGCGGGCGAGGGAAGCATCTATGGAGCGAAGGGAAATAGGCAAAGTTTCGGGTCGAGGCCCTTTTTAAGACTGCCTCCCCCCCTCCCCCCCCCCCATTCTTATTGAATTGGAGGATCAGTACAAGATGGATGGGGGGGGGGAGGGGGGGGGGGGGGTGTCAGCGGATGATGAATGGAGGGATCAGTACAGTGTAGATCGGAGGGGCTGTGCAGGATGAATGGGGTTCCACTACAGGATAAATGAGGGGAAGGTGCAGGGTAAATGGAGGGCCAGTACGGATCAATGCGTGGATTTGTACAGGATGGATGGGGAACAGTACAGGGTGGATGGGGCATCAGTACAGGATGGATGGAGGTGAAGTGCAGGATGGATGGAGGTGAAGTGCAGGACGGATAGTAAAGGAGTAAGTACAGGGTGAATTGGGGAACGAGTGTAGAATGGATGGAGTGTGGCGGCTGGAGAATTAATGCGAGGTGGAATAGGGTGATTAGCGCAGAATGAATAGATTGGGGGGGGTGGGGAGGGGTGCACAGGCGATGTCATTGAGGACTGAATAGGGGCGGGGGTTGGGATCAGTGTGGGATGTAGAGGTGGGGTCCCAGGATAAGGGGAGGGTGGAGGGCGTACAAGAGAGAGAGAGAGAGGAGGGGAGGCGAGGTGCAGAGGAAGGAAGGTCAGCGCTCCTCGGCCAACATCGCCCCGCTGCCTTGGCCGTTGCGAACTCCTTGCCATCGCCACCCTCCTCCGCCAGCTAACAGCAAGGTGCGGGGCCGAGCGGTGCAGCTCAAAGATCCTATATCTATAGTATATTTGGTGCAGCTGCTTCAGAAGTGTCAGAGCGAAATGATGGGTCCCGCACAGCAGCAGCAGCGGCTTCATCACCTCCTCCTCCCTGATAGCGGCCACTGCTTACAAACCCGCTAACGGTGATAACCGCTTTCAAACCAAACCCTCCCGCACCGCCGAGGCCTCCTCCTCTCTCCGTCCCTCCTCCCGGCCTCTGCGTTGCGTGAGGGGTTTTATTTTAAAGCGCCGTAGCGGGTTTGCAGGCAGCGGCCCTTGTTAGGGCGGGCGGGATGCAGGAGAAGGAGGCGATGAAGCCACTGCTGCCGCTGTTCCGGGTCCGTCATTCGCTCCGGCCCTTCGGCACCATGCACCTGGTATCTTTCCCACGCAATAAAGCCGTCACCGCCAACACAAAACCTTTCTCCAGAGATGCTGCCTGACCCGCGGAGTTGTGCCTATCTTCGGTACAAACCAGTATCTGGTTGCCATGCCATGCAAAATGAATCGGTGTTTAGGTTGCCCGGCGGCGCTTTGCGTGATCAGTGGCACCCGGACAACCGCTAATTTCGAGCCTGCATTAAGTTACTACCCCACTTCAGTGGCGCAAGCCTGCCGATACTATACCCTTTAGCCCACTCACAGGATGGACCCCAGACGACGACCAAGTCCCTAGAGAGATAACAGAAGTTTATAACAGAGACTGCATCGGTCATTGGGGATATGCCTACAATGAAAGATAAGCCTAACCTCACTAGAAAAGAGAGAGTGGCCATGACAGAGCTGAGAGATAACAACGAGATAGTGATCAAACCTGCAGACAAGGGGGGAAGTATAGTCATCATGGACAGACAACAGTGCCTGCTCGAGGCACATAGACAACTGAACAAGATAGAACACTACACTATGTTAGATGAGCCCATATATTAAGACACACAAAAGGAAATAGGGGAAAGTTTTGAAGCTTAAGATATCAGGATACATGCTAGAGAGACAAGTAGAATACCAAACAGGAGCACAATCCAGGGCGAGGAAATTCTACATGCTCCCAAAGATACACAAAAATCCAAGCACGTGGACACTGCCTGTAGGCCCATAGTGTCAGATTGTTGTAGCGAATCCTATGGGGTAGCAGAACACATTGACCACTACCTTAAACCACTGGCACAACAGCATCCCAGCTACATCAAAGACACCTACCCCTTCACCCGAATAGTTAACTCCCTCAACATACCACCCAACGCAATACTCTTCACAGTGGATGTGGAATGCCTGTACACAAACATAGAGACAGACAGGGGGGCACAGGCAGTTAAAAACATCCTACAGATAAATCCTGACCCAGAGAGACCAGACAAGGCCCTAGTTAAACTAATTTATCAAGGTTTGACTAAAAATGACTTTGAATTTAACGGGGGGTTCTATTTATAGGTCAAAGGTACAGCAATGGGGAAGACATTTGCCCCAGCTTATGCCAACATATACATGGCAGAATGGGAGGAGACAGTTTTCCACAAATGTTCTAAGCGTCCAATGTGATACTATAGATTCCTAGATGACATTTGGGGGAGTGGCACGCTCAGAAGAGGAGTTTATTAACATACTCAATGACCATCAAGGTAAAGGCCATGACTAGCCAGGAGAGGGTGGACTTCCTTGACACAATTGTCTTTAAATTTCCATTAGATAACCAAGACCACAAACTAGCTACCAAAGTTTTCTTCAAACCAAACAGATACACACACCTTCCTACACACCTCGAGCCCCCACCCAAAACACACCTTCAGGGGTATCGTCAAGTCACAGCTGACGCGCTTCCACCGTATATGTACCAGAGAGGAGGACTTCAACCAAGTTGGACTTCTCCCTTCATCGCTCTCAGTCAGAGGGGCTGCTGCAAACGGAAATTAAGACACATTGTCAGATTTTCTTAAAAACATACAAGCGCCCAGACCGAGGCCGGGGACGACATTGAAGTTGCCTCTAATACCAAGATATGACAACATGGCTGTCCAGGCCCACAAAATAGTCGAGGGCCGTTTTGAACAATTCTAAAGGGGATTTGCCACACTGAAGGCGTACAAGGTAATGTCAGCATACAATAGGGCTAAAAATCTGAAGAACATCCTGGTCAGTACAAGTCGACACACACACCCAGACTGTGGGCAGAGACGGTGTAGAGCCTGCACCCACTTAGTAAAAGCCAAAAATATAGAGAACAGTGTAACAGGGATAGAACAGAGGATAACCTGTGAGCAAAATAATATGGTGTATGCAATTAAATGTAAAGAGTGCAACTTACTGTACATAAGCGAAACAGGTAACAGCATCAGATCAGACTGGGAAGACACCTCAGCAACACCACAAGGGGGGCCCAATCCTTACCCATTAGCAGATACTTACAGCAATATGCGATGATATGCCCATGATTTTCTGCAATTTTCTGGGATCCGTTGCCACAGACAGCGGTGGAGGCCACAAGTCAGTGGATATATTTGAGGCCGAGATAGATAGATTGTTGATTAGTGCGGGTGTCAGGGGTTATGGGGAGAAAGCAGGAGAATGGGTGAGGAGAGAGAGATAGATCGGCCGTGAGTGAATGGCGCAGTGGACTCGATGGGCCGAATGGCCTAATTCTGCTCCTATCAGGAAAAATCCTCTCGGTGAAACAATTTGTGTTTTTTTGGCTTTTTATTTAACAAGTTCTGTACAGAGTTTTATTATCGGATCAGACATTAGATTAGAATAAATGTTCGGGGTGAAATTAAACACAGAACAGCAGAGGAACAGGCCCTTCGGCCCACTCTGTAAATGCTAACACAACCCGTATGAATATCGGTCAAGCAGGGAAAGGGATCTGGGGGTCCTTGTTCATCAGTCACTCAAAGTAAGCATGCAGGTACAGCATGCAGTGAATAATACCAAAGTTGGCCTTCATACCAAGAGGGGTTGAGTGCAGGGGCAAAGCGGTTCGTCTACAGTTGTACAGGGCCCTGGTGAGACCACACCTGGAATATTGTGTGTAGTTTTGTTCCCCTAATTTGAGGAAATACATTCTTGTTATTGACGCAGCCCAGCCTAGGTTCACCAGGTTAATTCCAGGGATGGTGGGACTGTCATATGGTGAGAGAATGGAGCGGCTGGGCTTGTACACCCTGGATTTTAGAAGGATGAGAGGGTATATTTTTTAAAAAATATAAGATTATTAAGGGTTTGGACACGCTAGAGGCAGGAAACATGTCCCCGATGTTGGGGGAGTCCAGAACCATGGGCCACACACAGTTTAAGAGTAAGGGCTCGGACATTTAGAACGGATATGATGATAAACGTTTGCACACAGATAGTTGTGAATCTGTGGCCATTTGGGACTGAGATGAGTAGAAACGTGTCCACCCATAGAGTTGTGAATCTGTGGAATTATCTACGGTGGAGGCCGATTCTCTGACCAGACCACGATGGAGAAGGTGAGGACAGACTCTACGATGGCCCTGTAGAATTTGAACATCATTGCCTGTGGCAAATTGTGCTTCTTCAACTGACGCAGGATGTACATCCTCTGTTGGGCCTTTTTGACCGTGGAGTCGATCGCGGCCCCACACATATAAAATCCTTGGAGATGATGGTTAGTAGGGGACGGAGAGGGGGAAAGGAGGGAGTGATGGAGAGAGGGACGGAGGGAGGATTTCGATGGGGAGGGGTTTGGGAGAGAGGTGAGGGAGGGATGGAGGGCCTCTCCATCTTGGGTAGGTGGAGGTCCATCACTCCACTGGCGAGGGAGAGGAGAGGGAGGAAAAGTTTAGTTGGGTTGGGTTGTGTTGGTGTGGGTTGAGTTGGGTTGAGTTGTGTTGAGGTTGGGTTGGGTTGGGTTGGGTTGGGTTTGGAAGTGCAGGTTTGGGGAGTGTTGTGTTGTGTTGGGTTGGGATGGGTAGGATTGAGTTTGCATGTGGAGGGCTGGGGGACGTTGAGTTGAGTTGGGTTGGTTGGGTTATGTTGGGTTTGGAGTGTTTGGGCTGGGGAATGGTTGGATTGAGTTGAGTTGGGTTGGGGTGAGTTGGATTGAGTTTGTTTGAGTTGGGTTGGGTTGGGTTGAGTTGGGTTTGGTTGGGTTGTATTGATTTGGTTTGGATCGGGTTGAATTGGGTTGGGTTGGGTTGATTTGGGTTGAGTTGGATTGGGTTGGGTTAGGTTGAGTTGGGTTGGGTTGGGTTGGGTTGGGTTGGATTGAGTTGAGTTGGGTTGGGTTGCGTTGAGTTGGGTCGGGTCGGGTTGAGTTGAGTTGAGTTAGGTTGAGTTGGGTTGGGTTGGGTTGGGTGGGGTTGGGGTTGGTTGGGTTGGGTTGGGTTGGGTTGGGTTGGGTTGGGTTGGGTTGGGTTGGGTTGCGTTGAGTTGGGTCGGGTCGGGTTGAGTTAAGTTGAGTTGAGTTGAGTTGGGTTGGGTGGGGTTGGGGTTGGTTGGGTTGGCTTGGGTTGGGTTGGGTTGGGTTGAGTTGGGTTTGGTTGTGTTTAGTTGGGTTTGGTTAGATTGTATTGATTTGGTTTGGATTGGGTTGAGTTGAGTTTGGTTGGGTTGAGTTGGGTTGGGTTTGGTTGGGTTGTGTTGGGTTGGGTTGGGTTCGGTTGAGTTGGGTTGGGTTGGGTTGATTTGGGGTGAGTTGGATTGGGTTGGGTTAGGTTGAGTTGTGTTGCACTGAGTTGGGTTGGGTTGGATTGAGTTGAGTTGGGTTGGGTTGAGTTGTGTCGCGTTGAGTTGAGTTGAGTTGAGTTGGGTTGGGTGGGGTTGGGGTTGGGGTTGGGTGGGTTGGGTTGGGTTGGGTTGGGTTGAGTTGGGTTGGCTTGGCTTGGCTTGGCTTGGGTTGAGTTGGGTTGGGTTTGGTTGGGTTGGGTTGGGTTGGGTTGGGTTGAGTTGAGTTGGGTTGGGTTGGGTTCATTTGGTTTGGGTTGGGTTGGGTTGGGTTCGGTTGAGTTGGGTTGGGTTGGATTGAGTTGAGTTGGGTTGGGTTGGGTTCATTTGGTTTGGGTTGGGTTGGGTTGGGTTCGGTTGAGTTGGGTTGGGTTGATTTGGGTTAAGATGGATTGGGTTGGGTTAGGTTGAGTTGGGTTGCATTGAGTTGGGTTGGGTTGGATTGAGTTGAGTTGGGTTTGGTTGGGTTGAGTTATGTCGGGTTGAGTTGAGTTGGGTTAGGTGGGGGCGGCGTTGGTTGGGTTGGGTTGGGTTGGGTTGAGTTGGGTTGCGTTGGGTTGGCTTGGCTTGGCTTGGGTTGAGTTGGGTTGGGTTGAGTTGGGTTGGGTATGGTTGGTTTGGGTTGGGTTGGGGAGGGTTGGGTGGGTTGCGTTGTGTTGGTTAGGGCTGGGAAAGGTTGGGTTGGGGAGATTTGGGTTGGGTCGGGTTGGGTTGGTGAAGGAGTCTCTTTCACTCCATCTAGCGTAGGTGGAGGTACATCACTCCGCTGGCGAGGGTGAGAGGAACAGCGATCCAGCTTAGGATGAAACTGGAGGCGAATGTCCTTCGACCCTCCGGATGAAACGCCTCAACGTGGAGTGTAGAGATGAGGCACGCTACCCCCACACACAGCCCTGAAGGGGGAGGGAGAGAAAACAAGTTGTTAGAATCCTGAAAACTGAAGGTGTGGAAACAGAGGGAAGGGAGGATGGAACCTACGGAGGAAGAGAGGGAGCAGAGGGAAGAGGGAGCGTAGGGGAGGGGGAGGTAGACAATAGAAAATAGATGCAGGAGTGACCCCCCCATATCAGGAACATGTTCCTGCCTCTAGCCTGTCCATACCCTTAACAATCGTATTCTTCAATAAAATACCCTCTCATCCTTCTAAGGTCCAGTATACAAGCCCAGCTGCTCAATTCTCTCAGCATATGACAGTCCCGCCATCCCGGGAATTAACCTGGTGAATCTATGCTGCGCTTCCTCAATAACAAGAATGTCCTTCCTCAAAGACCAAAACAGCACACAATACTCCAGGTGTGGTCTCACCAGGCCCCTGTACAACTGCAGAAGGGCCGCTTTGCTCCGATACTCAACTCCTCTTGTTAGGAAGGCCAACATGCCATTGGTTTTATTCACTGCCTGCTGTACCTGCATGCTTACTTTCAGTGACTGGTGTACAAGGACCCCCAGAGAGTAGTGAGTGTGGAATTCTCTGATTCAGTGGGCGATCGAAGCCGGTTCTCTGAATACGTTCAAGAGAAAGTTAGAAAGGGTATTAAATATAGTGGAGTCAGGAGATATGGGGAGAAGGCAAGAACGGGGTACTGATTGTGGATGATCAGCCATGATCACATTGAATGGCGGTGCTGGCTCGAAGGGCCGAATGGCCTCCTCCTGCACCTGTGTCTATTGTCTATGGTCTATTGTCTATTGGAAGGTGGGTAGGGTAGGGGAGGAATGTGTGGGAGAGGAGGGGTATTGGGGAGGGGAGGGGTGTCGGGGAGGGGAGGGGATACGTTGAGGTAATAACATTGGAAGACGTTCGTTTTGGAAGGAGATAGGGAACATTTATTTTTCACGTGCTGGTGAATCGAGTGTGTGTGGTTGGAGGGGAGGGGAGGGAGTGTAAGGGACGGGAGAGTGATCGTAGGGGAGTGGAGGGTGATGGGGAGTGGGGGGGGGGGCATTGGACGGAGGAATCACCTGCGAAGATTTGGAAGATGGACGTCAAGTAGAAGAGGCTTCCTCGATGGAAGGTGAAGAGCTGGCAGAGGAAGATCCCGAGGGAGAGGGTAGTGAAGATGGAGGCCGTGATCATGGAGCCTTGTACTGCCGACAGCCAGTCTACGGAGAGAGCGAGGGAGACAGTGGGAAGAGAGAAGATGTAAAAATTAATTAACTTCAGAAGATGACCCCACGACAATTCTACGAAGACTCAAAGACTAAAAGTGTCTCCAACACAGTTTCTCCTCCCCTCTCACTCGCCTCTACTTTCCTCCCCTCTCTTTCTCCTCTCCTCTCCCCCTCTCCTCCCCCATTCCCTCCCTCTCCTCCCCTCCCCTCTCTTCTACTCTCCTCTCCTCCCGTCTCCTCCCATCTCTTCCACTTCTCCCCTCTGCCCCCTATCTTCTCCTCTCCTCTCTTCCCGTCTTCTCACCTCTCCTCCCCTCCCTTCTCTCCCCCTCTCTTCCCGTGCCCTCCCGGCTCCTCTCCTCCCATATCCTCTCCTCTCTTCTCCTCTCTTCTCTCTTTCTCCCATCACCTCTCATCCCCTCCCCTCTCCTCTCCCGTCCCTCCGCCCATCCCCTCTCTTCTCCCCTCTCCCCTCCTCTCCTTCCTTCTCCGCCCCCTCCTCCCACTACTCCTCCTCTCCTCCCCTCTCCTCTCCCCTCAACTCTCCCCTCACCTCCCCTCTCCTCTCCTCCCCTCCCCTCTCATCTTCTTCCCTTTCCTCCCCTCCCCTCTCTTCTCCTATCCACTCCTCTCCTCCACTCCCCCTCCCTCTCCTTCCCTCGCCCCCTACTCTCCGCCCCTCTCTTCTTCTCACCTCCCGTCTCCTCCCTTCTCTTCCCCTCTCTTCACCTCCCGTCTCCTCCCCTCCCCTATCCTCTCCTCTCCCGTCCTCTCCTCATCTGTTCAGGAAACGGAAGGGACGTCACGACCGCGGTGCCACAGGTGCTGTCGCCGAGGGAGGACGGACGGAGCCGCGGCTCGAGAGACTAACAGAGACTAACAGAGGCAAAGAGGTTTGCCACGCACTGCAAGGGAGCAGTGGACCAGACAGGAAGAGCGGACGGAATTACCACTAGACAGCCAAACCAGTAGGTAATTTACGGCTGGGGTGAGTACTTTCCCATTTATAGGAGGTAGGATTATATAAATAAGGGGTGTATCAATACAGTAGGGGATTCTTAAATAGGACCAGTTAATTACTTATATAAGATGGGCGGTCAGGAGATGTGCCAATACTGCGAGATGTGGGAATTTGTCGACACCATTGATGTAGAAGATCCCTACAGCTGCAGTAAGTGTTTGAGGCTAGAGGAACTCCAGCTCCGCATTTATGAGCTGGAGACCCAACTTCATACGCTGCGGTACATCAGGGAGGGGGAGTATTACCTGGATGTTTTGTGCCAGGGGATGGTCACACCGACCAGTTTAACTAATTCAGTAGGCAGTGAGCAAGGAAAGGAAGGTGTGGCCATAAGCGAGGCAGGTAGGGGGAACCAGGAGGAGATGCGGCAGGAGCCACAGCCCTTGTCCCTGACGAGCATGACCGAGGCTCTTACTCAATGTAAGGACGGGATCAGGGGCTGTGGGAGGGATGAGCAACCTGGCTGCAGCACCGTGGATCAGGAGGCCATTCAAGAGGGGGGAGTTAGAAGAAATGCCGTAGTGATAGGGGATAGTATTATTCGGGGGGTAGATAAGGTTCTCTGCGGCCAGCAGAACATGTCCCGAAGGCTGTGTTGCCTACCCGGTGCTAGGGTTAAGGATATTTCTGCGATGCTGGAGAGAAATTTGCAGAGGGAGGGGGAGGATCCAGTGGTCGTGGTCCATGTGGGGACCAATGACATAGGAAAGACGAGGAAGGAGGATCTGCTGAAGGAGTTTGAGCAGTTAGGGAATAAATTAAAAAGCAGAACCTCGAGGGTACTGATCTCCGGATTGCTACCTGAGCCACGGGCCAAATCGGCGAGGGTACGTAAAATTAAAAAGCTAAATGCGTGGCTCAAAGACTGGTGTGGGAATAATGGGTTTGGTTTCTTGGGCCACTGGCACCAGTACTGGGACAGGGGGGATCTGTTCTGTAAGGACGGACTTCACCTGAACGGTGCTGGGACTGGGGTCCTGGCAAATCATATAACTAGGGCAGTAGAGAGGTCTTTAAACTAAGTAGCGGGGGGGAGGTATCAAGGGGGGTAATAACGGCAGGGGTAGAGGAAATAGAGCAGGGTATCAGTGGGGAAGCGGAAAGTCAAAATGTGACAGGAGACAGAATGTGTGAAGATAAAGCTTTAGATGTAAAAGGGGCAAAAACGGAAAGGAAGGGTAGTAAAAATCATCTGAAAGTGCTTTATCTAAATGCACGGAGTATTCGTAATAAGATAAATGAATTAACGGTGCAATTAAGTATATATAGTTATGATATCGTGGCCATTACGGAGACATGGCTGCAAGGGGATCAGGACTGGGAGTTAAATATAGAGGGGTACTCGGCAATTAGGAAAGATAGACAGGAAAGAAAGGGAGGAGGGGTGGCCCTTTTAATAAGGGAGGGAATAACGGCAATAGAGAGGAAGGATATTGCGTTGAAGGATCAGGATAGTGAAACAGCTTGGGTACAGATAGAGAATAATAAGGGGAAAAAAACACTAGTGGGTGTAATTTATAGACCTCCAAATAGCTGTGACGCTGTTAGTCAGAACATAAATCTGCAAATAGTTGACGCATGTAAAAAGGGAACTGCTGTAATCATGGGGGACTTCAATTTTCATATTAATTGGGCAAACCAAACTGGGCAGGGTAGACTAGAGGAAGAGTTTATAGAATGTATTAGAGACGGGTTCCTAGAACAGTATGTCACAGAACCGACAAGGGGGGAGGCAATCTTGGATCTGGTCCTGTGTAATGAAGCAGGATTAATTAAAAATGTCATAGTTAGGGACTCGTTGGGAACAAGTGACCACAATATGGTCGAATTCCATATTCAAATAGAAGGGGAGCAGGTTGAAACTCAGGCTAGGGTGCTTAGTCTAAATAAGGGGGATTATGAAGGTGTGAGGACTGAGCTGATCAAAGTTGACTGGGATAGCAGACTCAAGAATAAGACGGTACATGAGCAGTGGTGTACGTTTAAGGGTATACTGTATAATCTTCAAGAAAAATTTATTCCTATGAAGAAAAAAAGGGGTAAGGGTAAGAACAGTCAGCCATGGCTCAGTAAAACTATAAAGGATAGTATTCGGCTGAAAGCAAGGGCATATCAGGTAGCCAGAGATAGTGGGAGGGTAGAGGATTGGGAAGCATTTAAAGGTCAGCAAAAAATAACTAAGAGATTAATTAAGACGGGGAAAATAGACTATGAAAGGAATTTAGCGAACAACATAAAAACTAATAGTAAGAGTTTTTATAGCTATATAAAAAGAAAAAGGGTGGCTAAGGTGAACGTTGGTCCATTGGAGGGTGAGACTGGAGAGTTGTTGGTGGGGAACATGGAAATGGCAAAGGCATTAAACGAGTATTTTGTATCAGTCTTCACCATAGAAGACACAAAAAAATATTCCAACGCTGGATAAACAGGGGGCGGTAGGAATGGAGGAGCTAAATACTATTAAGATCACCAAGGAGGTGGTATTAGGGAAATTAATGAGACTGAAGGAGGATAAATCCCCTGGGCCTGATGGATTACATCCAAGGGTCTTGAGGGAGATAGCGGTGGGGATTGTGGATGCATTGGTGATAATTTTCCAAAACTCCCTGGAGGCAGGAACGGTCCCAGTGGATTGGAAAATGGCCAATGTAACACCTATATTTAAAAAAGGAAGTAAACAGAAGGCGGGTAACTATAGACCGGTTAGTCTAACATCGGTGGTGGGTAAAATGTTAGAGACAATTATTAAAGAAACACTAACGGGGCACTTGGATAAACATGACTTCATCGGACAGAACCAGCATGGTTTTGTGAAGGGGAAGTCCTGTTTAACGAATCTGCTCGAATTCTTTGAGGAAGTAACAACCCGGGTGGATAAAGGGGAGCCGGTGGATGTGGTATACTTGGACTTCCAAAAGGCTTTTGACAAGGTGCCACATAAGAGACTATTGCTAAAAATAAAAAAATTATGGGATTGGGGGTAATATATTAGCATGGGTAGAGGATTGGCTAACAAATAGGAAGCAGAGAGTGGGGATAAATGGTTCATACTCGGGATGGCAACCGGTAACTAGCGGGGTTCCGCAAGGGTCGGTGCTGGGACCCCAGTTGTTCACAATTTATATAAATGATTTGGAGGAGGGAACCAAGTGTAATATATCAAAATTTGCGGACGATACAAAAATGGGAGGAAAAGTAGGGGATGAGGAGGATAGGAAGAGTCTGCAAAAGGATATAGATAAGCTAGGTGAGTGGGCAACAACTTGGCAGATGACATTTAATACTAATAAATGTGAAGTCATTCACTTTGGGAAAAAAAATGATAGGGCAAGTTATTTTCTAAATGAGGAGGAGCTGCGTTGTAATGCAACGCAAAGGGATCTAGGGGTATTAGTACATGAATCACTGAAAGTTAGTATGCAGGTGCAGCAAGCAATCAGGAAGGCCAATGGAGTTTTGGCCTTTATTGCTAGGGGGATTGAGTATAAAAACACGGAGGTCTTGCTGCTGCTGTACACAGTATTAGTGAGACCACATTTGGAATACTGTGTACAGTTCTGGGGTCCATACTTAAGAAAGGATGTACTAGCCCTGGAGGCAGTGCATCGAAGGTTTACAAGATTAATTCCTGCAATGAGGGGATTGACATATGAGGAAAGGTTGGAACTCTACTCTTTGGAGTTTAGAAGAATGAGAGGCGATCTCATTGAAACATATAAGATCGTGAGGGGCCTTGATCGGGTGGATGCACCGAGGATGTTCCCAATGATCGGGGAAACTAGAACTAGGGGACATATTTGCAGAATAAGGGGGGGCTCTTTTAAAACTGAGACGAGGAAGAACTTCTTCACCCAGAGGGTGGTTAATTTATGGAATTCACTGCCCCAGGGAGCAGTGGAAGCAGAAACTTTAAATATATTCAAGACTAAAATAGATGGTTTTTTAGCTGCCAATGGGATAAGGGGCTACGGGGAGAGGGCAGGGATATGGACCTAGGTATGGTTAGTATAGTAAGACCTGAGTGATCTCCTGGACAAGTGTCGATCGCCTGGATTGGGGTCGGAGAGGAATTTCCCGGATTTTTTTCCCGAATTGGACCTGGGTTTTTATCCGGTTTTTTGCCTCCCCCAGGAGATCACGAGGTTCTTGGGGTGGAGAGGGGTGATAGCGGTATAAGGGGGAGGGTAGTGTCTTGTGTTCTGTGTCTTGTGTCTACTGTTTGTGGGTAAGTGTGTCTGTTTAGTGTTCAGCCATGAGCGAATGGCGGTGCGGGCTCGACGGACCTGGTGGTCTACTCTCGCACCTACTTTCTATGTTTCTATCTATGTTTCTCCTCTCTCCACTCTTTCTCCCATCACCTCTCTCCCCTTCCCCTCTCCTCTCCCGTTCCTCCGCCCACCATTATTTTCTCCCCTCCTCCCCTCTTCTCTCCTTCCGTCTCCCTCTCCCCTCCTCTCACCTCTTCTCCTCCCCTCCCCTCTCCAATCCTCCCCTCTACCCCTCCCCTCGTATCTCCTTCACCTCCCGTCTCCTGCCTCCACAATCCTCCCCTCTCCTCACCTCTCCAAACTCCTCCCCACCTCCTCTCCTCTCCTATGCTACCCAGTCATCTCCTCTCATCCCCACTGCTCTCTCTACTCTCTACTCCCCTCTACTCCCCTCTCCCCTCTCCTTCTCCGCCCCCAACTCTCACTCTCCTCTCACCCCCTCCTTCCCCTCTCCCGTCCTCTCTTCCCCTCTACTCTCCTCCCCTATCCACCCCTCGTCTCTCCTGTCATCCCCTCCACTCTCCTTTCCTCTCCTCTCTCCTCTCTCTCCTCTCCTCTCCTCTCCTCTCCTCTCCTCTCCTCTCCTCTCCTCTCCTCTCCTCTCCTTTACTCCCCTCCCCACTCCTCTCCTCTCTATGGACGATCTCCCTCTTCCGTCTGAGCTCATCAGAGCAACGGAGCACCCGCCAGGTGAGTCGCGGGGTTGGAGACCGCCATCCGACCCGCGGAGCCCAATCGACCCTCGGCCCTCATCCGACTCCCGGTCCTCACCCGATCCCCGGCCCTCGCCCGACTCCCGGTCCTCACCCGATCCCCGGCCCTCACCCGACTCCCGGTCCTCACCCGACTCCCGGTCCTCGCCCGACTCCCGGTCCTCACCCGACTCCCGACCCTCGCCCGACTCCCGGTCCTCACCCGACTCCCGGTCCTCACCCGATCCCCGGCCCTCACCCGACTCCCGGTCCTCACCCGACTCCCGGTCCTCGCCCGACTCCCCGTCCTCACCCGACTCCCGGTCCTCACCCGATCCCCGGCCCTCACCCGACTCCCGGTCCTCACCCGACTCCCGGTCCTCGCCCGACTCCCGGTCCTCACCCGACTCCCGGTCCTCACCCGACTCCCGGTCCTCACCGGATCCCCGGCCCTCACCCGATCCCCGGCCCTCACCCGATCCCCGGCCCTCACCCGACTCCCGGTCCTCACCCGACCCCCGGAGCCCAACCGTCCCGCGGAGCTGGAGAACGCCAGGTGAGTCCCGGAGCTGGAGAACGCCACCCGACCCGCTGGGCTGGAGACCACCACCCGACCCGTGGAGCTGGAGAACGCCACCCGACCCGTGGAGCTGGAGAACGCCACCCGACCGTGGAGCTGGAGAACGCCACCCGACCCGCTGGGCTGGAGAAACACCCCGGAGCTGGAGACCGCCACCCGACCCGTGGAGCTGGAGACCGCCACCCGACCCGTGGAGCTGGAGACCGCCACCCGACCCGTGGAGCTGGAGACCGCCACCCGACCCGTGGAGCTGGAGACCGCCACCCGACCCGTGGAGCTGGAGACCGCCACCCGACCCGCTGGGCTGGAGAACGCCAGGTAAGGCCCGGGGCTGGAGACCATCAGCAGAGCCGCGGGGCTGAAGACCGCCTGCGGAGTAACGCAGACGCGGAGCAACGGAGCGGCAGAACACCAGCGCGCACCAAACCAGCTCGGCCCACCAGAAGCACCAACAGACCGCGACGCGTACGGAAACACCGCCGGGGACGCAGAGGTGCCTTAAGGCCAGGTTAGAGCTAGCCCCACACAGGGCAGCGATTCCTAGCCTTTTCCTCGCCAACGTGCGCTCACTGGCAAACAAAATGGATGAACTCCGGCTAAGGATCACCTCCCACAGCCGGATCAAGGACTGCAACATCTTGATCTTCACTGAAACTTGGCTCAACACTGACGTTCCTGACAGCGCCATCCAGCTATCGGGGCGTCATTTACTCCGAGCGGACAGGAGATCAGAATCCGGTAGGACCAGTGGTGGGGTCTGTGCATTTATGTAAACAAAGCATGGTGCACGGACTCCACCATCATCGAGAGTCACTGCTCAGCTAACCTTGAGTTCCTCTTGGTTAGATGCAGACCGTTCTATCTGCCCAGAGAGTTCACCTCCACTGTTGTGACTGCAGCCTATATCCCTCCTGATGCTAATGCCAAGCTTGCAATGAAAGAGCTGCATACTGCCATTAGCAAACAACAGACTCACAACCCCGAGGCAGCCTTCATTGTTGCGGGTGACTTCAATCACTCTAACCTGAAGACTGTACTCCCCAAATTCCACCAACATGTATCCTTCCCCACTAGAGTAGACAAGACACTGGACAAAGTCTACACCAACATGGCTGAAGCTTACAAAGCCATCCCCCTCCCCCACCTTGGTCAGTCTGATCACGTCTCATTGTTCCTGCTCCCTAAGTACTCCCCACTCATCAGACGGGTTAAACCACCTGTGAGGACAGTTAAAGTCTGGTCAGAGGAAGCGGACTTCACACTTCAGCAGTGTTTTGGAAATACTGACTAGAAGGCGTTTGCAGCCCAGGCCACCCTTGACTCTCACACGGACATTGATTCCTACACATCCTCTGTTCTGGACTTTATAAACTCCACCATCAATAGTGTCACCTCCCTCAAACAGGTGACCATATACCCGAATCAGAAGCCATGGATGAACAGCGAGGTCAGGCTACTGCTGAAAGCACGGGACACCGCTTTCATGTCAGGCGATGCTCGAGCCTACAGTTCATCCAGGGCTAACCTGAAGAGGGGCATCAGGAAGGCCAAGCACTGCCATAAGCTCAGGATTGAGGAGCACTTCAACACAACTCCCGACCCCCGACGCATGTGGCAAGGCATCCAGGCCATCACGGACTATAGACCCATCAACACCACCGCCACATCCAGGAAAGCCTCTTTCCTTGAGGAGCTTAACCACTTCTATGGCCGCTTCGACAGGGACAATCTAGAGACAGCCATCAAGGCTGTGCTACCTGCCGATCACCAACGCCTCACACTCACCCCCTACGACGTGTACGTGGCACTGAGTAGGACTAATGCACGTAAGGCTGCTGGCCCTGACGGCATCCCTGGGCGCGGTCCACAGGGCTAGTGCTGTGCAGCTGACAGACGTCTGGACTGACATCTTCAACCTGTCACTTGCCCAAGCAGTTATCCCCACTTGCCTTAAAACCACCTCCATCGTGCCAGTGCCAAAACACTCCACTGCGGCAAGCCTCAACGACTTCCGCCCAGTTGCACTTACCCCCATCATCACCAAGTGCTTCGAGAGGCTGGTCCTGGCACACCTCAGAAGCTGCCTACCCCCCCACACTGGATCCCTATCAGTTTGCCTACCGCAAGAACAGGAGTATGGAGGATGCCATCTCAACGGCACTTCAGTCCGCCTTCTCCCACCTCGACAACAGAGACACTTACGTAAGAATGCTGTTCATCGATTACAGCTCAGCATTCAACACCATTATACCATCAAAACTGATCACCAAACTCGGCAACCTGGGCATCGACCCCTCCCTCTGCAACTGGATACTGGACGTTCTAACCAACAGACCCCAGTCTGTGAGGTTAGACAAGCACACCTCTTCGACCCTCACCCTGAACACCGGCGTTCCACAGGGCTGTGTGCTGAGCCCCCCTCCTCTACTCCCTGTTCACCTATGACTGCACACTTGTACATGGTACTAACACCATCATCAAGTATGAAGATGATACAACGGTGATTGGCCTCATCAGCAACAACGATGAGCTGGCCTACAGGGAGGAGGTCCAGCACTTAGCAGCATGGTGCGCTGACAATAACCTGGCCCTTAACTCCAAGAAGACCAGGGAGCTCATTGTAGACTTCAGGAAGTCCAGAGGCGGCACGCACACCCCCATCCACATTAACGGGACGGAGGTGGAACGTGTTTCTAGCTTCAGGTTCCTGGGAGTCAACATCTTCGATGACCTCTCTTGGACCCACAATACCTCAACTCTGATCAAGAAGGCTCACCAGCGTCTCTTCTTCCTGAGGAGACTGAAGAAGGTCCATCTTTCCTCTCAGATCCTGGTGAACTTCTACCGCTGCACCATCGAGAGCATCCTTACCAACTGCATCACAGTATGGTATTGCAACTGCACTGTCTCCGACCGGAAGGCATTGCAGAGGGTGGTGAAAATTGCCCAACGCATCACCGGTTCCTCGCTCCCCTCCATTGAGTCTGTCCAAAGCAAGCGCTGTCTGCGGAGGGCGCTCAGCATCGCCAAGGACAGCTCTCACCCCAACCATGGACTGTTTACCCTCCTACCATCCGGGAGGCGCTACAGGTCTCTCCGTTGCCGAACCAGCAGGTCGAGGGAACAGCTTCTTCCCGGCGGCTGTCACTCTACTAAACAACGTACCTCGGTGACTGCCAATCACACCCCCCCCCCCCCCCCGGGACACTTATTATTATTTATTCAAATCGTTTGCTATGTCCTCTTCCAGGGAGATGCTAAATGCATTTCGTTGTCTCTGTACAGTACACTGACAATGACAATTATAATTGAATCTGAATCTGAATCTGAATCATGGCCCTTTCCCCCAACACCCCCACACAATGCCCCTCCCCTCACACACTCGATCCCCCAAACACTCTCCCACACTCCCCTCCCCCAAACACTCCACATCCCCCACACACTCTCCCCCGCACTCCCCCCCCCTCCACACACACCCCCCCCCACACACTCCCTTCCCCCCACACACTGCTTTCCCCCCGCACACTACTCTCCACCCCACACACCCTTTCCCCCACACAATCCCCTTCCCCCGCACACTCCACCCCACACCCCCCTTATCCCCACACACTCCCCTCCCCCCCACACACCCCCTTCCCCCACACAACTGCTTCCCCCGCACACTACTCTCCCACCCCACATACCCCCCCACACACTCCCCTTCCCCACACACTCCCACCCCACACCCCCCTTTCCCCACACACTCCCCTTCCCCCACACTCTCCCCTTCCCCCCACACACTCCCCCTTCCCCTCACACACGCCACCCCACACCCCCTCCCCCACACACACCCTCCCCCCACACACTCCCCTTCCCCCACACACTCCCTTCCCCCCACACCCCTTCCCCACACTCCCCCTTCCCCCACACATCCCCCTTCCCCCACACACTCCCCTTCCCCTCACACTCACTCCACCCACACCCCCCTCCCCCACACACTACCCCCCACACACTCCCCTTCCCCCACACACTCCCCTTCCCCTCACACATCCACCACACCCCCCTTCCCCCACACACTGCCCTTCCCCCTACACACTCCCCTTCCCCCACACACTCCCCTCCCCCACACACTCCCCTTCCCCCACACACACCCCTTCCCCTCACCACTCCACCCCACACCCCCCTCTCCCCCACACACACCCACACCCACACCCCCGTCCCCACACACTCCCCTTCCCCCCACCCCCCTTCCCCACACACTCCCCTTCCCCCACACACTACCCTTCCCCCCACACACTCCCCTTCCCTACACACTCCCCTTCCCCACACACTACCCTTCCCCCCACACACTCTCCCCTTCCCCCTACACACTCCCCTTCCCCACACACTCCCCTTCCCTCACACACTCCCCTACACCCCCACACACTCCCCTTCCCCCAAACACACCCCCAAACACTCCCCTTCCCCCACACACTCCCCTTCTCCCCACACACTCCACTTCTCCCCACACACTACCCTTCCCCCACACACTCCCCTCCACCCACAACCCCCCCCCACACTCCCCTCTCCCCACACACTCCCGTTCCTCCCCACACACTCCCCTTCCCCCCACACACTCCCCTTCCCCCTCACACTCCCCGTCCCCCACACACTCCACCCCACACTCCGATTCCCCCCACACACTCCCGTTCCCCGAAGCACTCCCGTTCCCCCACACGCTCCCCCACACACTCTCTTCCCCCACACACTCCCCTTCCCCCCACACACTCCCCTTCCCCCACACACTCCAATCCGCACTCCCCTTCCCCCAAACACTCCCCATACCCTCACACTCCCATTCCACACACCTCCCTTCCCCCACACTACCATTTCCCCACACACTCCCCTTCCCCAACACACTCCCGTTCCCCCACACACTCGCCTTCCCACCACACACTCCCCTTCCCCCACACACACCCCAAACACTCCCCTTCCCCCCCACACACTCCCCTTCCCCCAACACTCCCCTTCCCCCACACACTCCCCCACACACTCCCCATCACCCACACACTCCCCTTCCCACCCACAGCCCCCTTACCCCACACTCCCCGCTCCCTACACACTCCCCTTCCCCCAAACCCTCCACTTCCCCCACACACTCCCCTCCTCCAGACACTCCCATTCCCCCCACGCACTCCTCTTCCCCCACACACTCCCATTCCCCCCACACACACCTCTTCTCCCACACACACCCCTTTCCCCCACACACTCCCCTTTCTTCCACACACTCTCAGGACATCAGACTACTCAACACACTTAAGAAAATTCCATGAACAGTACCCAAACAAAGACAAACAAACTGTGAAAATAACTGGCTCAATGTCTCCAGTACGAAATGTGCACTTTTTCTATATTGCACCTTTCATTGTTGCACCCTTTTTAAAATACCTCAAAGTTTTTGTTACATTTTGGCACACTGTGAATATTTTAATATTTTTAAATAATGTAATGTCTATTGTCTATTTTATTGGTATGTTGTCTGTCTGTGTATTTAATATTACTTGCACATTTGGAGTATGGGGAAACGTAATTTCAATCCTCTGTGTAACTACTGTTGCATAATTGAATTGACAATAAAGTTTACTTTGAACTTTGAACTTCCAACTTAACAACATCTTTCCTTTAACATGGTGCCCAGAACAATGCCTGAGCTCAGTATGACTTGCAGCTCGCCAGTAAAAATTATGTCAGGAGCACGGTGAGCAAGCATCAAAAAACACACCCGGTTACAATCCCTTGTCTTCATCAATGAGGACTTGTCACAATCTCTCAGTCCATTCACCTCGATCATATTTTTCCAGTTACCTCATTTTCAATTTGTGGCTTAAGGACATCAATC
>JAWMAR010001896.1:89276-146776 GCA_036785375.1 Leucoraja ocellata
TTTCATCCTAGCCTGGATCGCTGTTTCCTCTCACCCTCGCCAGCGAGTGATGTACCTCCACCTACGCAAGATGGAGTGAAAGAGACTCCTTCACCAACCCAACCCGACCCCAACCCAAATCTCCCCAATCCAACCTTTCCCAGCCCTAACCAACACAACGCAACCCACCCAACCCTCCCCAACCCAACCCAAACCAACTCAACCCAAGCCAAGCCAAGCCAACCCAACCCAACTCAACCCAACCCAACCCAACCCCACCCACCCACTCAACTCAACTCAACTCAACGCGACACAAACTCAACCCAACCCAACTCAACTCAATCCAACCCAACCCAACTCAGTGCAACACAACTCAACCAACCCAAACCAATCCAACTCACCCCAAATCAACCCAACCCAACCCAACTCAACCGAACCCAACCCAACCCAACACAACCCAACCCAACTCAACCCAACCAAACCGAACTCAACCCAATCCAAACCAAATCAATACAACCTAACCAACCCAACTCAACCCAACCCAACGCAACCCAACCAACCCAACCCAACCCAACCAACCCAACCCCACCCAACCCAACTCAACTCAACTCAACTCAACTCAACGTCAACCCGACCCGACCCAACTCAACGCAACCCAACCAACCAACCCAACCCAACCCAACCCAACCAACCCCAACCCCTCCCAACCCAACCCAACTCAACTCAACTCAACTCAACTCAACCCGACCGACCCAATTCAACGGAACCCCAACCCACTCAACTCAATCCAACCCAACCAACCCAACCCAACCCAACTCAACCTAACCCAACCCAATCCAACTCAACCTAACCCAACCCAATCCAACTCAACCCAAATGCAACCCAAACCCAACCCAACTCAACCCGATCCAAACCAAATCAATACAACCCAACCAAACCCAACTCAACCCAACCCAACCCAACTCAAACAAACTCAACCCAACTCACCCCAACCCAACTCAACTCAATCCAACCATTCCCCAGCCCAAACACTCCAAACCCAAAATAACCCAACCCACCCAACTCAACTCAACGTTCCCCAGCCCTCCACATGCCAACTCAATCCTACCCATCACAACCCAACACAACACAACACTCCCCAAACCTCCACTTCCAAACCCAACCCACCCCAACCCAACCCAACCTCAACACAACTCAACCCAACTCAACCCACACCAACACAACCCAACCCAACTAAACTTTTCCTCCCTCTCCTCACCTCGCCAGTGGAGTGATGGACCTCCACCTACCCAAGATGGAGAGGCCTCCATCCCTCCCTCACCTCTCTCCCAAACCCCTCCCCATCGAATCCTCCCTCCGTCCCTCTTCCATCACTCCCTCCTTTCCCCCTCTCCGTCCCCTACTACCCATCATCTCCAAGGATTTTATATGTGTGGGGCCGCGATCGACTCCACGGTCAAAAAGGTCCAACAGAGATGTACATCCTGCGTCAGTTGAAGAAGCACAATTTGCCACAGGCAATGATGTTCAAATTCTACAGGGCCATCGTAGAGTCTGTCCTCACTTCTCCATCGTGGTCTGGTCAGAGAACCGGCCTCCACCGTAGATAATTCCACAGATTCACAACTCTATGGGTGGACACGTTTCTCCTCATCGTCAGTCCCAAATGGCCACAGATTCACAACTCTCTGTGTGCAAACGTTTATCATCATATCCGTTCTAAATGTCCGAGCCCTTACTCTTAAACTGTGCGTGCCCATGGTTCTGGACTCCCCAACATCGGGAACATGTTTCTGCCTCTAGCGTGTCCAAACCCTTAATAACCTTATATTTTTCAAAAATATACCCTCTCATCCTTCTAAACTCCAGAGTGTACAAGCCCAGCCGCTCCATTCTCTCACCATATGACAGTCCCGCCATCCCTGGAATTAACCTGGTGAACCCAGGATGGGCTGCGTCAATAACAAGAATGTCTTTCCTCAAATTAGGGAACAAAACTACACACAATATTCCAGGTGTGGTCTCACCAGGGCCCTGTACATCTGTAGACGAATCGCTTTGCCCCTGCACTGAACCCCTCTTGGTATGAAGGCCAACTTTGGTTTTATTCACTGCATGCTGTACCTGCATGCTTACTTTGAGTGACTGATGAACAAGGACCCCCAGATCCCTATGTACTTCCCCTTTCCCTGCTTGACCGATATTCATACGGGTTGTGTTAGCATTTACGGAGTGGGCCGAAGGGCCTGTTCCTCTGCTGTTCTGTGTTTAATTTCATCCGAACATTTATTCTAATCTAATATCTGATCCGATAATAAAACTCTGTACAGAACTTGTTAAATAAAAAGCCAAAAAAACACAAATTGTTTCACCGAGAGGATTTTTCCTGATAGGAGCAGAATTAGGCCATTCGGCCCATCGAGTCCACTGCGCCATTCAATCACGGCCGATCTATCTCTCTCTCACCCATTCTCCTGCGTTCTCCCCATAACCCCTGACACCCGCACTAATCAACAATCTATCTATCTCGGCTTCAAATATATCCACTGACTTGTGGCCTCCACCGCTGTCTGTGGCAACGAATCCCAGAAAATTGCAGAAAATCATGGGCATATCATCGCATATTGCTGGAAGTATCTGCTAATGGGTAAGGATTGGGCCCCCTTGTGGTGTTGCTGAGGTGTCTTCCCAGTCTGACTCTGATGCTGTTACCTGTTTCGCCTATGTACAGTAAGTTGCACTCTTTACATCTAATTGCATACACCATATTATTTTGCTCACAGGTTATCCTCTGTTCTATCCCTGTTACACTGTTCTCTATATTTTTGGCTTTTACTAAGTGGGTGCAGGCTCTACACCGTCTCTGCCCACAGTCTGGGTGTGTGTGTAGACTTGTACTGACCAGGATGTTCTTCAGATTTTTAGCCCTATTGTATGCTGCCATTACCTTGTACTCCTTCAGTGTGGCAAATCCCCTTTAGAATTGTTCAAAACGGCCCTCGACTATTTTGTGGGCCTGGACAGCCATGTTGCCATATCTTGGTATTAGAGGCAACTTCAATGTCGTCCCCGGCCTCGGTCTGGGCGCTTGTATGTTTTTAAGAAAATCTGACAATGTGTCTTAATTTCCGTTTGCAGTAACCCCTCTGACTGAGAGCGATGAAGAGAGAAGTCCAACTTGGTTGAAGTCCTCCTCCCTGGTACATATACGGTGGAAGCGCGTCAGATACCCCTGAAGGTGTGTTTTGGGTGGGGGCTCGAGGTGTGTAGGAGGGTGTGTGTATCTGTGGGTTTGAAGAAAACTTTGGTAGCTAGTTTGTCGTCTTGGTTATCTAATGGAAGTTTAAAGACAATGGTGTCAAGGAAGTCCACCCTCTCCAGGCTAGTCATGGCCTTTACCTTGATGGAAGGGTGGTGGGCATTGAGTATGTTAATAAACTCCTCTTCTGAGCGTGTCCACACTCCCCCAAATGTCATCTAGGAATCTATAGTAGCACATTGGACGCTTAGGACATTTGTGGAAAACTGTCTCCTCCCATTCTGCCATGTATATGTTGGCATAAGCTGGGGCAAATGTCTTCCCCATTGCTGTACCTTTGACCTATAAATAGAACCCCCGTTAAATTCAAAGTCATTTTTAGTCAAACCTTGATAAATTAGTTTAACTAGGGCCTTGTCTCGTCTCTCTGGGTCAGGATTTCTCTGTAGGATGCTTTTAACTGCCTGTGCCCCCCTGTCTGTCTCTATGTTTGTGTACAGGCTTTCCACATCCACTGTGAAGAGTATTGCGTTGGGTGGTATGTTGAGGGAGTTAACTATTCGGGTGAAGTGGTAGGTGTCTTTGATGTAGCTGGGATGCTGTTGTGCCAGTGGTTTAAGGTAGTGGTCAATGTATTCTGCTACCCCATAGGATTCGCTACAACAATCTGACACTATGAGCCTACAGGCACTGTCCACGTGCTTGGATTTTTGTGTATCTTTGGGAGCATGGAGAATTTCCTCGCCCTGGATTGTGCTCCTGTTTGGTATTCTACTTGTTTCTCTGGCATGTATCCTGATATCTTAAGCTTCAAAAATTTCCCCTATTTCCTTTTGTGTATCTTAATATATGGGCTCATCTAACATAGTGTAGTGCTCTATCTTGTTCTGTTGTCTATGTGCCTCGAGCAGGCACTGTTGTCTGTCCATGATGACTATACTCCCCCCGTTCTCTGCAGGTTTGATCACTTTCTCGTTGTTATCTCTCAGCTCTGTCATGGCCACTCTCTCTTTTCTGGTGAGGTTAGGCTTATCTTTCATTGTAGGCATATCCCCAATGACCGATGCAGTCTCTGTTATAAACTTCTGTTATCTCTCTAGGGACTTGGTCGTCGTCTGGGGTCCATCCTGTGAGTGGCCTAAAGAATATAATTTCGGCAGGCTTGCGCCACTGAAGTGGGGTAGTAACTTAATGCAGGGCTCGAAATTAGCGGTTTTCCGGGTGCCACTGATCACGCAAAGCGCCGCCGGGCAACCTAAACACCGATTCATTTTGCATGGCATGGCAACCAGATACTGGTTTGTACCGAAGATAGGCACAACTCCGCGGGTCAGGCAGCATCTCTAGAGAAAGGTTTTGTGTTGGCGGATACGGCTTTATTGCGTGGGAAAGATACCAGGTGCATGGTGCCGAAGGGCCGGAGCGAATGACGGACCCGGAACAGCGGCAGCAGCGGCTTCGTCACCTCCTTCTCCTGCACCCCGCCCGCCCTAATAAGGGCCGCTGCCTGCAAACCCGCTACGGCGCTTTAAAATAAAACCCTCCCGCACGCAGAGGCCGGGAGGAGGGACGGAGAGAGGAGGAGGCCTCGGCGTGCGGGAGGGTTTGGTTTGAAAGCGGTTATCACCGATAGCGGGTTTGTAAGCAGTGGCCGCTATCAGGGAGGAAGAGGTGATGAAGCCGCTGCTGCCGCTGTGCGGGGCCCGTCATTCGCCCCGACACTTCTGAAGCAGCTGCACCAAATATACCATAGATATAGGATCTTTGAGCTGCACCGCTCGGCCCCGCACCTTGCTGTTAGCTGGCGGAGGAGCGTGGCGATGGCAAGGAGTTCGCAACGGCCAAGGCAGCGGGGCGATGTTGGCCGAGGAGCGCTGACCTTCCTTCCTCTCCACCTCGCCCTCCCCTCCTCTCTCTCTCTCTCTCTTGTACGCCCTCCACCCCTCCCCTTATCCTGGGACCCCACCTCTACATCCCACACTGATCCCAACCCCCGCCCCTATTCAGTCCTCAATGACATCGCCTGTGCACCCCTCCCCACCCACCCCCAATCTATTCATTCTGCGCTAATCACCCTATCCACCTCGCATTAATTCTCCAGCCGCCACTCTCCATCCATCCTACACTGGTTCCCCAATTCACCCTGTACTTACTCCTTTCCTATCCGTCCTGCACTTCACCTCCATCCATCCTGCACTTCACCTCCATCCATCCTGTACTGATCCCCATCCATCCTGTACTGTTCCCCATCCATCCTGTACAAATCCACGCATTGATCCCGTACTGGCCCTCCATTTACCCTGCACCTTCCCCTCGTTTATCCTGTAGTGAACCCCATTCATCCTGCACAGCCCCTCCGATCTACACTGTACTGATCCCTCCATTCATCATCCGCTGACCACCCCCCCCCCCCATCCATCTTGTACTGATCCTCCAATTCAATAAGAATGGGGGGGGGGGCAGTCTTAAAAAGGGCCTCGACCCGAAACTTTGCCTATTTCCTTCGCTCCATAGATGCTTCCTCGCCCGCTGAGTTTCTGCTGCACATCTGTCTACCCCATCCTCTTATATTTATAATAAGATACTCTTATAATTTTGCTGCATATCATTGTGGGATATATCGTCTTGATTGGTGTATGTTTAGTTTGTGAATTTATTTAAAGCAGAAATAATATGTGAATGCTTCATTGAGTATAATTCCGACTGGTAACAACGCAATTCTCCGAGCACATTATCGCACGCGTCATGCAAGCCGTCTTAAATGGCCACCTAAACTGTCATTTGGCAACCTAAAAAGCTGGCAAGGTTTCCCGGCTGGCAACAGGGAAAACAAGTTAAGCGAGAGCCATGTAGTAAAGTGTTCAAGAAGGAACTGCAGATGCTGGAAGATCGAAGGTACACAAAAATGCCGTTGAAAGTCAGAGGGTGCAGCAGCATCTATGGAGCGAAGGAAATAGGCGACGATTCGGGCCGAAACCCTTCTTCAGACTAATGGGGGATGGGGGGAGAAGGAAGGAAAAAGGGAAGAGGAGTAGCCCGAGGGCGGGGGGATGGGAGGAGACAGCTCGAGGGTTAAAGAAGGGGAGGAGAGAGCAAGGGCTAGCAAAATTGGGAGAATTCAACGTTCATGTTATCCGGACGCAAGCAGCCCAGGCGGAATATGAGGTGCTGTTCCTCCAATTTCCGGTGTTACTCACTCTGGCAATGCAGGAGACCCAGGACAGAGAGGTCGGATTGGCAATGGGAGGGGGAGTTTAAGTGCTGAGCTACCGGGAGTTCAGGTAGATTCTTGCGGACTGAGCGAAGGTGTTCGGCGAAACGATCGCCTAACCTCCGCTTAGTCTCCCCGATGTAAATCTAGAGCAGCGGATGCAGTGGATGAGATTGGAGGAGATACAGGTGAACCTTTGTCGCACCTGGAACGACTGCTTGGGTCCTTGAATTGAGTCGAGGGGGGGGGGGGTGAAGGGACAGGTGTTGCATTTCTTGCAGTTGCAACGGAAAGTGCCCGGGAGGGGGTGGTACGGGAGGGAAGGGAAGAATTAACAAGGGAGTTGCGGAGGGAGCGATCTTTGCGGAAGGCACCCACACCAGCGTGTATTCATAGGCTCCAAAGCCACACTCAGCTAAATCAATAACCCACTCTCACCATCGACGCCACCACAGTCTCCCCATCTCCTCAGGCCCGCAACCTTGGCGTGGTCTTTGATTCCACCCTCTCCCATGAGCCTCACATCCGCCATGTCATTAAAACCTCCTCCTTTCACCTCCGCAATATCGCCAAACTGAGACACTCTCTCACACCGCCCGCTGCTGAAAGACTCATCCATGCCTTCATCTCCTCCCGACTGGACTACTGCAACTCACTTCTCCTTGGCATCAGGTCCAGCTACATCATCCGACTACAACTGGTCCAGAACGCAGCCGCCCGACTCATCACCCACACCAAATCCTGGCATCACATCACTCCAGTCCTCAAACAACTTCACTGGCTTCCCATCTCCCACCGGATCACCTACAAAATCCTGATCCTCACCTACAAAGCCCTCCACCATCTGCCCCCCCCCCCCCCCCCCCCCCATATCTCACTGACCTCCTCGCCCCCTACCAACACTCACGGTCCCTCAGGTCCACATCTGCCGGTCTCCTCTCCATCCACGTCCAACCTCCGCAGTTTAGGGGACAGAGCCTTCTCCAGGGCAGCTCCCAGGCTCTGGAACTCCCTCCCCCAACTGATCCGCAATTCCGTGTCTCTCAACATCTTCCAGTCCCGCCTCGAGACCCATCTCTTCACCTCTGCCAATCCGCAGCCGCACGTTCCCTCCCTTTTCATCTGTGCATTAATTGCCTTATTATTGTGTTTGTATTGAATTATGTCTTTATTTTGTGTACTATTATTATCACCCCTACATCTGCGCCCAGTGCGGCAAGGGCTTCACCTCCTCTAGCAAGATGTTGCCCCACCAGCGCACCCACACCGGGGAGCTGCCATACACCTGCGCCCTATGCGGCAAAGGCTTCACTCAATCCAGCAATCTTCTGTCCCACCAGCGCACCCACACCAGCGAGCGCCCCTACACCTGCACCCAGTGCGGCAAGCGCTTCTCCCGGTCCAGTCACCTACTGTCCCACCAGCGCACCCACACCGGCGAGCGCCCCTACACCTGCACCCAGTGCGGCAAGCGCTTCTCCCGGTCCAGTCACCTACTGTCCCACCAGCGCACCCACACCGGCGAGCGCCCCTGCACCTGCACCCAGTGAGACAACGGCTTCACCCGCTCCGGCACCCTGCTAGATCACCAGCGCAGCCACACCGGCGAGCGCCTCTGCACTTGCAACCAGTGCGGCAAGGGCTCCAGTCATTACTCCAAACTGCTGCCCCACCAGCAGGTGCACACTTCACCGGCGAGCGCGCCCGTACCGTCCCCAGCCTGGTGTGTGGAGAGCGCTTTACCATGTTTCACGCCCTGTTTCACCAGCACGTGCACACCAGTGGCCAGCCCTTCGACTGCCTGTACTGCGGTGTGGAGTTTGACAGCTCGTTGGGTTTGCGGCAGCACCGGAGGACCCACGCCGACGAGCACTCTTACAAGAGAGAACGGGTGCTACGTGAGCACCAGAGGATACACACAGGAGAGAGACCTTTTGTGTGCGCTGAATGTGGCAAGTGTTACACCCGTCTTTACCACCTGCTGAAGCACCGACGAGTCCACACCAGCCAGCGCCCCTTCACCTGCCCGCTCTGCGGCAAAGCCTTTGCCCGTTTCACCAGCCGGCTGTTACACCGCCACGTGGATTTAACCATATAACAACCATACAACAATTACAGCACGGAAACAGGCCATCTCGACCCTTCTATTCCGTGCCGAACACATAATCTCCCCTAGTACCATATACCTGCGCTCAGCCCATAACCCTCCATTCCCTTCCCATTCATATAACTATCCAATTTACTTTTAAATGATAAAAACGGACCTGCCTCCACCACATTCACTAGAAGCTCATTCCACACAGCTACCACTCTCTGAGTAAAGAAGTCCCCCCTCATGTTACCCCTAAACTTCAGTCCCTTAATTCTCAAGTCATGTACCCTTGTTTGAATCTTCCCTACTCTCAGTGGGAAAAGCTTTTCCACGTCAACTCTGTCTATCCCTCTCATCATTTTAAAAACCTCTAGCAAGTCCCCCCTTAACCTTCTGCGCTCCAAAGAATAAAGCCCTAACTTGTTCAACCTGTCTCTGTAACTTAGTTGCTGAAACCCAGGGAACATTCTAGTAAATCTCCTCTGTACTCTCTCTATTTTGTTGACATCCTTCCTATAATTAGGCGACCAAAATTGTACATCATACTCCAGAATTGGCCTCACCAATGCCTTGTACAATTTTAACATTAGAGATAGGCGCTGTTTAGGTAACAGGAACTGCTGGAAGAAATTGGCAATGTTTCATGGTCGAGACCCTTATTCAGTGTCGACCCGAAACGTCACCCATTCCTTCTCCAGCGATGCTGCCTGTCCCGCTGAGTTACTTCGGCAGTCTATGAATGTCACCTATCCATGTTCTCCACAGATGCTGCCTGACCCGCTGAGTTACTACAGCACTCTGTGAAACGTCACCTATTCATGTTCTCCACAGATGCTGCCTGACCCGCTGACTTACTCCAGCACTTTGTGTTAGTCACAGAGTGATACAGTGTGGAAGCAGGCCCTTCGGCCCAAATTGCCCACACAGACCAACATGTCCCAGCTACACTAGTCCCACCTGCCTGTGTTTGGTTCATATCCCTCCAAACTTGTCCTATCCATGTGACTGTCTAACTGTTTTTGGAAGGTGTGACCTGTACAAAAAAAGATAGGTTGCACTTGAACCCGAGTGGGGGGCAATATCCTGGCGGGGAGATTTGCAAAGGCTAATGGAGAGACTTTAAACTAGAACGGTAGTGTGGAGGGACTCAAATAGAGTAAGCTAGCAGACAGTGCAGGGCTCTCGCTTAACATTTTTTCCCTGTTGCCAGCCGGGAAACTTTGCCAGCTTTTTAGGTTGCCAAATGACAGTTTAGGTGGTCATTTAAGACGGCTTGCATGACGCGTGCGATAATGTGCTCGGAGAATTGCGTTGATACCAGTCGGAATTATACTGTTACACGTTACTTACACGTTCCCAGACCCCTGAGAGGGCATTCATACGGCATCTTCTGCCTGTTCTCCATATCAAAGTTCCCTGGAGTATCACCTCTGAGCCCTGTCTCCCAGCCATGGTCTCGTCTTCTTCAAAACTAAACCCCAACTAAACCTCAACTAAACCCCAACTAAACGTAAACTAAACACCAACTAAACCTCAACTAAACACCAACTAAACCTCAACTAAACCCCAACTAAACCTCACCAACTAAACCTCAACTAAAACTCAACTAAACCCCAACTAAACCTCACCTCAACTAAACCTCAACTAAACCCCACCTAAACCTCACTTCAACTAAACCTCAACTAAACCCCAACTAAACCTCAACTAAACCCCAAATAAAACTCAACTAAACCCCAACTAAACCTCAACTAAACCCCAACTAAACCTCAACTAAACCCCAACTAAACCTCAACTGAACCCCAAATAAAACTCAACTAAACCCCAACTAAACCTCACCTCAACTAAACCTCAACTAATCCCCAACTAAACCTCACTTCAACTAAACCTCAACTAAACCCCAACTAAACCTCAACTCAACCCCAACTAAACCTCACCTCAACTAAACCTCAACTAAACCACAACTAAACCTCACCTCAACTAAACCTCAACTAAACCCCAACTAAACCCCAACTAAACCTCACCTCAACTAAACCTCAACTAAACCACAACTAAACCTCACCTCAACTAAACCTCAACTAAACCCCAACTAAACCTCACTTCAACTAAACCTCAACTAAACCTCAACTAAACCCCAACTAAACCTCACTTCAACTAATCCTCAACTAAACCACGAATAACCCTCACCTCAACTAAACCTCACCTCAACTAAACCTCACCTCAACTAACCCCAACTAAACCTCACCTCAACTAAACCTCACCCCAACTAAACCTCACCCCAACTAAACCTCACCTCAACTAAACCTCACCCTAACTAAACCTCACCCCAACTATACCTCACCTCAACTAAACCCCACCTCAACTAAACCCCATCTAAACCTCACCTCAACTATATCCCAAATAAACCTCACCGCAACTAAACCCCAACTAAACCCCACCTCAACTAAACCCCAACTAAGTATAAACTAAACCCCAACTAAACCCCACCTCAACTAAACCCCAACTAAACATCAACTAAACCCCAACTAAACCCCACCTCAACTAAACCCCAACTAAACCTCAACTAAACCCCAACTAAACCTCAACTAAACCCCAAATAAACCGCAACTAAACCACAACTAAACCTCACCTCAACTAAACATCAACCAAACCCCAACTTAACCCCAGCTAAACCTCACCTCAACTAAACCCCAACTAAACCCCACCTCAACTAAACCTCAACTAAACCTCAACTAAACCCCAACTAAACCCCAACTAAACCCCAACTAAACCTCAACTAAACCCCAACTAAACCTCACCTCAACTAAACCTCAACTAAACCTCGACTAAAACTCACCTCAACTAAACCTCACCCGAACTAAACCTCAACTAAACCCCAACGTAACCTTAGCTAAACCTCACTTCAAATAAACCCCAAATAAATCCCAACTACATCCCAACTAAACCTCAAATAAACCCCAACTAAACTTCACCTCAACCAAACCCCAAATAAACCCCAACTAAACCCCAACTGCATCCCAAATAAACCCCAATTAAACCCCAACTAAACCTCACCTCAACTAAACCACAACTAAACCACAACTAAACCTCACCCCAACTAAACCTCACCCCAACTAAACCACAACTAAACCTCAACCCAACTAAACCTCACCTCAACTAAACCTCACCCCAACTAAACCTCACCTCAACTATAACATAACTTATATTGGCTTCTTCCTGAACACACAGCTTGTGATCTCTGTCTCTGAAGTCAATCCTTCAAGAAGTTGAGTTCACATCAAGCACCCAGTCCAGACAGTGTTCATGGCTGAGTACCACAAACCTGTGTCGAGTAACTACTTTGAGGATTCAAGAATATCCTCAACCTCTCACATCTGTGGTCAAGGTTCAAACCTGCTCCAACAGCGGATCTATCGTTCCCATGTTTAAGAAGACCACTGTGATCTGCCTCGCTCACTACCATCTGGTAGTACTTAGATTCACGGTAATAAAGCGCCTACAAAGGTTGGTTCCGGTGCAAATCAACTCTTGCCTCACAAATGACTCGGATCCACTTCAGTTTGCTAACTGTCACAGCTGGTCTGCACTGCTCTAGACCATCTACAATACATGTCAGGCAGCTATTCATCAACTACGGCTCGGCATTAGCACTATCATCCTCTCAAAATTACCAGTAAGGTCCAATACCTGATTCTCTGTACCTTCATTTGCAACTGGAAACTAGAGAGAGTGGGGCACTCGGGTTGAGTGATGCTGCAACAATAACCTGTAGCTGAACTCATAACAAACTTGTACATGTGTACTGTAGAAATTATCCTGACTGGTTGTATCTTGGCCTGCTAAGGCAATCCAATGTACAGGAACGCAAGAGGCTGCATGGTGTGGTGAACTCAGCCCAGTCCATCACAGGCACACTTCTCCCCACCATCAATAGCATCTACATGAGAACCCACCACTGAAGGCGGCATCGGTCATCAAAGTCCCCATTCATCCGGGCCATTTTCTCATCTCGCTGCAAAATCAGGTAGGAGATACTGAAGGCTGAAGTTCCACACCACCAGGTTCAGGATCTGCTACTTTCCGCAACTATATTCTTGAAATCATTTGTGTATACCTAATGCAACTGTGATTCCTCTTGCAGTAGCATGGACTTTTCTTAGCAACATGATTTGGCTGATGCCTTGTAGATTTACACAGTCCTATCGTAACAGTTTAACAGAATTACCGTATAATTAATGTTTCATGTGAATCCGTCTCTAAGCCTGTGATGCTTTGGCAAAGGAACATTTCGTTGTATCTACATAGTACATGCATATAACATTAAACTAATAAACTTAACATAATTTGGAAAAATTGGGATCGGGATCAAACAAGCCTGTGTCGTCACTTGTGCATGCCTGAGACTGAGTTATTCCAGCACTTTCTGTTTTATCCTTGAAGTTCCTCTTTTAGCTTGTTTTTGCCCGCTCAAGTACAGCACACTCCTGCAAAATATTTCCATAATGAGCCTTGGGAAATGTGAATATATTTCCATATGTCTGGAGAAACCCATTGGATGGAAACACAGGCAGTGATTTCTGTTGTATGAAGGCATGGATAATTGAAGATACAGACTCCAGTCTGAGACTAACTGTTTGGTCCACTCTGTAACTAATTATGGCCTTCCTTAATGTATCCGAGACATGTACTACTTGCAACAGGCTCCACACATGTGTAGATGATTAATCAAATGTGTCACTAATGACGATTCTATAAGTTTGCAGATGACACCACTGTCGGAACACGAAACATGATGAGACCGTGTACAGGAAGGAGAAAGTGTATCTCGTAAATTAGTGTCAAATTAACAACACCCCCCTCAATGTCAGCAAGATGAAGAGCTATTTCTCGACTTCAGGATGGGTGGTGGATTACATTTCCCTCCTCACCTCCCCGGGATCTTTCCCCTCTGCACCCCACTCCCCACCCATCTCCCACCTCCACACCTCCTCACACAGTCTCCCTCCTGCTCATTTCCATCATGCTCCTCCCCTCACACCCATTCCCTGCCGCAGCAGCTACCCAGTTCGTAGAGCAGTGCCTGGTTCTCGTACTCGTCCCGGCCCTGTCTATGGAAACCAGTCGTCAGCTCACCGCCGCCTGGGCTCCAGTCGAGACCCCTGTCCCCGGAAACAGGCTCGTCCTTGGTTCCAGCAGCGGCTTATTTCCCGGCCCCAGACATGCTCCCACCCCAAGCGCCGGGCTCGTCCCCCATTCCAGCTCCAGCAGCAAGCTCTGCTCCAGCCAAGGCTCAGTCTCCGAGCTCGGGCCACGTAACTCCTCGTTGAAAGGGAGCGTTGGAGTGTCCCTCCTTCCCGGAATATCCCGTCCTGCGAGTGCATTGTGACATTTTTTCCGAAGTAGTTGAGTTTGAGTAAATCGCACTGTTTTTTGAAAATTTTATCACTAATAACTGCGGATATATATGTGGAAATGTGACGGGAAAAATCAGAGCAGGGTGTGTGAAAATGGGAAGGCTGTGACCTAGCGTTTGGAAGAGGAGAGGAATTAACTAGATTGGCACACATGCAGAGACATAAAGAAGACGAAGTTTAATTATATAAAGGTAACCTCAGGGTTCAAACTGATTACTGTTGACTATTTCTTAGTTGGTTGCAATTCCAGTTATGTCCAGTGAACCTTCTGAAAACTCAGCGGGTGAGGCAGCATCTAGGGAGAGAAGGAATATGCGGCAAGTCGCGTCGAGACCCATCTTTGAGACCTTTTTTACGTCGCTTATTCCTCTCTCCATAGATGCTGCATCACCCGCTGAGTTTATCCAGCATTTTCGTCTACCTTCCATTTTTCCAGCATCTGCAGTTCTTCCTTAAACGAAACATCTCGTCAGTCGGTCAGTGTCAAAATATCAATGGAGATCACATTTATAACAATATATTCCGACCAAGTATATGCATCTCGGTATAGGATTCGCCAATGTTGAGTGAAGGCAAATTAGTGACTGGGTATTTAAAGAACCGTTGATGATGGAATCGAGGGTATCTCTGGGCTGAAAAATCACTACGAACGCACTCTTGAATGCGCCGCTTATCATTAATGTGTTTGTTTGTATGTAGTTTGTATATGTACACATATTGGTACACATTGGCGAATACTCCCTGGTTTTGTTACATGGATTCTCACCCCCTGTGTCCCGTGTGTATTGATTTTACTTCGGAGTCACGTGAGTGACTTCGTGAAGAAGCCCGCTACGGCGCATGCGTATCATATCGCATACACGCATTGAAGGTGTCGGACCTGGGGAGGACGTCCCCTTGAACGGGAGAGTTAAAAAGCCGGTGGACGGCAGGTAAGTGATTCTGCATTTTCACCATGTATAGCAATGGACAGAGGACGCAGAACGGCTGTGAAGAAGCTGCAGGATGTCAGCGGTGAAGGTGCCGGGGACCCGCAGCAGCAGCCGACGGCACAGACAGCTTGTACGGAGACAGCTGTGCCAGATTTAAACCCCGCGCCGGGGAAAACTAATTCTAGACCGGGCGGGAAGGCGAAACGGAAAACTTATCACTGTGAAAGTGAGCCCGAAAAGTCGCCGCTAAATACTTACTTGTATCGCAGTAATGATGACCAGCTGCAGGGAATAGAGCAGCCAGCAGCGACCACATCTGCAGAGCTCGGAAACCAGTACGAGTGGCTGCAGCATGTGGGGCCGTCATCAATATGTTCGGAGGAGTACCGGGACGGCGAACAACGGCATTTGCAGCGGCCGGGAGCAACCAGAGCCGGTAGGCATAGCGACGGGTTGCGATTAAAACCGCGTGCGACTAGTGCCCGAGGGCACGAAAGTCGGCAGGAGCGGTGGGCTAAAAATAAACACCCGCGATCGACCAGTGCGGGACAGCACGAAAGTCGGCTGGAGCGGTTGTGGGAGGAATTTCTCCACAGTGCCAGGCTCCAGAATATGGATAAAAGCCACACAGGCACAGGTGTAAGTCCCTCAGAGCATGGCCAGAAAAGGCTGCTGGACATATCATCCTCCTCTGAAGAGGGTGTTCAAGGGCTGCCTGACTCAGACTCTGAACAAGAGTCAGAGCCACGTTCCCATATAGATAAGGGAACACAGTTGCTGGACATGGTGGGCAAATATTTCCAGCAAGAACAAGCTGGAAAAGACCTAGAGACCAGGATGGCTGCCAGCATTGATTATATGACGACCCATCACCTGCAAACCAATACCTTAACTGAGATTATATGACGACCCATCACCTGCAAACCAATACCTTAACTGAGGTATTGGCAAGACATTTACCTCCGGGAAATTGTGCGGCTCTGAGTGTACCCAGTGTGAACCGAAGCATTTGGAGACACGTGGGTCAGGCTATCCGGAGTCAAGATATCAAAATACAAAACGCTCTTAAAGGGCTCGCGGCGGGTATAACAGCTTTGGCCCGTACGCTAGAGAATGTGGATATGTCAAATGACATGAAAGACGCTTTAGCACTTTTTTGCAATGTTCAATTTGAACTGAACAACATCAGGAAAGGGGCTATTCAGCCAGCGTTAGATCCAAAATTTGCAATCCTGTGCAAGCAGAAAGCCATAAAACCCCAAAATGTGTTGTTTGGGGGTGACCTATCAAAACAGGTCAAAGATTTGGAAGAGGAGGCCAAAACTTTGGGCCTAATTAAAGCGACCAAAGGATATCTCGGAAAACGGTATCATCCTTATGGGACGACTAAAAAAGCAAGTACTAATATTTATAGTACGAAAAATTGGAGAGAGGCCAGAGGTAACCAGCAACAGCGTCCTTTTTTAGGGGTTGGCCCGGGACGCCCACAATGGAAAATGCGGAAGCCTCCACTTCAACATTTACCCCACCTTCAACCTCAAGGCCCTCCGCAACCTCGGTTGAAACCGAGAAAGTAACACCACCGATAACCATGGAGGTAGGTGGGTCTGTGCCTCAAAAATTAATAAGGAGCACAGAACTTGGAGGGAGGTTGCAATTTCATTTGGAAGCATGGTGTAATTTAACTGTGGATAGGTATATCCTTAGCAGTATTAAGGGATATCTGATAGAGGTTATACACATACAAGACCCTCCAGTACAACATACACCGGACAGAACTTATATGCTTACCAAATTAGACAGAGCTAAAGCTCATATTGAAATACAAAGGTTGTTCACTAAAGGAGTAATTGAAAAAACCAAACATGAACAACAGGAATTTGTCTCAAATATATTTATTAGACATAAGAAAGATGGGGGTTGCCGGATAATTATTGATTTATCAACACTTAATAATTTTGTACAATATGCTCATTTTAAAATGGATACTTTTAGTACTGCTACAGAGCTAGTGTCGGCAGGCTACTTTATGGCAAGTATTGATCTGCAAGATGCTTACTATACGGTACCCATCAGAGACGAACACAGACGGGTTTTGAAATTTAATTGGATGGGTCAGCTTTGGCAATACAAGGCGCTACCAAACGCGCTTACGTCAGCCCCTAGATTATTCACAAAAATTCTTAAACCAGCTTTGGCATTCCTTAGACAACAAAACTATCGAGTGATGGCATATTTGGATGATTTCTTGATTGTGGGGAAAACTTATGAATTGGCTAGTAGAGCAGTGGTTGCCACAACACAATTGATGGAACAGCTGGGATTCATTATCCATCCAATTAAGTCAAGATTAACACCAGCTACTAATATTGATTACTTAGGGTTCACCATTAACACACTTGATATGTTAGTAACTTTACCTACAGGGAAAGCCACGGAGTTCCAAAAGGATTGCACAGAGCTTATTAATACCGTTAAACCATCCATTAGACGGGTAGCCAGGATTATTGGGAAAATTATAGCCACGTTTCCTGCCATTCAATTTGGACGATTACATTACCAAAATTTACAGAGAGAAAAAATTAGAGCACTAAAAATTAATAGAGGCCATTTTGATAGGCCAATGGAGCTAACAATAAGAGCCATAAAAGAACTACAATGGTGGGAACAAAATGTTAAATATAGCTCCAATCCAATAGTTATTCCAAACCCATCTGTGGTATTACATACAGATGCCAGTGCACTGGGTTGGGGAGCTACGGATACCATCTCGAGCTCTGGAGGGAGATGGAATATACAGGAAACTAACCTACTTACCACTAAGGGTATAAATTACTTAGAAATGTTGAGTGCTTTTTATGGTCTAAAATCTTATTGCTCGGGAATGATTAACCAGCATGTTAGGCTGCAGATAGATAATACCACGGTGGTGGCATATATAAATCATATGGGTGGAAATATATCAACATCCTGTGATAAATTGGCAAACCATATTTGGCAATGGTGTATCCAAAGGAATATTTGGTTATCGGCTACGTATCTACCAGGGATACTTAATTCAGTGGCAGACGCCAGGTCACGGAAATTTAATGAAAATACGGAATGGATGTTAGACAGAACGATATTTGCTGAAATCACAGCAAAGTACGGAAGACCGGATATTGATCTTTTTGCATCCAGGTTAAATCATCAGTTACCAAGGTATATCTCATGGGAACCAGATCCTGGGGCAGAAGCTACAGATGCATTCTCTTTGCACTGGGGGAAATGGTTCATTTATGCATTTCCTCCTTTCTGCCTCATCAATCGGGTACTACGGAAAATTCAACTAGACTCGGCATCTGGGATTCTCATAGTACCTGATTGGCCTACCCAACCATGGTTCTCGGTGCTGCAGGATTTGGTACTTACACCATATATTACTTTAAGACATAGTCCTCAGTTGCTGGTGCATCCGGTGACTGGGGACAGCCATCCTTGCCATAATTATCTGAATTTATTGGTTTGTAGACTCTGAAAGAACCACTTCGGCATATGGGTTTATCTGATAGAACTGTGAACATGATCACAGCAGCACAGAGACTTTCGACTCAAAAACAATATTTATGTCATATTAAGAAATGGACTAAATACTGCCTGGATAACAATCTAGACCACAGAAAGATGGATGTTCCAACTGTCCTAGAATTTCTCACAAGCCTGCACTATGAAGGACTCAGTTACAGCACGGTCAATAGTGCTAGGAGTGCCTTGTCCAGTTATTTATGGGAAGGCACAGAAAGACAGGGTGTCGGCTCACACCCTCTAGTAATAAAACTGCTACGAGGCATCTTTAACACAAACCCACCAAGGGCTAGATATAGCCAAATCTGGGATGTGAGTGTAGTCCTAACCATGTTACGGAATTGGTCACCGGCTACGGCATTACCGCTGAACTATCTCACTATGAAAATGGTAATGCTTATGGCGCTGGTCACAGCGCAAAGGGTCCAGTCATTACAGAAATTAAGATTGGATAACTTGACTGAGGCGACAGGAAGTTTGATTTTCGTGATCCAGGGCCTTATTAAGCAAAATAGACCAGGATCAGCGGGTCAGGTGATAGCCTATCCGCAGGACGAACGCCTATGTGTAGTGAAACACATTATGTTATATATTGACAGAACAAAGGCTATCAGAGGCAATGAAAAGGCTCTTTTAATTAGCCATAAGAAGCCGTACCATAAAGTCTCGACTCAGACCATTTCACGGTGGCTGAGATATTGCTTAATTCAGGCAGGAGTGGACACTAATGTATTCAAATCTCACTCCACCAGGGCTGCAGCTACATCAGCAGCTAATCGCCTGGAGGTACCGATGGACAAAATCCTCAGAACTGCAGGATGGTCATCAGAGAAAACGTTTCACACATTTTACAACAAACCAGTTAGAAAAGAAGAAACGTTTTCGGGCAAAATTTTGAGTTCTATATAATTTATACCTGAAGCTTATAAGGTTTATCAATTGATTTAATAAATATTATTTACCATTTTTTGGTTAAAATGTTGGTATGATTGTATTTTCTTAAATACCAGTAACAATTTCTCCCAAACTACCAAGGCAGTTGTGAAGATTGGACTCGTTCCACGGCATGAGGTCACAGAGCTTTGAAATCTTCACGAAGTCACTCACGTGACTCCGAAGTAAAATAGTAAGATTAAACGAGAACTTACCAGTTTGAAGTTTGATCTTTATTTTATGAGGAGGAACGTTGAGGGAATACGTGCCCTCCGCTCCCACCCTTATATGGTCATATCTTAAACTGGTATATCTTTAATAATCTTACTATCTTAGGTCATTATAGTGTATCTGTGACCTCACACCGCTGCTTTGAAGAATGTAACGCATGCGCCGTAGCGGGCTTCTTCACGTATTCCCTCAACGTTCCTCCTCATAAAATAAAGATCAAACTTCAAACTGGTAAGTTCTCGTTTAATCTTACTATTCTGCTGCTCAATACTTTAACGGTCAGTCATATTTTGCTGGTTAGCAGAGCCCGCAGGAGACTCCGGGATCAGAAAAGTGCGAAGAGCTCCAGTGATCCCGAAATGGAGATTCGAAGGATATCGGTGACATTGTTGTTCATTATTTGCGGGAATTTTATTTTGTTATGGGCGGTATTTACCTTATATTTAATATGGCAACGAATATGGAATTTGGGATATTCAGGTTTTTTCTTCCTCCCTTTGTATCGGAAATAGGATTTATGCTGCAACTGCTTAGTTGTTGCACAAACACGTGCAGACAAAGTTTAGAGAGCAGTATTGACTGTGTTAATATATCCGTTGATTCGACTGATCAGAACAATTAAACACTGCACGATGATAAAGGCTGAGACAATTACAGTGTCAATGGTTATAATCGTAGATTTATAGGGAGATGCTGCAAGCTCACAGCCTCTGCTCCCATTGAGACCACGTCGAGCATCAACCTGCTACCTACATTAATCTGACATCGATTGATTTCTCCATATATTCTATCATCGCAAATAATCTCCCCCCATCCACCATTCACAATTCATCAGGGTACTCGGGAGGAATTTACAGTGTGCGCCCCACCTCATCATTGATATATGGGAGGACCAAGTGCAGGAGTAACTCAGCGGGTTAGGCAGCATCGGCGAAGAAAATGTATAGGTAGCATTTCGGGTGGGGGAACCTCTGCTGACTGATTGTGGGGTGGGCGGCAATGAAAGCACGCAGACCATGACAAACCAGGGCCAGTAACACATGACCTCAATCAGAGTGTTTCCTTGAAAGGTCAAGCCTAGTGACTGTGATCCCAATACGCACACATCGTTGTGAGCTGCCAACTGGTTTAACCGATTTTAAATGGCGGAGGGGGAATGATTTACCTGTAGTAGTCAAACAAAACAAGAGGCACCTGCGCCTGGCCTCACTCTGTTAATTGAGGAGGCTCAGGACAGAAATATATGGTATGGTAATGAGAAGGGGAGTTAAAATGGCTCGCCACAGGAAGTTTCAGTAAGCCTTGACAGATCAAAATTATGAACCCTCCAACAAAGTGGTTCCTAATGTTACTAGTATATTTAATCTTATCGCCCATGGTCAGAGTCGGTCCAATATGGTCGTCAGGTGATCGTAACTTGTTAAACGAAAAGAAAAATCGGAGAAAAAGAAAGTGTGGCAACTTTTCTGGACAAGAGAGTTTGAGTGGTTAGATTGTATGGGGAGGTGTGATGACATGTATTTACTGACAGAGAGACATAGAGCATGGAGTCATTTGCGTTTTACAAATGTTCAGATTATTGAGTGAACATTATATTGTTAATTGAGGCTCAAGGCAGAAATGTATGGTGTGGTAATGGGACGGAGAGATACAATAGTTAGCCACTGGAAGATCCAGTATGCCTTGACAGATCGAACGTATATGTTCAGCATAACGGTCGTGTGTCTAAACTTGGCCTCGGCGATTTATAGGAGCCCACATGTGGAACGCTAGATGTAGTAGATGAGGTTAGTGGAGGTGTATGTGAACTTGTTGTTAATTCGAACTAATGGACGTCTGTTGATGAGGAGGTACAGGATCCAGTTGCATGTTCACATGAACTTGTTCACATGAGAAGGTTCGGAGGGGATGCCGATGTTGAACTCGGAGTTGTAATCGATGAACATGAAGGGGATAAGAAAGGTGGGGGAAATAGTCATACGCGTGAACATACTGTAACTAAATAATCAATTCGGAGAATATATAAACAATTGTAGGAAATATTTAGATCACTATGCCTAGTTGGCCGGAGTAAACTGAAACATAGGGCTGATCATGAGAAAAGTGGTGTCGCTTTACAACACACAGTTGCCAGATAATTGGGTGAATGGTGAAACTGAAAGTTGGAGCTAACCCCGACATATCAGTTGATGTGCAGATGGCAGACTGTGCATTGCCTGTTTACAAATATATGTTACTAGCCAGCACCACCATTCAATGTGATCACGGCTGATCATCCGAAATCTGCACCTCTTTCATGCTTTTGTTTCTACCTGGAGCTTGGAGGTTAGACGCGCCTGCGAGTTGAGGGCAATGCGTGAGTGGATGCGGCGGGGATGGGGTAAAAGGAGCGAATTAATAATATTACTATAATATCAAGGGGGAGTGGTCAGTGTTTCTGTGTCTGAGGGTGGTTAGTGTGTGTGTGACGTTCTCTCATCTCCCCGCCCCTCTCTCAGACCTCCGTTCTCACCCCATCTCTCCCCTGCATCTCCCCAACCCCTTCCCTCACCTCACCTCTTCCTCCCTTCCCCCTCTACACCCCCTCTCTCCCCCTGTCATACCCCCTCTCTCTACACAGCTCTCCCCAGCCCCATTTCCTCACTCTGCCCATCTCTCCCCCTCTCTGCCCCTTCTCTCTTACCCGTCTCCCCCTCTCTCTCCGCTCTTCCCCCCTCTACCTTCATCCCGCCTCTCCCCACTCCTCCACTCCACCCCTTCCCCCTCCTACCATACTCCTCTCTAAACCACCTTCCCCCATCCCCATCCCCCCTCTCGGTCTCTGCCCTTCGCTCTCTGCCCCTCACTCTCTATCACTACCTCCCCTCTCTCTCTCTCTGTCTGCGTCTCTCTCTCCGACCCCCTCTCTCTGTTCCTGCCCCTTTCTCTCCCTCTATAGTCGCGCCTGCGAGTTAGGGGCTATGCCTAAGCGGATAGGGCGGGGATCGGGTAAAATAAGTGAATTAATATGAATACAGTATTTAAGGGATGGTTAGTGTGTGTCTGTCTGTGGGGATGGGTGTGTAACGCCGCAGGCCGCCCCGTCCCCGCAACCGCGCGTTGAAATGAAATATGTTGGGGCACAGGGACAATAGTGAAGACATTGAAGCAGGCAGGGTCTGTACCGGTTTGCAGGGACTGGTTGAAAATGTTGTGTAGGCCAGTGCCAGTTGTTCGGCACAGAGCTTGTGGGGAAAAGGGGGAAACATTGTCCGGTTCTGGAGATTTCCGGCTTCACTTTCTTCTTAATAGCCTCTCCATCGCCTCAATTTCTATTTATAGTGATGGAGAAATGGACAGACTGGTGTTGGGCAGTAAGGAGGGGGTAGAGAGTGGACGATGGTCCAGTGTTTACAGATTGGAGCTGTAAGTGGGTATTAAATGGCTGTTGGGGAGGAGTGGGTGAGGAAGGGGCCAGTCATGCTGTGACGAGGTGTGAAGTGTTGTTTGGGGAGTGGGGATGGGATATCAGAGTTACGTTTCTGTTTGTCGAACCTGCAGTAGAACTCGTTCAGGTCGTTGGTCAGCTGACGAGTGTCCGAGGAGCGGGGTACTTTCCTCCTGCCGCTGATGATACCTGGCAAACCCTTCCAATCTGAAGAAGAGTCACTAGCTGAGAACTTGCTCCTCAACATTCCTTTCCTTTCCTTGGCAGCTCTGATTCCTCATCTCAGCTTGTACTTGGCCTGCTTGTAGAGGTCTGCATCCCCGCTCCTGTAGGCCTCCTCTTTAGACTGTCGGAGCTGCCTGAGTTCTGCACTGAACCAGGGCTTGTTGTTGTTGAACCTGGTCCGGGTCCTAGTGGAAATGCAACTGTCCGCACAAAAGCTGACATATGATGATACAGTATCTGTATGGTCATCGGGGCTGTGATTGCTTCCATGAACACATTCCAATCCGTGCAATCAAAGCAGGACTGTAGGTTTTCAATGCCCTCGCTTGTTCAACTTTTCATTGTTGTGTCCACAGTCTTAGCAGCTTGTAGTTTCTGCCTGTAGGTCGGTATAAGATGAGCTATGCAATGATTTGAGAGAACCCAGACCCGCCCGGGGAACAGAGTGATATGCGTCCTTGATTGAAGTGTAACAGTGTTCTCGACTCACTGGTGGGGCAAGTCTGTATTTTAGAATGTCTTGGCTGAGGGTAGAAACTTAGAAACATAGACAATAGGTGCAGGAGTAGAGGCCGTTCGGACCTCCGAGCCTGCACCACCATTCAATATGATCATGGCGGATCATCCAACTCAGGATCCTGTACCTACCTTCTCTCCATACCCACTGATCCCTTTAGCCACAAGGGCCACATCTAACTCCCTCTTAAATATAGCCAACGAACTGGCCTCAACTACCTTCTGTGGCAGAGAATTCCAGAGTTTCACCACTCTGTGTGTGAAAAAATGTTTTCCTCATCTCGGTCCTAAAAGATTTCCCCCTTATCGTTAACCTGTGACCCCTAGTCCTGGACTTCCCCAACATCGGGAGCAATCTTCCTGCATCTAGCCTGTCCAACTCTTGAAGAATTGTGTGCGTTTTTATGAGATCCCCCCTCTATCTTCTTGTTAAAGTCCACCAAGCCAATGACCAAGGAGTCTAGGAAGTGACTCTCTATCCTCATTACCTGGTCAGCGACTTGCGTGGCGCCTCTGTACGGAGGCTTGGTGTGGGCGGGGGGGGGGGGGGTAAATTCCAACGAGAATAACAGAGGTAAATTCCATCGGAGAATAAAAGGGTTTGTAGTTTATAAAGAAGGATTCTAGATTGGGAGGACATATGACCGCTCACCCTGGTGGATGCTGCGGTGAGTCGCAGCTCTGCGCTGGCAGTGGCTGGGTCTGCGAGCGATTTGGAGGGGCAGTTTGGTGGGGCAGAAGGCATACTCGTGGCGGAATCGGAGGACACACCAGGGTCACAAATATCATCTTTGGACCAGGTCACTGAGGATCCTCAGCGTGGGTGATTGAGGGGGGTGAGTGGGCAGATGGGCTGTAGAGGGCACGGATTCCTAGACCCCGCGGCGCTGAATGCATTTTACAATCAGACTAAAGGGCGACTTCACCATTTGTTTGAACTGCTGCCTGAACATAGTCTGGGTGACGGCGTAAAGAGCAGTGTTTGTGCAGCAACTGAGGGTCTGCAGCATGGTGGCCACTTCGGCAATGTTGATGTCCGGACGGTCCCAGCTAGGAATTAATCCAGCCAGTCTGAACCACACAACGTGTATCGCACGGAGCGCCCACAACACGATGAAATTCCCCGAGATGACCAACAGTAAAATGAGGGATTTCCTGCGGCTCTCCATCTCCGGGTCTCCGCCACTCTCCCCACTGCTGGGTCCCCGGAGTCTCCTGCGGGCTCTGCTCGCCACTAACACGTATCTGATGGTCGACGTGTTGAACACAACAATTAGTACAAATGGGATCACGGGGGTGATGATATACTGGAGAAACTCCCCGATTCCCCAGGCCAGTGACCGTTGAACACTGGGTGTAACATAACAAAACCAGGGGGCATTAAATAGCAAGTACATTCCGCCCAACATAAAATACCAGAAGGTGTTCTTTAAACAGCTCAGTACGGTCACTGTCCCCAGAACCACAGCCGCCGTTCTCTCTGTACAATAGTTTGTTTTCAGCGTCTGGCAACAAATGGCCACAAATCGATCAAAGGTGAAGGCGACGGTGAACCAGACAGAACAGTCGGTGACGGCGTAAACGAACACGGCGTGGATATTACACACTGGGACATCGTACAGAAACGTAAATGCAGCAAAGTAAGCAATGGGAATCTGCCTCATTATCAGGTCCAGAATAATGACCAGTAGATCGGCCGTTGCCATGGCGATCAGGTAGCGAGTGACACCTGTGGAGAGACTGCACTTTCCCCGGGACAGGACCACAATGGTCAGCGTGTTCACTGTGAGGAGGGAAGTAAACAGAGACATGACAGACAGCGGATAAAGCAAACTCGGCAAATTCATCGAGTCGAGGTTCAAATCAAATGCACAATCCTGTTCTGGGATTCAGAGATGTAGAGGATTTTCAAACAATGCTGTCAGCTGGTGACAATTCAACCAAAAAATACTTAAGGTACAATAACCTCATCGACTCAACTATTTAACAGATGGGAAACTGCTGTTACGACGCTTCGCCTATAGAATCTGACCGGGTTCTGACCATTACTCACTTCACCATGAGAGTTCAGCTCATTGGTTCACTGTGGATCTGGTTCCGTGTGGGCTGGAGAACAAACACTCGTCCTGCGCTTAACGCAGATACGTTGTGTTAGTGTGAATCAATAAGCCCAGGGTTCTCTCTCTATCCATTGCCCAATGCGCCAGTGTCTGTCAGTCTGTTGGGGACAATAATGGTTCCGATACGTAGCATTACGCACACACAGTGACATTGGGCGAAACTGGACGAGGTCCCAGCGGGAACCTCTCGCTCAGTCGCACCTAGGAGGTGGGGGGAGGGAGGCAAAGAAAAGCGTGTCGGTATCTCAAGTTTGCATTAAACCCGTAAAACCCTGTAAAACATGTAACACTCCAATACAATCAGTGTATTGTTTGCAGCGGGCAGTTTCGACAGATGCATATAGATCGCCATGCGCACGGCAGCAGTGAATTACACCAGGAGAATGAAGCACAGAAACTGGAAAGGTGTTAAAGATTGTTTCCCGTTTAAATAACATTAATTATGGACATGGGAGCAATGTAGAAATATCATGTATAGAGGGTAATCAACACGGTGATGAACAGCGGGAAACCCATGATCTCCACAATCAGACAGCGTCAACACATTATCCATTATAATCGAAGATCGTTTAAATACATCATGAATTGTCCGAGCTATAGACATTTATACCGGATCCCGTAACCGCCGTTTCTCACCTATTGTTGCTCGGGAATTTAGACAGAGACTCACCTGGAAGAGCAACAAGGGCTATGACGGGATAAAAGACAGCCTGGATATTCATGATTAACATATAGAACCGAACACTTAAGCTGTACCCCGACCCAAAAATATCGTCAGCCGAATGGAAGATACTCTTCTCCATCGCAGTAACTTCCCAGTCTACAGTTTTCAGAGACGGACCCAGATGTGTAACACCACACTCACTGTTCCCCGATTACACTCGCCCACAGTCACCTCACTCTCTGATATTCCCGGATTCGTAAACATCCATCTAACATCCCACTTTATTGTCCACAGATTCCCAATGGGTTTCTCCGTCTGTGGAGCTGCTGCTCTGTGTCGGTGACGGACGGGATGATCTCACAAACACTCTCATATCCCAGCAACAGGAATGGTTTATATTGGGAACTGGGAAACCTCCGGTGACACAACCGGGCTCCGTGTAGACTGACGTTAATCACACTCACTGAACAAACATCTACTGTTAACTATGTTGTGTCCGGGCACAAAGTGCCTCACGGAAAGGGCACCAGTCATCATGTGTGATGATATCCATTCTTTATGTTCTGTCTAGTGGACAGTTAGTGCCGGGGAGCAATCTACAGGGCTGATGATAGAATCCGCATCATCTCCCCGCAATCTCGATAATCGTGAGCAGTCGCCTGAAATCGCAATGTTCAGATTAATCGTTTCCATTGACGAGTGCATTCCGGGAATCTTGAATCATTTAATCTGACATCTTGATATGGATGACATGTATTAGAAAATTAAACGGACGGACATGCACCATTCATTATATTTAAATAATGGATTTGGGACCCAGCCAACCATTCGGTTATAAATACATCCATCAGATCACTTTTTAAATATTTTCATTTTACCTCAAACCCTTTTCGTGTTGAAGATGATATTCAGAACATGGAGACAAAAGTCGATCTCTGCTCCTACACATGTCCAGATACATTTCTTCCTGGTGACGTCTCAACGTCCATGGCTGTAGGGGAGATGTCACATGCTCCAATCTCAAGAATCAAGAGTGTTTAAATGTCATATGTACAGATAACTCAACAATATTTGTTTCCTGTAGCAGCAGAGCACATCTGTAAAGAGAGCGCACACACACAGATAACACAAAGAACAAAAGAACGTTCAATGCTAAAATAATCAATATTTGGGAAAATCCAAAGCTGGAAGTCTCAAGCACAAACAACACATTTTGTACTTAGTTCATAGTTTAGTCGGTGTTTGTGGTGGTCAAGAGCCCGGTTGTTATGGAAATAAACAGTTCATGAAACTGGGGTGACGACAGTTTGCAGACTGCGATATTCTTTCTCGGAGTTTGGAGAGAAACAAGACCATGGACAGGGTGGTGAGGGTTCCAGATGATTGATGGTCGCCAATTCATGATACTGTCTCTTGTAGATTCATGAATTGAATAACCTTTAATAATCCTTTACAGGAAATTACAGTGCCACAACAGCTTCAAGACAGACATAACACCACACATTTCCTCAGATAGCTTCAGTACTTAATAAGTTAAAATACAATGAATGCATACTAAAAAAATCCAAAATTATTTTTGTGCATTATAAAACCTTATAGCAGCTGGTATACAAAACTTCCTATATCTCTCAGTTTTGCACATTGGTGCAATCAGTCTCTGACTGAAGATGCTGCTCTTGATCACCTTCAGGGCGTGGAGTGAGTGAGTGGGGTTGGCCATTATTAAACCTAGACTGTTCAGAGGTCTGGCCTCTGCCACCTGCTGGACCGTTAGTTGCTCAGCCCCGACCACTGAGCCGGCCTTCCTGATCAGCTTGTCCAGTCTGTTTTTGTCCGCTATGCGGGCGCCTTCTCCCCAACAGGCCACAGTAAAAAAACAGAGCACTGGCCACCACTGAATGGTAGACACTGCACAGTAGGGGTTGGCAGATATTGAATGACCTTAGCCTCCTTAAGAAATACAGTCTACTTTGTCCCTTCCTGTACACCGCCTCCATATGACTCTTCCAGTCCAGCTCACTGCCAAGCTGCACACCAAGGTACCTGTGGTTGGCGACCACCTCCACCTCAGTGCCCCTGATGGTGATTGGTGTTGGTTGAGTCCTCCTCCTCCCTCTCCTGAAATCCACAACTATCTCCTTCGTTTTTGTGGTGTTGAGATGGAGGTTATCGTGTGCACTCCACTCCACAAAGTTGTTAATCGTGTCTCTATACTCCTCCTCATTGCCCCCTTTGATGAGGCCTAAAACAGCTGTGTCACCTGAAAGTTTCTGCAAAAAGCAGCTGTTGTTGTTGTATTGGAAATCCGCTGTGTAGATGGTGAACAGGAATGGAGCCAGCACAGTTCCTTGTGGAGCCCCTGTACTGCATTGGATGGTGCTTGAGACATTGTTCTGTAGGCGCACGTACTGTGGCCTGAGGAAAAGGTAATCCAAACACCACAGTACCAGTAATGGATCCACCTTCATCTTCTCCATCTTCTCCCCTAGCAGTCGGGGCCGAATTGTGTTAAAGGCGCTTGAGAAGTCAAAGAATGTAATTCTTACAGATGCATCAGGGATGTCCAGATGTGTGTACGCCATCTGCAGCATGTAAATGAGGGCATCATCGACACTGATGTTGGGCTGATATGCAAACTGTAAAGGATCCATTTGAGTTGACACACTAGTCCTGATGTAGGAGAGGACAAGTCTCTCAAATGTTTTCATAATATGTGAGGTGAGCGCTACTGGTCTGTAGTCATTGTGGTGAGTGGGATGGGTCTTCTTTGGGACAGGTACCAGGCAAGATGCTTTCCACAGCCTTGGGACCTTCTGTAGACGCAAGCTCAGGTTGAACAGGTGTGTTAGAATACCACAAATCTCTGAAGAGCAAGTATTCAGTAGCCTTGGGCTGGTGACATCTTGCCCCACTACTTTCCCTGGCTTCAGTCTGTCCAGCATCATCTTGACCTGAGCAGTATGAAGAGTCATAGGTGGGGCTGGTGGTGGAGTAGGAGGTGGGAAGAGGGGACTCCGTGCAGGTGCCATCTCAGGAGTGTTGGAGAGAGGCAGGGGAGGTGGAGAGGAAGCAGCAATGATCAGCAGACCAGGTGGGGGAGGCTGGGATGGTGTGGGGCAGTCAAATCTGTTGAAAAATCTGTTAGGTGGTGGATAGTTCAGGTGATGGATAGGACCGGTCGATGGCCACCAGGTTGTTTAATATCCTACATTCCTGGGATTTTGAAATGCCGAATCAGGCCCTGTGGCAACCGTTTAACATGGTCTCTATCTTGGACCCGTAGAAGATCGAGAGAACATTCATCATCACACCGATGTCCTTTCTGCTCTACTCTAGCAAAGTCATGTCGGTTGACTTTATTTATGATTCCATGAATTTGCTGGGTCCACGACAGATCTTCAGGAATATTCACGACTAGGAACATAACGTTGTTGACTCCAACATCGAACCGTCGATGAAGACAGGTTAATCGATCCTCGACCTTCCTCTTCTAAAATCAGCAAATTACCTCTTGCCCGTGGGAAACACATTGACGAAGAGGGTGTGAGATGTCTTGGATTGGACCAGGGGGATAAGATGGAGTTCAGATATGTGGAAATTAATTCAGTGAGGAAAGAACACCCTGAAACAATGGGTCTACCAGGAGTGTCAGAAGAAGCACGTTGGGACTGGGTTGCAAATGTTGTGCTTAGTTTCAAGAAGGGCTGCACGGAACATGCGGGGAACTATAGGCCGGTAAGGTTAACATCTGTAATTTGTGAGTTGCTGGAGAGTATTCTGTGGGGTAGGATATCAATGAATACATGAATAAGTTTATTGGCCAAGTAATAACATACAAGGAATTTGCCTTGGTGAATTTACAGGCATTTGGGTGGGCAAGGGCTAATTAGGGATAGTCAGCATGGTTTTGTACGTTGGAGGTCGTGTCTCATAAATCTGATTGATTTTTTTGATGACGTGAGCAAAAAGGTTGATAAATGCATAGCTGTAGATGTTGTGTACACGAACTTTATAACAAGAGAAATCGAATATAGGAGCAAAGAGGTCCTTCTGCAGTTGTGCAGAGCCCTAGTCAGACCACACCTGGAGTATTGTGTGCTGTTTTGGTCCCCTATATAGAGGAAGGACATTTTTGCTATTGAGGGAGCCCAGCGAAGGTTTACAAGGTTAATTCCCGGGATGGCGGGAATGTCATATGCTGAGAGAATGGAGCAGCTGGGCTTGTACACTGTGCAGTTTAGAAGGATGAGAGGGATTCTGATTGAAACGTATAAGATTGTTAAGGGTTTGGACACACTAGAGGCAGGAAACATGTTCCCGCTGTTGGAGCCCAGAAACAGGGGCCAGACACAGTTTAAGAATACGTAGTAAGCCATTTAGAACGAAAATGAGGAAACACATTTTCTCACAGAGAGTGGCGAGTCTCTGCCTCAGAGGGCGGTGGAGGCGGGTTCTCTGGATGCCTTCAAGAGAGAGCTAGATAGGGCTCTTAAAAATTGCGGAGTAAGGGGATATGGGGAGAAGGCAGGAACGGGGTACTGATTAGGGATGATCAGCCATGATCACATTGAATGGCGGTGCTGGCTCGAAGTGCCAATGGCCTATCCCTGCACCTGTTGTCTGTTGTCTATTTTCCAGTAAAGCTCTCGACAAGGTGCCGCACAGTAGGCTGCTCTGGAAGGTTCGATCTTATGGCATTCAAGAAGAGATATCAGAATGGATAGAAAATTGGCTCCATGGAAGGAAGCAGAGGGTGATGGTGGAAGGTTTCTTCTCAGAATGAAGGCCTGTGACTAGTGGTGTGCCACAAGGTTCCATTAGAATAATACGTGGAAATGTACGTTGTATTGTTGGATCAAATATTGCCCAACTCACTGCGGATCACGGCCAACATACGACCACCTGCGAAGAGAATATTAAGGTGGCGGATGGTCACGGGTTAGTCATTAACGCGAAGGCGGAAAGATATATCAATGTTCCACCATTATCGTTACTTTCTGGGCTAGACAATTTAAATTGCACACATTTCCCGTGAATTGAGTGGGAAGAAAGCCAGACACTGTGGGTAGGTTACAAATCCAAGGAGGGTAAATTCCTACTTTAATCGGCAGAAGTTTGGTCGATTGGGAGTTTTTTTCCTTCAATTTCCACATCTGACCTGTCTGACATCTCCATTTTTTTCTTTCTAATCTGCCAACGCAGTTTGATGTTAAGAAGGATGATGTTTGGGGAGTCGTGAAGTGTATTGGATAAAATCCGCTGGCATCTATTGTGGGTTATTGAGTGACGAAGGAAAGGAGATTGCACGAAATTGAGGGAGGTCATTCTCGAACCACTGGCGAGGTCCTAGAATGGGAACCAGATAATGGTGTTCCACTGTTTTAGTAAGGGTGCAGGTATAATTTAGCGAATGATAGGCTGGTTAGCATCATGTCAGCAGTAGGGAAGGTATTACAGAGGATAATTTAGGAAAGGATTTACTCACATTTGGATGAAAATTAGTCAATTAGTGGCTTTGAACGCGGCACGTCGTGTTTTACTAATTTGATCCAGTTTTTTTTTTAGGAGATAACACATGTAATTACACATAGGATGTAGAATGTCTGCGTAGATTTTTATAGTAAGCCCCTGTCTCACTGTGCGAGTCGACCCACGAGTGACCTCAAATGAAAGAAACAATCAGACTCGTGGTTGTGTATGAGATTCCAAGTTTATGTTCAAGGGTTCAACCGGGTTCCCACGGGTTTGACTAAGTTTGCTATTTACTTGTCATTTCAAGATGTTCCAAGTTCCTCTCCCGAGTTGCCAAGTTCATCTACCGAGTTACCACGTTCCCCTCCCGTGTTATCACGTTCGTCTCCCGAGTTGACACGTTCCTCTCCCGAGTTACCACGTTCCTCTCCCGAGTTACCACGTTCCTCTCTCGAGTTACCAAGTTCATCTCCCGAGTTACTCTTGAGCCAACAACGACTAATGACGTGTGGACAAATCATCACATGGTGAAAATGATGTAATGCAGTTTTTCTCACTATAAAAAGCCTCCCGTGATTACATGTCCTAGAGTTACGGAATGAAGGGATATGGGGAGAAATCAGAAACTGGGTGCTGATTTCGGATGATCAAAACGGCATTTGATCACGTCCCCCGTGATAAGGGAATCCGAGATTAAGATGCACGGGATCTACAGTGTTTTTGTCGTATGGATATAAAACTGGTTCATTGATTTAAAAAAAGGCAGAGGTTTGCGGTGGGAGAACGATGTCCAGGCGGGAGATCTGTGACCAGTGGAGTTACAGATTGATTGGTGCTGGGACCTCTGTTGATATGACTTTGACATGAAAGTAGATTACTAAATAGTTGGCCGTAGGTTGCCGACTCCTGTTCTAGATTTCAGGCCTCATTGTGACCCCCACATGTTAGAAAAGCGATTTCCGCTTTGAAAGCAGCAATTCATTCACTTAAACGCGTGTTTTTCGTTTGCATTAGACAGACCTCTTGTCATTAAGACCAGTAATCTTTATATTTTGGGGTACATGGACAACAGTGGAGACGTTGAAGCAGGCAGGGGCTGTACAGGTTTGCAGGGACATGGTTGTGAATGTTGTGTAGACCAGTGCCAGTTGTTTTGCACACAGATTGAGGGAACAGGGGGAAACATTGTCCGGTCCTGATGATTTCCGGCTTTTCTTTCTACTTAACAGCCTCTCCATCTCCTCAATTTCCATTGGTAGTGATGGAGAAGTGGACAGACTGGTGTTGGGCAGCAAGGGGGAGGCAGATAGTGGACGATGGCCCAGTGTTTACAGATTGGAGTCAGGCTGTAAGTGGGTATTAAGTAGTGGTTGGGGAGGAGTGGGTGAGGAAGGGGCCAGTCATGCTGTGAAGAGGTGTGAAGTGTTGTTTGGGGAGTGGGGATGGGGTATCATAGTTACGTTTCTGTATGTCGAACCTGCAGTAGAACTCGTTCAGGTCGTTGGTCAGCTGACGATTGTCCGAGGAGCGGGGGACATTCCTCCTGTCGCTGATGATGCTTTGCAAACCCTTGCAAACTGAAGAACAGTCACTAGCTGAGAACTTGCTCCTCAACATTCCTTTCCTTTCCATGGCAGCTCTGATTCCTCATCTCAGCTTGTACTTGGCCTGCCTGTAGAGGTCTGCATCACCGCTCCTGTAGGCCTCCTCTTTACACTGTCGGAGCTGTCTGAGTTCTGCAGTGAACCAGGGCTTGTTGTTGTTGAACCAGGTCCGGGTCCTAGTGGAAATGTAACTGTCCGCACAAAAGCTGACATATGATGATACAGTGTCTGTATGGTCATCGAGGTTTGTGCTTGCTTCCATGAACACATTCCAATCCGTGCAATCAATGCAGGACTGTAGGTTCTCAATGCCCTCGCTTGTCCAACTTTTCATTGTTGTGTCCACAGCCTTAGCAGCTTTTAGTTTCTGCCTGTAGGTCGTTATAAGATGAACTATGCAATGATTTGAGAGACCCCGACCCGCCCGGGGAACAGAGTGATATGCGTCCTTGATTGAAGTGTAACAGTGTTCTCGACTCACTGGTGGGGCAAGTCTGTATTTTAGAATGTCTTGGCTGAGGGTAGAAACATAGAAACATAGACAATAGGTGCACGAGTAGGCCGTTCGGCCCTCCTAGCCTGCACCACCATTCAATATGATCATGGCTGATCATCCAACTCAGGATCCTGTACCTGCCTTCTCTCCATACCCCCTGATCCCTTTAGCCACAAGGGCCACGTCTAACTCCCTCTTAAATATAGCCAATGAACTGTGGCCTCAACTACCTTCTGTGGCAGCGAATTCCACAGATTCACCACTCTCTGTGTGAAAAATGTTTTCCTCTTCACGGTCCTAAAATATTTCCCCCTTATCCTTAAACTGTGACCCCTTGTTCTGGACTTCCCCAACATTGGGAACAATCTTCCTGCATCTAGCCTGTCCAACCCCTTAAGAATTATGTAAGTTTCTATAAGAATCTTCTTGTTAAAGTCCCCCAAGACAACGACCATGGAGTCTGGGAAGTCACTATCTACCCTCATTACCTGGTCAGCGAGTTGCGTAGCGCCTCTGTACGCAAGCTTGGGGGGGGGGGGGGGGGGGGGGGGGGGTGGTGTAAACTCCAACGAGAAATACACAGGCAAATTCCATCGTAGAATAAAAGAGTTTGTAGTTTATAAAGAAGGATTCTAGATTGGGAGAACATATGTTTGACAGTACCGTGATGTGGCTGCCCCAGTCCCGGTTACAGTAGAAGCGTATTCCACCGCCGCTTGATTTCCCTGCTGCCTCTACTTCACCGTCCGCTCTATGTAGTTGAACGCCATTGCCCACGGTCTCCACAATCTCTAAAGCCACCTCTTTCAGAACCCTAGGTTGCAGTCCATCCGGTCCAAGTGACCTATCCACCTTCAGCCCATTCAGCTTTCCAAGCACCTTCTCCATAGTAATAGCCACAACACTATCTCCTACCCCCTGACTATGTTGAATTTCAGGCACGTTGCTGGTGTCTTACACTCTGAAGACTGATGCACAAAAGTTATTCAGCTCCTTTGCCATTTCTTTATTCCCCATTATCACTTCTCCTGTATCATTCGCTAGCGGTCCAATGTCCACGCTTGCCTCTTGCATACTCTTTGTGTAACTGAAGAAACTGTTGCTGTCTTGGTTTATATTATTGGCTAACTTCCCTTCGTATTTCACCTTTTCTCCATGTGTTGCCTTTTTAGTTACCTTCTGTTGTTATTTATAAGCTTCACAATACTCTGGCTTCCCACAGAGCTTTGCTATGTTATACGCCTTCTCTTTTAATTTTATATTGTCCTTGACTTCCACTGTCAGCCATGGTCGCCTCTTTCTCCACCTCGAATCCTTCTGAATCGTTTGAATGAAAAGATCCTGCATCTTCCGGATTATTCCCAGAAATTCCTACCATTGCTGTTCCCTGATCACCCCCTTTCTAGTCAACGTTGTCCACCTCTTCCCTCATGAATCTGTAGTCCACTTTGCACAGCTGTAATACGAACATATCCAAATTCATCTTCTGGCTGTCAAATCGCAGATTGAATATTATCACATTATGGTCGCTACCTCCGACTGGTTCCTTTACCGTGAATTCCGTTATGAAATCCAGTTCATTACACAACATTAAATCCAACACTGCCTTTTCGCCGGTAGACTCCATTGCCAGGTGTTCTAAGAATCCATCGCGGAGGCCATGTACAAATTCACTTTCTTGGGGTTCAGTATCTGAAGCTGATTTTCCTATTTTACCTGCATATTAAAATGACCCATGACGACTGTAGCATTGTCTTTCTTACATGCCGATTGTGTCTCCTGATATAACTTGTAGCCTATATCCTGGCTACTCTTTGCGGGCTGTATAATAACTCCCATTAGGGTATTTTTACCCTAACTTTCTCAGCTCTACCCACAATGAATCTACATCTTCTGATCCTATGTCACCCCTCGCTAAAGACCGAATTTAATTCCTTACCAACAGAGCTACCCCACCCATCTGAACACCTGTCTGTCTTTCCGGTACAACGTATAACCTTGAATATTCAGCTCCCTGCTCCAATCCTCTTGCAGCCACTTCTCTGTAAATCCAACAACATCATACCTTCATTAAGGTGAGGGTGAAGATTTAATAGGAATCTAAGGGGGTAAGCTTTTCACACATAGGGCAGTGCATACATGGAAGAAACAGCCAGCTGGGTTAGTTGAGGCTTGGTCTATCTCAACGTGTAAGAAACTGTTAGACATGAACATGGATAGGATAGGTTTGGAGAAATGCGTGCCAAACGTGGGCAGGTGGGATGAGTGTAGGTAGGAAATGATGGTCGTTGTGGGGCAAGAGAGGCCGAAGGGCCTATTTCCCCGCTGTATCACTCTATGACTATGACTAATATTTGAAACATCAGGTTGAATCGCGGTGTCCGCAATCATGAGATCTTCAGGGAGTTGTACCTGAGTGCTGGAAGAGGTGGTTTCTGCTGTCTACGGGGATAGTGCTCGTGCCCTTTAAACTGGTGGGAAATAAGTGTGGGCTCTGTTTGGTGTTCACAAAACGACGAGGACTGTTGTGAGACTGGACACTTGAAAAACATGTCGCCTTAACACAGATGTCCATAATCGGAGTTGAGACGCATCAGGTGATGGTTATGTGGGCATTTATGTGACGGTTATGCCACCCACCCTGAGCTTCAGGTATACAACATGTTGCCTGATTTGGTAATGGATGTCGGCACTCACAACGCTTTGAAAAACAATATTTAAATGAGCTCATGAAACGCAATGATATGTAAGGTTACAATGCGCGTGATGGAAAAATGGAGAAGTGCAGATTACTACGATGGGCGGCATTGGTACCTTGGGCAGAATGTCCTGCTTCTGAATGTCATTATCTGTGACCCAGACTCCAAATAGCTCACGAGAATATCACCAACCCCAACCTACAATCTTTGTTAATCCGATACATATTTCAGAGCAACTCTGGTGAGTCGCCAGGAGCTGCTGTTAGATTTTGAATTCCATTCATGATTTCTGCAGAAATAAATGTATTCCTTTGTGGAAAAACTTCGCATGGGAGGTTTCCGGGAGGCAGCCCCGGCACTGTCATTAATGTAGCGGAAATATAGCTGGGAGATGTTACCAGTGTACGTGTAGAACAAGTACTGTTCAACGTCAAGAACAAAAAAAGGCAGGTATACCTGGGGCCCATCCGAACACCCATGGCTACACCTATAACTTGAAGAACTTGAATGGAGTCTGAAGATAATTTGTTGAGGGCGAGAATGTCTGCAAGGAAGGGAAGAATAATAGTAGGGTTAAATCAATTGTCTCCTTATTCGAAGAAGAACCGGAATGCATTGATAACTTCCTCGTGGAGATAGACACAAAATGCTGGAATAACTGAGCGGGCAGGCAGCATCTCTGGAAGATCTGCCTGTCCCTCTGCGCTTCTCCAGCATGTGTCACTATCTTCGATATAAACCAGCATCTGCGGTTCCTTCCTACACCTTCCTCTTTGTGGAAGAAGGTGTACGGGGACCGGACGTCCGTGGCAATGAATGACTAGACATTAAAAGTTATTGAAGAGTTGAACGGCGTGTTAGGTGTCTCGCCTGAATAAGGGAGGGATTTGACAAGGTGAGAGAAGCAAGAATCAATGTGTGTGGAGATGAGGTCAGTGGGGCAAAGCAGACAAACGTAGTGGGTCTGCCAGGAAGTTCTGTTGGTGCATTTTTTGGGGGGTGATATAACCGGGCACTGCGGGCTGGAGACTATTCTGGGAGATGGTCAGAGATGCTGAGATCAGAAGCAGTTTGGGAGATGGTGGCGTGTTGATCGTCTGTGGGGTCATGGTGAAGGGGTAGGTATGAGGACGTGTCCGAGAGATGCCACGGTGGAGGTCAGACTGCCTGGCTACATTTGGCAACTCCCTTGCCGGCAGGCATAAAATAATGTTTGTAGTTTGTTGCTGCGTGAGCTACAGATTGGGGAGATTTGAGTGAGGGTAGTCGAGATGTCGCCAAAGGTAGACACAAAATACTGGAGCAATTCAGCGTGTTAGGCAGCATCTCTGATTAAAATGGATGTGTGATGTTTCGGGTAGAGCACAATATCAATTTGCTCCAGAGATGCTGTTTGACGGGCTGAGATGCTCCAGCATCCTTGGGTCCAGGTCTATAGCTGCCTGACAGTGGAAACATGAATAGACATATAGTGTGCGTGTGTGTGTTGGTGTGGAATAGGTATATGTGTGTGGTGGCGAACATGTATGTGGGATTATGTGTATGTGAAGTGAGTGTGTGTGGTGTGAGTGTGTGGGGTGTGGTGGTGGTATGTGTGGGCTGGCGAGTTTCTGCAAATGCCGCACCTGCATATCGCCTTTAAACACGACCTCACTTTAAAGCTAAAATATCTCTAGATCTTGACATTTACTTCGACTGTGTGACCTATCTGTGTGCCTCGGTATTTTTATATGTTGCTATCAGTTCTTCCTCAGCTGCTGAAGTTCACACGCCCACCCGCACACATGCACACACAACGACTCGCACACACATGCACGCACGCACACAAACACACGCACACACAACCACACGCACACACATGCACGCACGCACACAGACACAATGAGGAGGAGCCATCTTGGGGAACGTCTGCTAACCAGCAGCCGTCTGTTTAATTCACTTCTGTTGCAGTTTAAGTGAGTTATGTGCGTTGTCTGTGGGAGAAATTACTTTTTAATGTGGGGAGTATGGGATAATAATATCTCTAGGTCCCTACCTGGTTGGTGGCAGCTTTTTCCTCCGGGCTGCCCCGTCGACCCGTCCTCGTGGCCTACCAGCGGTCGTGGGGCGCCGTTTCCTGGCGTGGACCGCCCAGCATCTCGGCTGCGGTGGCGCACAGCGGTGGAGCGCTGTCGCGGAGCGGAGCGGGCGATTCCTTGCCTGGGTCGCCACGCTGGATCGATGCGCTGGAGCTCCGGTGAGCTGTGACCGCCGAGATCAACACCTGCGGGCTGCGTGTCTGTGGAGCGGAGCGGGCGGCGCCGACTTCAACATCGGGAGCGTGGGAGCTCCAAACCGGCGCGGCTTTGCCGGCTTCGGACGCCGCGGTCCCCAGTTACGAAGGGGCCGTTTCAGGTGGCCCAGCCGCTGAGAGGGCTCTCCCGACGCCGGGGCAACACCACCCGGCCAGAACGGCCAGGCACATCGGGCCTCCGTAGAGGCAACTGTGGAGGCCTCAATAGGCCTGTCTTTGGGAGAACTGGACATGGGGACTGGACATTGTGCCTTCCCGCACAGTGGCAATCATTGTGGGGGGATGTTTTTTTTGTGTAAGATAATATGTTAGTCTGTGTCCAAGATGGCTGTCGGAAAAAGAGAGTGAATGCTGGCGCGTTTTAGCTGCCGCTGCTCTCTCTTCACATTGTGTTTTTGATTTTTTGTCTTTCGAGCGATTTATGTCTTTAATTTGTGTATAAGTAATGTCCTTATTATTTATTTTACTCCGACTATATATTGTTTCTCCCTTGTTAATCTCTGTAAGGTTTCGTTGAGATTTTGAAAGGCGCCGGCAAATAAATGTTTTTATTATTATTATTATTATTATTATTATTATTATTATTATTATTATTATTATTATTATTATTATTATTATTATTATTATTATTACTATTATTATTATTCACACGCACACATACACACACCCACACACACACGCGCGCATACACACACCGAAAACGCACACGAGCGCACACACACACGCACACGCACACACACACGCACACAAACACACACACACACACACACAATCACCCACACGCACACACACACATACACATACCCACACGCACAGACACAGAATAATAATATTATTATTATTATTATTACTATTATTATTATTATTATTATTATTATTATTACTATTATTATTATTATTATTATTATTATTACTATTATTATTATTCACACGCACACATACACACATCCACACACACGCGCGCGCATACACACACCGAAAACGCACACGAGCGCACACACACACACGCACACGCACACACACACGCACACAAACACACACGCACACACACACACACACACCCACACGCACACAATCACCCACACGCACACACACACACATACACATACACACACGCACAGACACACACGCGCACACACACACTCACACATACACATGCGCACGCACGCACACACACACACACACACACACACACACACACAATGCCACAACCACAACACGCCCATACCCATTCCACCCCCCCCCCCCCCATACACACACATACAGAAACACCCACACAATCCCACACCTGCCACACACTACCTACATGCGCCATATACATGAAATGAGGTTCAGAGAGATATATTTTCCACCCGGACATGGTGGATAGAACAGACCATTGTATTATACGTCTTATGCTAAGTCGAGGGCCATTTGATCACCCGGGAAAACGGACGTAGACACATCGTCGGGACGAAACTCGCAGCTAAGGCAGTGACGGGATGGACCAGCAAATATGCACCGCCCAACATAAAATACCAGAATGTGTTCTTTAAACAGCTCAGCACGGTCACTGTCCCCAGAACCATAGCCGCCGTTCTTTCGCCGTTCTCCCGTTTGTTTTCAGCTTCCGGCAACAAATGGCCACAGATCGATCAAAAGTGAAGGTGACGGTGAACCAGACAGAACAGTCGGTGACGGAATAAAGCAACACGGCGTAGATATTACACACTGGGACATACACACAAGAACTTAAATGAAAAGTGGTAAACCAAGGGAATCTGCCTCATTATCAGGTCGACGATAATGACCAGTAGATCGGCCGTTGTCATGCTCATCAGGTAGCGAGCGACACATGTGGAGAGACCACACTTTCCCCGGGACAGGACCACAATGGTCAGCGTGTTTACCGTGAGGAGGGAAGTGAACAGAGACATGAAAACAGCGGATGAAGCAAACTCGGCAGATTCATCGAGGCGAGGTGCAAGTGAAATGCACAATCCTGTTCTGGGATTGTAGAAGATTGTCTAACGAGGCTGTCTAGTAGTAACTACTGAAGGAAATAAATTAGTCTGCATCTGTTCGATCACTTAACAGATGAGAAGCTGCAGTTAGGACGGTGGGGATAAATAATCAGATCTGTGTCTGACCATTGCTCACTCACTTCACCATGGGAGTTTAGCTCTTTACTTCAATATGAGTGAATCAAAGATTATACAGCAGAGCAAGATAGACCCAATGGACTGACGTGTAGTAGGTAGCGGAACGTCGCGGACGCCATTTGAGTAAGCCAAACGCGACATCTTCGGTAGTGGGGACGGACTCCACAGTTATACAATCTGCTCCTTCATCAGATCGCAGGGAAAAGCAACGATACTAAAGACTCCTATACTATCTATGGGGGAAGAGGATTTCCTCCACGCCTGTGTTGATCCAGGGTTGGTACACCCCCCGCCCCCCCCCCCCCCCCTTCCGATACCAGATGAAGGCGGCCGGCCGGCGGGAGAGCCTCCAGCGTTCATTGCCCAATGCGCCATGTCAGTCTGTTGGTGAGGCGGTGGGGGAAGGCGGGCGGTGGGGCAGGGGGGGGGGGGGGGCAGTACTGGGTCAGAGAACGAGAATCAATGTGTGTGGCGATGCGGTCAGTGGGGCAGAGCAGACAAAAGCAGTGGGTCTGCCAGGGAAGTTCTGTTGGTGTGTTTTGGGGAGGCGATATAACCGGGCACTGCGGGGCTGGAGACTGTTGAGGGAGATGGTCAGAGATGAAGAGATCAGAAGCAGTTTGGGAGATGATGGTGTGTTGATCCTCTGTGGGGTCATGGTGACGCGGTAGGTATGAGGACGTGACCGAGAGATGCCACGGTGGACGTCAGACTGCCTGTGTATATTTGGCACCTCCTTTTCCGGCGGGCTTTAAAAAATGTTTGTGGTTTGTTGCTGAGTGAGCTACATATGGGGGGGGGGGGGGGGGGTGGAGGTGGGATTTGAGTGAGGGTAGTCGAGATGTCGCCAAGGGTAGACACAAAATGCTGGAGCAATTCAGCGTGTTAGGCAGCATCTCTGGTGAAAATGGATATGTGACGTTTCGGGTAGAGCACCATATCAATTTGCTCCAGAGATGCTGCTTGGCGGGCTGAGATGCTCCAGCATCTTTGGATCCAGGTCTATAACTGCCTGACAGTGGAAACACGGGTGGACAGAGTGGTATTTGGAGCACTGTGTGCATTTTTGGTCGCCTAGCTTTTGGAAAGGCATGGATGTTTTGAGAGTGAGCAGAATAGTTTACTAGTAGGCTGTCTCGATTAGTCAGCATTAGGTACAAGGCAAGGTTGTACACACTTGGATAGTTATCGCTGGCACTTCAGCAGCTGAGGAAGAACTGATAGCAAAATATAAAATATCGAGGGACATAGATATGTCACACAGTCGAAACTTTTTCCAGAGTTGAAATGTCAATATCTAGAGACCTTTTAGCTTTAAAGTGAGGTCGTGTTTAACGGAGGTGTGCAGGTGGGTAGTTGCACAAACTGGCCAGCCCACACATACCACAACCCCACCCCACACACACCCTCCACCCCCTCCCCCACACACTAACCTACATCCAACGCAATCGCACCCACACACGCACACACGCCCACACCCGCGCGCGCGCACACACACATACACACACACACACGCACACACACACACACACAAACACACACACACACACACACACAAACACACACACACGCACACACGCCCACACCCGCGCGCGCGCACACACACACACACACACACACACACACACACGCACACACGCGTGCACACACACACACACACACACACACACACACACACACACACACACACACACACACACACACACACACACACATAATGCCACAGCCACCACACGCCCATACCCATTACACCCCCTCCCCCCACCCCACACACTAACACACACACACACACACACAACACCACTCCCGCCACACACTACCTCACTGGTCGAGCGAAACTTGATCACCCGGGAAAACGGACATAGACACATCATCAGGCCGAAACTCCAACCTAAGGCAGTGACGGGATATGTGCATCCAGCAGCGAGAGTGAGAGAATAACACAGGAGCTCAGTCGGACGCACGGGGTGGGGATATAATCCGTAAACGAATCAGGGACAATATGTTTCATTTTACCGTGAGCTGACACTGGCAATGAACGACTACATCCGAATCTGCTCCTGTTTTTGACCTCATGAATTCTACTCCGTATTGACTTTGAGGACATTTGATATTTGAATCGCCTTCAGTCGCATTGGGTCACAGACTGAATGACTGAGCGCTTGATATAAAGCAACAAGCTGCGGGGATTCTCATTTGGAAAGAAGGCGACGTGATTTACCATTGGGCATCCACTCGTCTGACCATGTTTGTGGAGCGAGTCTGTGAAGAGACGGACCTGAGTCTGTGTGACAGCAGCGCCGGCGTAATCCAGCTCAACATAGGGTTAGGGTTAGGGTTAGGGTTAGACCGGCAAACAGACCGCTCACCCTCGTGGATGCTGCGGCGAATCGCAGCTCTGTGCCGGCAGTGGCTGGGGCTGCGAGCGGTTTGGTGGGGAAGTATGGTGGGGATGTTTGGTGGGGCAGAAGAGAGATATTCGTGGCAGAATCGGAGGACACACCAGGGACACAAATGTCATCTGTGGACCAGGTTACTGAGGATAATCAGCGTGTCGGGGAGTCAGTGGGGGGGGGGGGGGTGAGCAGATGGGATGGAGAGGGCACTCATTCCTAGACCGCACGGTGCTGAATGCATTTTACAATGAGACTAAAGAGCGATTTCACCACTTGTGTGAACTGCTGCCTGAACTTAGACTGGGTGATCGCGTAAAGAGCAGTGTTTGTGCAGCAACTCAGGGTCTGCAGCATGGCGGCCAGTTCGGCAATGTTGATGTCCGGATAGTCCCAGCTAGGAATTAATGCAGCCAGTCTGAACCACACAACATGTATCGCCCGGAGCGCCCACAACATGATGAAATTCCCCGAGATGACCAACAGTAAAATGAGGGATTTCCTGCGGCTCTCCATCTCCGGGTCTCTGCCACTCTCCCCACTGCTGGGTCCCCGGAGTCTCCTGCGGGCTCTGCTCGCCACTAACACGTATCTGATGGTCGACGTGTTGAACACAACAATGCGTACAAATGGGATCACGGGGGTGATGATATACTGGAGAAACTCCCCGATTCCCCAGGCCAGTGACAATCGAACACTGCGTGTAACATAACAAAACCAGGGGGCATTAAATAAGTTGTATGCACCGCCCAACATAAAATACCAGAAGGTGTTCTTTAAACAGCTCAGTACGGTCACTGTCCCCAGAACCACAGCCGCCTTTCTCTCGGTGCAATAGTTTTTTTTCAGCGTCTGACAACAAATGGCCACAAATCGATCAAAGGTGAAGGCGACGGTGAACCAAACAGAACAGTCGGTGACGGCGTAAAGGAAAAAGGCGTGGATATTACACACTCGGACACGGTACAGAAACTCAAATGCATCAAAGTAAGCAATGGGAATATGCCTCATTATCAAGTCCAGAATAATGACCAGTAGATCGGCCGTTGCCATGGCGATCAGGTTGCGAGTGACACCTGTGGAGAGACCGCACTTTCCCCGGGACAGGACCACAATGGTCAGCGTGTTCACTGTGAGGAGGGAAGTAAACAGAGACATGACAGACAGCGGATAAAGCAAACTCGGCAGATTCATCGAGGCGACGTGTAAATCAAATGCACAATCCTGTTCTGGGATTCAGAGGTGTAGAGGATTTTCAAACAATGGTGTCAGCTGGTGACAATTCAACGAAAAAAATACTTAAGATACAATAACGTCATCGACTCAACTATTTAACAGATGAGAAGCTGCTGTTACGAGGGTTCGCCTATAGAATCTGACCGGGTTCTGACCATTACTCACTTCACCAGGCGAGTTTATCTCTTTGGTTCACTGTGAATCTGGTTCCGTGTGGGCTGGAGAACAAACACTCGTCCTGCTCTTTGCGCAGAGATGTTGTGTTAGGGTGAATCAATCAGCTCAGATTTCTCTCTCTATCCATTGCCCAATGCGCCAGTGTCTGTCAGTCTGTTGGGAACAATAATGGTTCCGATACGGAGCATTACGCACACACAGTGACATTGGGCGTGACTGGACGAGATCCCAGTGGGAACCGCTCGCTTCATTCGCACCTGGGAGGTGGGGGGAGGGAGGCAGAGAAAAGCGTGTCGGTATCTCAAGGTTTCATTAAACCCGTAAAACCCTGTAAATCATGTAAAACTCCTATACAATCTGTGCATTGTTTGCAGCGGGCAGTTTCGACAGCTCCATATAGATCGCCATGCGCACGGCCGCAGTGAATTACGCCAGGAGAATGAAATACAGGAACTGGAAATATGTTAAAGATTGTTTCCCGTTTAAATAACATTAACCATGGACATGGGAGCAATGTAGAAATACCATGTATAAAGGGTAAGCAACACGGCGATGAACAGCGGGAAACCCATGATCTCTACAATCAGACAGCGTCAACACATTACCCAATAGTCAATCGAAGATCGTTTAAATAGAACACATCATGAATTGTCCGAGCTACAGACATTTATACCGGATCCCGTAACCGCCGCTTGTCGCCTATTGTTGCTCGGGAATATAGACAGAGACTTACCTGGAAGAGCGGCAAGGGCTATGATGGGATAAAAGACAACCTGAATATTCATGATTAACAAATAGAACCGAACACTTAAGCTGTACCCCGACCCAAAAATATCGTCAGCCGAATGGAAGATACTCTTCTCCATCGCAGTAACTTCGCAGTCTACAGTTTTCAGAGACCGACCCAGTTGTGTAACACCGCACTCACTGTTCCCCGATTACACTCGGCGTCAGTCACCTCACTCTCTAATATTTCCGGATTCGTAAACATCCATCTAACATCCCACTTTATTGTCCACAAATTCCCAATGTGTGTCTCCGTCTGTGAAGCTGCTGCTCTGTGTCGGTGACGGACGGGATGATCTCACTAACACTCTCAGATCCCAGCACCTGGAATGGTTTATACTGGGAACTGGGAAACCTCCGGTGACACGACCGGGCTCCGTGTAGACTGACGTTAATTACACTCAATGAACAAACATCTACTGTTAACTATGTTGTGTCCGGGCACAAAGTGTCTCACGGAAAGGGCACCAGTCATCATGTGTGATGATATCCATTCTTTATGTTCTGTCTAGTGGACAGTTAGTGCCGGAGAGCAATCTACAGGGCTGATGATAGAATCCGCATCATCTCCCCGCAATCTCGATAATCGTGAGCAGTCGCCTGAAATCGCAATATTCAGATTCATCGTTTCCATTGACGAGTGCATTTCGGGAATCTTGAATCATTTAATCTGACATCTTGATGTGGAGGACATGTATTAGAGAGTAAAACGGACGGCCATGCATCATTCATTATATTTAAATAATGGATTTGGGACCCAGCCAATCATTCGGTTATAAAGACATCCATCAGATCACTTTTTTAATATTTTCCTCTTATCTCAAACCCTTATCGTGTTGAAGATGATATTCCGACCATGGAGACAAAATTCGATCTCTGCTCCTACAAATGTCCCGATACATTTCTTCCTGGTGACTTCTCAACGTCCATGGCTGTTGGGGAAGATGTCACGTACTCAAATCTTAATAATCAAGAGTGTTTAATTGCCATATGTACAGATAACTCAACAATATGTGTTCCTGCAGCAACAGAACACATCTGTAAAGAGAGCGCACACACACTGATAACACAAAGAACAAAATAAAGTTCAATGCTACAATAATCAATATTTGGGCAAATCCAAAGCTGGAAGTCTCAAGCACAAACAACGCTTGTTGTAGTTAGTTCGCAGTTTAGTCGGTGTTTGTGGTGGCCAAGAGCCCGGTTGTTATGGAAAGAAGTAGTTCATGAAACTGGGGTGACCACAGTTTGCAGACTCCGATATTCTTTCTCGGAGTTTGGAGAGAAACAAGACCATGGACAGGGTGGTGAGGGTTCCAGATAATTGCTGATCCCAAATTCATGACACTGCCTCTTGTATATTCATTAGATGGTGGATAGTTCAGGTGATGGATAGGACCGGTCGGTGGCCACCAGGTTGTTTAATCTCCCACGTTCCTGGGATTTCGAATTGCCGAACCAGGCCCTGTGGCAAACGTTTAACATGGTCTCTCCCTTGGACCTGTAGATGATCGAGAGAACATTCGTCACCACACCGAAATCCTTTCTGCTCTATTCTAACAAAGTCATGACGTTGACTTTATTATGATTTAATCAATTTGCTGGGTCCACGACAGATCTTCAGAAACATTCACAGCCAGGAACATAAAGTTGTTGACTCTCTCCACCATCGAACCGTCGATTAAGACTGGTTAATCGACCCTCGACCTTCCTCTTCTAAAATCAGCAAATTACCACTTGCCCGTGGGAAACACATTGATGAAGAGGGTGTGAGATGTCTTGGATTGGACCAGGGGGATAGGATGTAGTCCAGGTATGTGGAAATCAATTCAGTAGTGCAAGAACACGCTGAAACAATGGGTCCACCAGGAGTGTCAGAAGAAACACATTGGGACTGGGTGGCAAATGCTGTGCCTATTTTCAAGAAGGGCTGCAAGGAACATGCGGGGAACTGTAGGCCGGTAAGGTTATCTGTAGTTGGTAAGTTGTTGGAGAGTATTCTGTGGGATAGGATATCAATGAATAAATGAATAATTTATTGGCCAAGTAACCACATACAAGGCGAATTTACAGGCACTTGGTTGGGCAACGGCTAATTAGGGACTGTCAGCATGGTTTTGTACGTTGGAGGTCGTGTCTCACAAATCTGATTGATTTTTTTAAAGACGTGAGCAAAAAGGTTGATAAAGGCAGAGCTGTAGATGTTGTGTACACGGACTTTATAACAATAGGAATCGAATATAGGAGCAAAGAGGTCCTTCTGCAGTTGGCCAGAGCCCTTGTGAGACCACACCTGGGTATTATGTGCAGTTTTGGTCCCTTAATTTGAGGAAGGACATTTTTGCTATTGAGGGAGCCCAGCGTAGGTTTACAAGGTTAATTCCCGGGATGGCATGAATGTCATATGCTGAGAGAATGGAGCAGCTGGGTTTGTACACTGTGCCGTTTAGAAGGATGAGAGGGTATCTCATTGAAACGTACACGATTGCTAAGTGTTTGGATACACTGTTGGGGGAGCCCAGAACCAGGGGCCACACACAGTTTAAGAATAAGGGGTAAGCCATTTAGAAAGAAGACGAGGAAACACGTTTTCTCACAGAGAGTGGTGAGTCTGTGGAATTCTCTGCCTCAGAGGGCGGTGGAGGTAGGTTCTCTGGATGCTTTCAAGAGAGAGCTAGATAGGGCTCTTAAAATAGCGGAGTAAGAGGATATGGGGAGAAGGCAGTAACTGATTGTGGATGACCAGCCATGAACACATTTACTCCGCTCGCTCGAAGGGCCAAATGGCCTACTCCTGCACCTGTTGTCTGTTGTCTATTGTCTGGTAAAACATTCGACAAGGTGCCGCACAATAGGCTGCTTTGTAATGTTAGATCTTATGGGATCCAAGAAGAGATGTCTGAATGGATAGAAAATTGGCTCCATGGAAGAAAGCAGAGGGTGATGGTGGAAGGTTGCTTCTCTGAATGAAGGCCTGTGACTAGTGGTGTGCCACAAGGTTCCATTAGAATAATACGTGGAGATGTACGTTGTATAGTTTGGATCAAATATTGCCCAACTCACTGCTGATCACGGCCAACAACACGACCACCTGCGAAGGGAATATTGAGGTGGCGTGTGGTCACGGTTTAGTCATTGTCATATAACCATACAACCATATAACAATTACAGCACGGAAGCAGGCCATCTCGGCCCTACAAGTCCGTGCCGAACAACGTTTTTCCCTTAGTCCCTCCTGCCTGCAAATACCGTAACCCTCCATTCCCTTGTAATCCATATGTCGATCCAATTTATTTTAAAATGATACCAACGACCCTGCCTCCACAAACTCCACTGGATGTTCATTTCACACCGCCACCAGTCTCTGAGTAAAGAGGTTCCCCCTCATGTTACCCCTAAACCTCTGTCCCTTAATTCTGAAGTAATCGCTTGTTTCAATCTTTCTGAATTCTGAATAAATTTATTGTTTGAATCTTCCCTACTCTCAAAGGGAAAAGCTGATCCATACCAACTCTGTCTATCCCTCTCTTCATTTTAAAGATCTCTATCAAGCCTCTATCAAACCTTCTGCGCTCCAGAGAATAAAGATAACTTATTGAACCTTTCTCTGTAACTTAGTCGTTGAAACCCAGGCAACATGCTAGTAAATCTCCTCTGTACGCTTTCTATTTTGTTGACATCCTTCCTATAATTGGGCGACCAAAATTGTACAATATACTCCAGATTTGGTTTCACCAAGCCTTGTACATTTTTAACATTACATTACAGCTTCTATACCCAATGCTCTGATTTATAACGGCCAGCATACCAAAAGCTTTCTTTACCACCCTAGTATGAGATTCCACCTTCAAGGAACTATGCACGGTTATTCCCAGCTCCCTCTGTTAAACTGTATTCTTCAATTCCCTACCATGTACCATGAACGTCCTATTTTGATTTGTCCTGCCAAGGTGTAGCACCTCACATTTATCAGCATTAAACTCCATCTGTCATCTCTCAGCCCATTCTTCCAAATGGCATAAATCCCTCTGTAGGCTTTGGAAATCCTCTTCATTATACACAACACCCCCTATCTTGGTATAATCTGCATACTTACTAATCCAATTTACCACACATTCTTTCAGATCATTGATGTACATGACAAACTACAAAGGACCCAACACCGATCCCTGAGGCACCCCACTAGTCACCAGCCTCCAACCCGACAAACAACCATTCACCATTACCCTTTGGCTTCTCCCATCCAGTCACTGTTGAATCCATCTTGCCACTCCTGCATTTATACCCAACTGTTGAACGTTCTTAACCAACCTTCCACGAGGAACATTGTCAAACGCCTTACTAAGTCCATATAGACAACATCCACTGCTTTACCCTCGTCAATTTCCCTAGTAACCATTTCAAATAATTATAGAAGATTAGTCAAACATCACCTTCCAGACACAAATCCATGCTGGCTGTTGCTAATCAGACCCTGTTTATCCAGATGTTTATATATATCATCTCTAAGTATCTTTTCCATTAATTTGCCCACCACTGAAGTCAAACTGACAGGCCTATAATTGCTAGCTTTACTCTTTGAACCCTTTTTAAACAATGGAACAACATGCCAATGTACGCCGATCCTTGGGACTATTCCCGTTCCTAATGACATATGAAATATTTCTTTCACAGCCCCGGCTATTTCTACACTAACTACTCTCCAATATCCTAGGGAATATCCTGTCGTGACCTGGAGACTTATCCACTTTTATATTTTTCAAAAGTGTCAATACTTCTTTTACTTTGAAACGCGTAGTATCCTTAGCTACTCTACTAGTTTCCTTACCTCACATAATTCAATATCATTCTCTTTGGTGAATGCGAAGAAAATAAAATTGTTCAATATCTCCCCCATCTCTTTTGGTTCTGCGGATAGCTGTCCACTCTGTCTCTCCAATTTTATCGCCTCGTTATCCTTTTACTATTAATATAGCTGTAGAAACCCTTTGGATTTACTTTCACCTTACTTGCCAAAGCAACCTCATGTCTTCTTTTAGCTTTTCTAATTTATTTCTTAAGATTCATTTTACATTCCTTATACTCCTCAAGCACCTCATTTACATCATGCTGCATATTTGGCGTAAACTATATAAATGTTCTACCATTCTCGTTACTTCCGGGCTGGCGAAATTAAATTGCACCCATTTCCCGTGAATTGAGTGGGAAGAAAGCCAGACACTGTGGGAAGGTACCAAATCCAGGGAGGGTGAATTCCTACTTAATCGGCAGAAGTTTGGTCTATTGGGAGTTTTTTTCTTGCACGTCCACATCTGACCTCTCTGACATCTACAGTTCTTTCTTTCTAATCTGCCAACGCAGTTTGTGTTAAGAAGGATGAGGTTTGGGGAGTCGTGAAGTGTATTGGATAAATCCGCTGCATCGATTTCGGGTTATTGAGTGGGGAAGGAAAGGAGATTGCACGAACATTGAGGGAGGTCATTCTCGAAAAACTGGCGAGGTCCAAGATGAATGGGAACCAGATAATGGTGTTCCACTGTTTAGTAAGGGTTAAGGGATAACTTAGCGAATGATAGTCTGGTGAGCATCATGTCACCTGTAGGGAAGCTATTGTAAGAGGATAATTTAGGAAAGGATTTACTCACATTTGGATGAAAATTATTAGTTACTGGCTTTGAACGCGGCACGTCGTGTTTTACTAATTTGATCGAGTATTTTAGGAGATAACACATGTAATGGATTGGGATAGGATGTCGATGTCTGCGTAGATTTTTGTTATAAGCCCCTGTCTCACGGTGCGAATCGACCCACGAGTGACCCCGAGTGAAAGAAAAAATCAGACTCGTGGTTGTGAACGAGATTCTATGTTTATGTTCAAGAGTTCCACCGGGTTCCCACGGGTTTGACTAAGTTTGCCGTTTACTTGTCATTCCTAGATGTTCCAAGTGCTTCTCCCGAGTTACCAAGTTCCTCTCCCGATTTACTCAGTTCCTCTCCCGAGTAACCAAGTTCGAGTGATCGTACTGCCAGGCCCAGTGACAGAGCTGCCAGCCCAAAAATCAATTCGGCCCACAAAATCCATACTATCCCTCTGGAAAACAGTAGCTTGACCCAAAACACATGCTAGCGCAGCAGAAAGTGCCCCCCCCCCCCCCCCCCCCCCGGGCAGCAATATTGGAATTGGTCGCGAGCTGGAATATTGCGATTGGTGTCCAGCCCTCTAGTAGGAGGTTAGTGGGCAAAATTAGAGCACATGGTATTGGGGGTTGCGTATTGACGTGGATAAAGAACTGGTTGGCAGGCAGGAAGCAAAGAGTAGGAATTAACGGGACTTTTTCAGAATGGCAGGCAGCGACTAGTGGGTCCCACAAGGCTCAGTGCTCGGACCGCTGCTATTTACAATATATATTAACGATTTAGACGAGGGAATTAAATGTGACATCTCCAAGTTGCGGATGACACAAATTTGGGTAGCAGTGTGAGTTGCGATGAGGATGCGATGGATAGTCACATTTCCATTTTGTGTGGGTTGTGTTAGGTTGTGTGAGTGGGCAGATGCATGGCAAATATAGTATCATGTGGATAAATGTGAGGTTTGGCGGCAAGAACAGGAAGGGTAATTATTTCCTGAACGATGCCAGATTAGGAAAGGGGAGGTGCAACGAGACCTGGGTAGCCTTGTACATTAGTCACTGAAGGTAAGCATGCAGGTACATCAGGCAGTGAAGAAAACTAATGACATGTTGGCCTTCATTGTGAGAGGATTTGAGTTTAGGAACAAGAAGGTCCTACTGCAGTTGTACCGGGCCCTGGTGAGACCGCTCATGGTGTATTGTGTACAGTTTTGGTCTCCTAATTTGAGGAAGGACATTATTGCTATTGAGCGAGTGCAGTGCAGGTTCACCTGGTTAATTCCGGGATGGTGGGACTGAGATATGATGAAATAATGTGTCACCTGGGCTTGTATTCACTGGATTTACAAGGATTGGGGGGGGGGGGGGGGGGGGGGGGGGGGGGGGAGGGGTCTAATAGTTACAAATACAATTCTTAATGGATTGGAAGACTCGATGCAGGAAAAAAATCTTGATATTGGGGGAGTCGAGAACCAGGGATCACAGTTTAAAAATAAGGGGTAGTCCATATAGGACTGAGACCAGAGAGTTGTGAGTCTGTGGAATTCTCTGCCACAGAAGGCAGTGTACACTAATTATCTGGATATTTTCAAGATAGGGCTAAATGAATCAAGGGATATGGGGAAAAAGCGGGAACGGGGAACTGATTTTACTGAAATTAGAAGATCAGCTATGATCATATTGAATGGCGGTGCTGGCTCTAAGGACCGAATTGCCTACTCCTGCACTTATTTTTATGTTTCTGTGTTTTCTGCAAATGGCAGGGGTGAACCGAGTGTGCTTTTTGGAACTACATCGTGCTCCTCGTACACAGCGATCCATCTTTTGCGGCGAAATTCCCCTTCCCCTGGAGTGGGCGAGAGCTGAATCCTCGGGTCCACCTTGAAGAAGGAGAAGATGAGGAATCCAAGTATTCATTTCATCGTGACAGGTAATGCGCTTTCAGTAACGTTGTGCGCCGCTCGTGTTTACCTTTACAACATGCCACCCGCCTTTTGACGAGAATAAGGAAAAGGCTGAACACCACCAGACTTGTAGCCAGAGCGATTACAGGGAACAGGTAACCTGAAGTCGTGCATTCCGAACTAACATCGCCTGCAACGTGAAGTAATTAAATGTTGACAATGATGTGCTTGAATTTTGTTTAGTTTAGAGATACAGCGCAGAAACAGGCTCTTCGGCTCACCGAGTCCGCGCCGACCAGCGATCCCCGCACACTAACACCATCCAACACTAATAATAATAATAATAATAATAACTTTATTTGTTAAGCACCTTAAAAACAACCAAAGCTGACCAAAGTGCTGTACAGAAAAAAGAAAACAAGCAAGACATCATAAAACAGGCAGAACAACAGAACATTCAACTAACACGAGACGCATAAATTACATACGAAAATCCAAACAATAAATTAAAAAAACATAAAACACGAGTACGAACAACGCAGCAAAACCAATCAAATAAAGTTAATAAACAATTCAACACCTCACTGGTCTACAAAGGCCACGGAGAATAGATATGTCTTCAGGAGTGACTTAAAAACAGCTAGAGAAGGGGCCTGTTTAACGTGCAGAGGCAATTCATTCCACAATCTCGGAGCCGACACAGCAAAGGCACGGTCCCCTCTGAGCTTCCGCTTAGTCTTTGGCTCAATCAGGAGCAGCTGATCATCTGACCTGAGAGAGCGGGAGGGCGAATAAGGGTGAAGACGCTCAGATAGGCAGGACGGGGCAAGACCACTTAGGGATTTAAAAGTAAATAAAATAATTTTAAAACGAATCCTATACTGAACAGGCAGCCAGTGGAGAGAGGCCAAAAGGTGTGAAACATGATCATGCTTTCGTGTGCCAGTCAAGAGGACGAACAGCTGCATTCTGTACCATCTGGAGACGGGCGATGGAGGACCGACTAACCCCCAGATACGGTGCATTGCAGTAATCCAGCCGGGATTACCCACTAGGGGATACCAAGCCAATTAACCTCCGAACCTGTACGTCTTTGGAGTTTTCACTTATCATTTGAACATAATCACCCCTTATACCCATTACCTGCGCATTGACTTATCATTAAATTACAAATATAACGATTTAAAACTTTGTAGAGGAGTTGAAGGTAGGTTTAAATCCAGCATCATTTTTTTTCAGATTGCTTCAACATATTAATTCCATATATTAATTACCTGCATATCAATTTAGTTTGGTTTAGGAGCAAAGAGGTCCTTCCTCAGTTTTACAGAGCCCTGGTGAGATCACACCTCGAGTATTGCGTGCAGTTTTGGTCCCCTAATTTGAGGAAGGACATTCTTGCTATTGAGGGCGTGCAGCGTAGGTTCACCGAGTTAATTCTCGGGATGTTCAAGAAGGAACTGCAGATGCTGGAAGATCGAATGTACACAAAAATGCTGTAGAAACTCAGCGGGTGCAGCAGCATCTATGGAGCTAAGGAAATAGGCGACGTTTCGGGCCGAAACCCTTCTTCAGACTGATGGAGGATGGGGGGGGGGGGGAAGGAAGGAAAAAGGGTGGAGGAGGAGCCCGAGGGCGGGGTGGGGGGGGGGGGGGTGGGAGTAGACAGCTCGGGGTTAAGGAAGGGGAGGAGACAGCAAGGGCTAGCAAAACTGGGAGAATTCAACTTTCATGCCGTCCGGATGCAAGCAACCCAGGCGGAATATGAGGTGCTGTTCCTCCAATTTCCGGTGTTAATCACTCTGGCAATGGACAGGACAAAGAGGTCGGATTGGGAATGGAGGGGGAGTTGAAATCAGCTGACATCTAGAGTAGCGGATGCAGTAGATGAGGTTGGAGGAGATACAGGTGAACCTTTGTCGCACCTGGAACGATTGCTTGGGTCCTTGAATGGAGTCGAGGGGGGGGGGGGGGGACAGGTGTTGCATTTCTTGTGGTTGCAACGAAAAGTGCCTGGGGAGGGGGAGGTACGGGAGGGAAGGGAAGAATCGACAAGGGAGTTGCGGAGGGAGCGGTCTTGCGGAAAGCAGACATGTGGGGAGATGGGAAGACGTGGCCAGTGGTGGGGTCACGTTGGAGGTGGCGGAAATGGCGGAGGATTATTTGTTGTGTTTGCCGGCTGGTGGGGTGAAAGGTGAGGACCAGGGGGACTCTGCCCTTGTTGCGAATGCGGGGATGGGGATAGAGAGCAGTGTTGCGGGATATGGATGAGACCCTTGTGCGAGCCTCATCTATGGTGGCGGAGGGGAATTCCCGTGCCCTGAAGAACGAGGATATTTCCTATGCCCTGGTGTGGAATGTCTCATCCTGGGAACAGATGCAGCGTAGGCGGAGGAATTGGGAGTAGGGGGTGGAGTATTTACAGGGGGAAGGGTGGGAAGACGTGTAGTCCAGATAGCCATGTGAGTCAGTTGGTTTGTAGTGTATGTCAGTCAGAAGTCTGTCCCCTGCGATGGAGATGGTGAGGTCAAGGAATGGTAGGGAAGTGTCGGAAATGGTCCAGGTGTATTGGAGTGCCGGATGGAAGTTGGTGGTGAAGTGGATGGAGTCAGTCAGTTGTGTGTGGGTGCAGGAGGTGGCCCCAAAGCAGTCGTCAATGTAAAGGAGGTAGAGGTCGGGGATGGGGCCCTGTTACGTATTGAACAAGGATTGTTCAACGTACCCGACAAAGAGGCAGGCGTAGCTGGGGCCCATGCATGTGCCCATAGCTACGCCTTGTGTTTGGAGGAAATGGGAGGATTCAAATGTAAAGTTGTTGAGGGTGAGGACCAACTCCGCTAGGCGGAGGAGAGTGTTAGTAGCTGGGTATAGGTTGCTCCTCTGGTCGAGGAAAGAACTGGAGGGCTTTGAGGCCATCCTGGTGGGGGATGGACGTGTAGAGTGACTGGACATCCATGGTGAAGATGAGGGGTGAGGGCCTAGAGAGTGGAAGGCGTGGAGGCGGCGGAGATTGTCTGAGGTGGTTAGAAAATAGGTGGGAAGGGATTTGACCAAGGGGGATAGGATGGAGTCAAGGTATGTGGAGATGAGTTCGGTGGGGCACGAACAAGCAGAGACAACGGGTCTGCCGGGAGAGCCGGTTTGTGGATTTTGGGGAGAAGGTAAAAACGGGCCGTGCGGGGCTGGGGAACGATGAGGTTGGAAGCTTGGTCGGGCAGGACGTGGGAATTGATGAAGTCGGTGATGGTGCTAGATATGGTGGCCTGGTGCTCGTCAGTGGGGTCATGGTCCAAGGGTAAGTAGGAGGAGGTGTCCGAGAGTTGGCGCGTGGCCTCAGCTTTGTAGAGATCGACGCGCCAGACTACCACGGCACCTCCCTTGTCGGCTGGTTTGATAACCCGATCTGGGTTTTTGTGGAGTGATTCAATGGCAGTGCGTTCAGAGGGGGAGACATTGGAGTGAGACAGGGGTGTGGAGAAGTTGAGGCGGTTGACGTCGCGGTGGCCGTTCTGGATAAAGAGTTCCAGAGCCGGGACTTTACGAGGGGGGTTCCACGAGGAGGGGGTGCGTTGGAGACGGGGAAAAGGGGTCGTCATTGGGGGGCGAGGACTCCTTCCCCATGGAAGTACTCTGTGAGGCGGAGGTGATGGTAGAAGCGCTCCAAGTCGTGGTGGGTGCGGAACTCATTGAGATGGGGACGGAGGGGGACAAAGGTAAGATCTCTGCTGAGGACAGACCGTTGGGTGTGGGAGAGGGGGAGGTCGGGGGGGGATGGTGAACAACCGGCAGGATGGGGTTGGGGCCAGAGGCAGGCAGGTGGGTGGACTGGGGACGGGGCGATGTGTGGGGGGCGATGTGTGTATCTATCTATCTCACCCCCCCCTCTCTCTCTCACTCTCTCTCTCTCTCCCTCTCCTCTCCTCCCCTCTCTATCTTACTCATTCCTCCTCACTCCTCCCATCTCCTCTCCTCCCTATCCTCTCCTCTCCTTCTCCCCTCCCTCTCTCTCCTTCTCTAGTTCAAGCAGGGAGAGTAGGGCGCGAGTTTGGGGCCTAGTTCAAGATGGCCAACATTTGGGGTCTAGTTCCAAGATGGCCAACAT
>JAWMAR010001896.1:148343-188635 GCA_036785375.1 Leucoraja ocellata
CACCTCGAATCCTTCTGAATCGTTTGAATGAAAAGATCCTGCATCTTCCGGATTATTCCAGAAATTCCTACCATTGCTGTTCCCTGATCACCCCTTTCTAGTCAACGTTGTCCACCTCCTCCCTCATGAATCTGTAGTCCACTTTGCACAGCTGTAATACGAACATATCCAAATTCATCTTCTTGCTGTCAAATCGCAGGTTAAGTATTATCACATTATGGTCGCTACCTCCGACTGGTTCCTTTACCGTGAATTCCCTTATGAAATCCAGTTCATTACACAACATTAAATCCAACACTGCCTTTTCGCCGGTAGACTCCACTGCCAGGTGGTCTAAGAATCCATCGCGAGGGCCATGTACAAATTCACTGTCTTGGGGTTCAGTATCTGAAGCTGATTTTCCCATTTTACCTGCATATTAAAATGACCCATGACGGCTGTAGCATTGTCTTTCTTACATGCCGATTGTGTCTCCTGATATAACTTGTAGCCTATATCCTGGCTACTCTTTGCGGGCTGTAAATAACTCCCATTAGGGTATTTTTACCCTTACAATTTCTCAGCTCTACCTACAATGACTCTACGTCTTCTGATCCTATGTCACCCCTCGCTAAAGACCGAGTATTCTGTGGGATAGGATATCAATGAATAAATGAATACCTTTATTGGCCAAATAATCACATACAAGGCGAATTACAGGTATTTGGGTGGGCAAGGGCTAATTAGAGACTGTCAGCATGGTTTTGTACGTTAGAGGTCGTGTCTCACAAATCTGATTGATTTTTTTGAAGACGTGAGCAAAAAGGTTGATAAAGGCAGTGCTGTAGATGTTGTGTACACGGACTTTATAACACTAGGAATCGAATATAGGAGCAAATATGTCCTTCTGCAGTTGTCCAGAGCCCTAGTGAGACCACACCTGGAGTATTGTGTGCGGTTTTGGTCCCCTAATTTGAGGAAGGACATTTTTGCTATTGAGGGAGCCCAGCGTTGGTTGACAAGGTTAATTCCCCGGATGAGTATAGAAGTTGGGATGTAATGTTAAAATTGTACAAGGCATTGGTGAGGCCAATTCTGGAGTATGGTGTACAGTGTTGGTCGCCGAATTATAGGAAGGATGTCAACAAAATAGAGAGAGTACAGAGGAGATTTACTAGAATGTTGCCTGGGTTTCAGCAACTAAGTTACAGAGAAAGGTTGAACAAGTTAGGGCTTTATTCTTTGGAGCGCAGAAGGTTAAGGGGGGACTTGATAGAGGTTTTTAAAATGATGAGAGGGATAGACAGAGTTGACGTGGAAAAGCTTTTCCCACTGAGAGTAGGGAAGATTCAAACAAGGGGACATGACATGAGAATTAAGGGACTGAAGTTTAGGGGTAACATGAGGGGGAACTTCTTTACTCAGAGAGTGGTAGCTGTGTGGAATGAGCTTCCAGTGAAGGTGGTGCAGGCAGGTTCGTTTTTATCATTTAAAATAAATTGGATAGTTATATGGATGGGAAGGGAATGGAGGTTATGGTCTGAGCGCTGGTATATGGGACTAGGGGAGATTATGTGTTCGGCACGGACTAGAAGGGTCGAGATAGCCTGTTTCCGTGCTGTAATTGTTATATGGTTATATGGTTATATGGTTATGTCATATGCTGAGAGAATGGAGCGGCTGGGTTTGTACACTGTGCAGTTTAGAAGGATGAGGTGGGATCTCATTGAAACGTATACGATTGTTAAGTGTGTGGACACACTAGAGGCAGGAAACATGTTTCCGCTGTTGGGGGAGCCCTCAACCAGGGGCCACACACAGTTTAAGAATAAGGGGTAAGCCATTTAGAACGAAGACGAGGAAACACTTTTTCTCACAGAGAGTGGTCAGTCTGTGGAATTCTCTGCCTCAGGGCGGTGGAGGCAGGTTCTCTGGATGCTTTCAAGAGAGAGCTAGATAGGGCTCTTAAAATAGCGGAGTAAGGGGATATGGGCAGAAGGCAGGAACTGATTGTGGATGATCAGCCATGATCACATTGAATGGTGGTGCTGGCTCGAATGGCCAAATGGCGTACTCCTGCACCTGTTGGCTGTTGTCTATTGTCTGGTAAAGCATTCAACAAGGTGCCGCACAGTAGACTGGCTCTGGAAGGTTAGATCTTATTTGATCCAAGAAGAGATGTCAGAATGGATAGAATATTGGCCCCATTGAAGGAAGCAGAGGGTGATGGTGGAAGGTTGCTTGTCTGAATGAATGCCTGTGACTAGTGGTGTGCCACAAGGTTCCATTAGAATAATACGTGGAGATGTACGCTGTATAGTTTGGATCAAATATTGCCCAACTCGCTGCTGACCACGGCCAACAACACGACCATATGCGAAGGGAATATTAAGGCGGCGGGTGATCACGGGTTAGCCATTAACATGAAGGCGGAAAAATATATCAATTTGAGAGTTTAGAATCAAGGGATATATATCAATGTTCCACCATTCTCGTTACTTTCCGGGCTGGACAATTTATATTGCACACATTTCCCGTCAATTGAGCGGGAAGAAAGCCAGACACTGTGGGAAGGTACCAAATCCAGGGAGGGTAAATTCCTGCTTTAACCGGCAGATGTTTGGTCTATTGGGAGGTTTTTTCTAGCATGTCCACATCTGACCTGTCTGACTTCCACAGTCCTTTCTTTCTAATCTGCCAACGCAGTTTGATGTTTAGAAGGATAAGGTTTGGGGAGTCGTGAAGTGTATTGGATAAAATTCGCTGGCATCTATTTCGGGTTATTGATTGACGAAGGCAAGGAGATTGCACGAACATTGAGGGAGGTTATTCTCGAACAACTGGCGAGGTCCAAGATGAATGGGAACCAGATAATGGTGTTCCACTGTTTTAGTAAAGGTGCAGGGATAACTTAGCGAATGATAGTCTGGTGAGCATCATGTCACCTGTAGGGAAGCTATTGTAGAGGATAATTTAGGAAAGGATGTACTCACAGTTGGATGAAAATTAGTCAATTAGTGGCTTTGAACGCGTCACGTCGTGTTTTACTAATTTGATCGAGTATTTTAGGAGATAACACATGTAATGGATTGGGATAGGATGTAGAATGTCTGCGTAGATTTTTCTAATAAGCCCCTGTCTCACGGTGCGAATCGACCCACGAGTGACCCCGAGTGAATGGAAAAATCAGACTCGTGGTTGTGAACGAGATTCTAAGTTTATGTTCAAGAGTTCAACCGGGTTCCCACGGGTTTGACTGAGTTTGCCGTTTACTTGTCATTTGTAGATGTTCCAAGTGCCTCTCCCGAGTTACCAAGTTCCTCTCCCGAATAACCAAGTTCGAGTGATTGTACTGCCAGGCCCAGTGACTGAGCTGCCAGCCCAAAAACCCATTCGGCCCACAAATTCCATACTATCCCTCTGGAAAACAGTAGCTTGACCCAAACACATGCTAGCGCAGCAGAAAGTGCCCCCCCCCCCCCCCCCCCCCCCCCCACGGGCAGCAATATTGGAATTGGTGGAGAGCTGGAATATTGCGTTCGGTGTTCAGCCCTCCCATGTGATGCTGGGACTACTTAGTCTAGTAGGAGATTAGTGGGCAAAATTTGAGCACATGGTATTGGGGGTTGCGTATTGACATGGATAGAGAACTGGTTGGCAGGCAGGAAGCAAGGGGTGGACAGAGTGTGCTTTTTGGAACTACATCGTGCTCCTCGTACACAGCGATCCATCTTTGGCGCCGAACATTCCCCTTCCCCTGGAGTGGGCGAGAGCTGAATCCTCGGGTCCACCTTGCAGAAGGAGAAGATGAGGAATCCAAGTATTAATTTCATCGTGACAGGTAATGCACTTTCAGTAACGTTGTGCGGCGCTCGTGTTTACCTTTACAACATGCCACCCGCCTTTTGACGAGAATAAGGAAAGACTGAACACCACCAGACTTGTAGCCAGAGCGATTACAGGGAACAGGTAACCTGAAGTCGCGCATTCCGAACTATCATCGCCTGCAACGAGAAGTAATTAAATGTTGACAATGATGTGCTTGAATTTAGTTTAGTTTAGAGATACAGCTCAGAAACAGGCTCTTCGGCTCACCGAGTCCGCGCCGACCAGCGATCCCCGCACACTAACACCATCCAACACTAGCGGATACCAAGCCAATTAACCTCCGAACCTGTACGTCTTTGGAGTTTTCTATTATTATTTGAACATAATCACCGCTTATACCCATTACCTGCGCATTAATTTATCATTAAAGTACAAATATAACGATTTAAAACTTTGTAGAGGAATTGAAGGTAGGTTTAAACCCAGCATTATTATTTTGTCAGATTTCATCAACGTATTAATTCCATATACTAATTACCTGCATATCAATTTAGTTCAGTTTAGGAGCAAAGAGTTCCTTCCGCATTTGGACAGGGCCCTGGTGAGACCACACCTGGAGTATTGTGTGCAGTTTTGGTCACCTAATTTGAGGAAGGACATTCTTGCTATTGAGGGACCCCAGCGTAGAATCATCAGGTTAATTCCCGGGATGGCGGGACTGTCATATGATGAGAGAATGGAGTAGCTGGACTTGTACACTATGGAGTTTAGAAGGACGAAAGGGTATCTCATTGAAACATATAAGATTGTTAAGGGCTTGGACACGCTAGAGGCAGGAAACATGTTCCAAAGTTTAAGAATAAGGAGTAAGCCATTTAGAACAGAGACGACGAAACACGTTTTTTCACAGAGAGCTGTGAGTCTGTGGCATTATCTGGAGGTGGAGGCCGATTCTCTGTATGCTTTCAAGAGCTAGATAGGGCTTTTAAAGATAGCGGAGTCAGGGGATATGGGGAGAAGGCAGGAACGTGGTACAGATTGGGGATGATCAGCCATGATTATATTGAATGGCGGTGCTGGCTCGAGAGGCCGAATGCCCTCCTCCTGCACCTGTTGTCTATTGTCAATAGGCCACCGGCCACAGAGATTCCCGCACACTAGCACTGTCCTACACACACTAGTGATTTACATTTACACAATTTACATTTTCACAACCTACAAACCTGTACTTCCTTGGAGTGTGGGAAACCAAAGCACCCGGGGAAAACCACACAGGTCACGGGGAGATGGTACAAACTCCCGTGGTCAGGGTCGAACTAAGGTCTCTGTCGCTGTTACGTAGCAACTCTAGCGCGTGTGTTAGATTCAGATTCAGATTCAGATTTCACTTTAATTGGCATTGTCAGTGTACAGTGCAGAAACAACGGAATGAATTTAGCATCTCCCTAGAAGAGCGACATACATTATGATATGGATAAATATTTACATTAGCATATATACAGACATAGTGTTTTTCCAATGGGAGAAATGTCCTGGTGGTGGGGGGGGGGGGTGTGATTGGCAGTCACCGAGGTACGTTGTTGAGTAGAGTGACAGCCACCGGAAGAAACTGTTCCTGTACCGGCTGGTCCGGCAACGGAGAGACCTGTAGCGCCTCCCGGATGGTAGGAAGGTAAACGGTCCATGGTTGGGGTGAGAGCAGTCCTTGGCGATGCTGAGCGCCCTCTGCAGACAACGCTTGCTTTGGACAGACTCAATGGAGGGGAGCGAGGAACCGGTGATGCTTTGGGCAATTTTCTCCACCCTCTGCAAGGCCTCCGGCCGGAGACAGAGCAGTTGCCATACCATACTGTGATGCAGTTGGTAAGGATGCTCTCGATGGTGCAGCGGTAGAAGTTCACCAGGATCTGAGGAGACTGATGGACCTTCTTCAGTCTCCTCAGGAAGAAGAGACGCTGGTGAGCCTTCTTGACCAGAGGTGAGGTATAGTTTGGGTCCAGGAGAGGTCATCGGAGATGTTAACACCCAGGAACCTGAAGCTAGAAACACGTTCCACCTCCGTCCCGTTAATGTGGATGGGGGTGTGCGTGCCGCCCCTGGACTTCCTGAAGTCTACAATGAGCTCCTTGGTCTTCTTGGAGTTAAGGGCCAGGTTGTTGTCAGCGTACCATGCTGCTAAGTGCTGGACGTCCTCCCTGTAGGCCGACTCATCGTCGTTGCTGATGAGGCCAATCACCGCGTGACCTGCTTGTGTTAAGTCCGGGATCTTCTGTTTCCTCCCACACTCTTGGTATTGGCATTATTGTAAACTTGTCCCTAGTGTCTGTGTAGGACAGTGTTAATGTGCGGGGATCGCTGGTCTGTGGACCTTTTCGTGCTGTATTTCTAAACTAAATTTGTTACCTAATTTATTAAATTAATTACAAAAATAGTGAATTAAAATATTGGTAGCGATATTAAAAGTAGGTTTCAATCCACTATTGTCTCAGTCACACTTTTCACATTGGATTTTGAAGGCGATTAATTTCTGATTCGGATAAAGGGCTGGCAGATTACACCGATACTTACAGCTCCAGCTACTCTAACCGGTTAGAATCCTTAAGTCTCGATGTCAGACTGTGCGTCGGTTAAATGGCCACTGTAATATACCCCAAGCGGGACAGAAACTGGCATTTGATGAGATGTGCGTGGTGTTGAGGAGAACATCTTCTGCAGTTGTATAGGGCTCTGGTGAGACCACATCTTGAGTATTGAGTACAGTTTTGGTCTCCTAATTTGAGGAACGACATCCTTGTGATTGAGGCAGTGCAGCGTAGGTTCACGAGATCTTGTTTGTAAATTAGAAGTACAGTAAATTACAGTAATACAGATCACATATATCTTATTACATTTGTTGTCCCACTTCGTGTTTCGAGCTTTAAAAACAGGTAGAAATAAAAGAAGTAAGGAAAGTGAGCAAGAATCGTGAAGGTACATGAAGTGTTGAGAGAAGAAAGCCCTTTAGGGAAGAAGTTAGTGATGGAAGTAATGAAAGGAAATAGACCCTAGAAAGAAAAGAAAAAAGGAAAAATAATCGCTCTATTATAAAACAAAACTCCGCAAAAAAGGATATACCAACCGTGTTTTTTTTTTTTGTTTTTTTTCCTGGATCCTGGTACCATTTATATTTTAATTTACTATTGCACCTTATGCGTGCAATAGTTCCATAAATGCAGACCACGTCTTTTGGAAGTGATCTGCTTTGCCTGCTAGGAGGAGTCTCATCGTTTCCAGGTGTAGTGTTTCGAACATGTTTTAAATCCACATTTTTATTGTTGGTATTGGCACATTTTTCCAGAATTTGAGTATAAGCTTTTTTCCCCATTATTAGCCCGTAATTAAGTAAGATCTTTTGAAACACGTTTAATTCGGGGTTACCTTCCGATATTGGAAAAAAATGATCCATTCTGCTTTTGGTACAAGTTTTATTTTAAGTAATTTTGTGAAGATTTCAAATATTTCGTTTCAGAATTTTTGGATTTTATTACACAAAAAAAACAAAAGACAGCGCTATGGTAGCTTCTTGGGACTGACATTTATCACAAATGGGTGAGACATTGGGGAAACGTTTATTTATTTTAGTTTTTGAATAATATAGTCTATGTAATGTTTTAAATTGAATTAGAGTATGTCGTACGTTGATCGAGCATTCATGCACGTATAGCAAGTGTTTTATCCCAGATCTCTTTTGAAATTTTTATAGCTAGTTGTTGTTCCCAGTCCCTTCTAATACCATCGGTTGTAGGTATTTCTATATTTAAAATAAAGTTGTATAAGTATGATGTTAGATTTGCTGATTCAGCCTTTGTCTTCATGGCTTCATCCAATAAGTCTGGGGACATGTTATGATAGTCTTTTGTGTATTATTTCAGATAGTCACGGATTTTAAGATATTTAATATATTGATTATTTTTCAAATTATATTTCAGTTGTAATTGTTGAAATGATAATAATTTTCCTAATCATACAAGTCTCCGAGAGTTTTTCTTCCCATTCTTTCCCATTGTGTAAATGATTTATCTATAATTTAAGGTTTAAACGACGGGTTATTGACTATTGACATTAAAAGAGATAGATTTCTTAATTTTAGATTCTGTTTTATTTGTTTCCAAGTTCTAATTGTGTTATGTATCATTGGATTTTTATTATATTTTTTTGTTATTCACATTCATTGGTGAAAGGAGAGTCGCTCCTGTATTAAACGGAGAACAGTCCTCTCTCTCCATTACAGTCCAGTCCACCTGCTGGGCAAAATTGTCCAGCAGGTGAATCATATTTTTAATATTTACTGCCCAACTATAGTACATAAAGTTAGGGAGCGCTAAACCACCCTTCTCTTTTGGTTTACTAAGGTGTGCTCTTTGTATTCTGTGGGATTTGTAATCCCATATAAAATTTGTAATGTCTGAGTCTAGTTTTTTGAAAAACTTTTTTGAAAGATATATTGGAATTGATTGAAATAAATATAGGATTTGTGGTAAAAAAATATCATTTTTATAGCATTTATTCGACCTATTAAAGACATCGGGAGCGATTTCCAGAATTTGATTAGATTATTTATGTTCTTAAGTAAGGGGCTATAATTGGCAATAAACATAGCATGATCATTTCTAGTGATTTCAATTCATAATCTTTATTTTTTTCTGTAGCTATTTTAAAGGGGAATATCAAGAGATGTGTTGAGTCTTTCGGTTTTATCGACATAATTTCACTTTTGTTTCAGTATATTCTGTATCCTGAGAAAGATCCAAAGTCCTTAATTAGATTTAATATGTTTGGTATACTGATTTGAGGTTTTGTGATATACAGTAATACATCGTCTGCGTATAAGGATATTTTGTTATTTGAATATGTTGTATTATAACCGTAAATATCCGGGTGTGTTCTAATTTTTTCAGCTAAAGGTTCAATTACCAGAGCAAATAACAGCGGTGATAATGAACATCCTTGTCTATTACCCCTTGTTAATTGAAATTTCGTAGTAAATATATTATTAGTTAATATTCTAGCCGTGGGTTTGTTATATAATAATTTTATCCATGCGATGAAGTTCCCTTCCATTTGAACATTTTGCAATACTTTAATCATATAATCCCATTATACTTGATCAAACGCTTTTGTCTGCGTCCAATGAAATGATAGATAACTGTTGTTCGTGAGATTTGTGAGAGTGCATTATGTTAAGCAGACGTATCATGTTATTAAATGAATGTCTCTTAGGTATAAATCCCGTTTGATCCTCATTTATTAATTTACTAACATATTGCCTTAGTCTTCTAGCTAGTGTTTTCGCTAATATTTTCTGATCCGTATTTAACAAAGCAATAGCTCTATATGAGCCTGGTTCTTCTATATCTTTATCTGCTTTAAGTATTAGTGTGATCGTTAATTCTTCTAGTGTTTCAGGTAAGATTTGTTCTTTAAAAGCCTATGTATACATTTTCTGTAGACGTGGTGTAACTATGTCGTAAAAACATTTATAAAATTCATGACTGAATCCGTCTGGTCCTGGTGTTTTTCCATTCTTAAGTGTGTTTATTGTGTCTATTTCCTTAGATGGAATGTGTGCTCCCTATTCCTCTTGTCCCTTCAATTATAGTTTTGGAAGGTTAAAATTGTCCAGAAATTCTGAAACTTTATTATTGTCCATTAACGTTTTCGATGTGTATAAATTCTGGTAAAATTGAGCTCATCTTTTATTGATATCATTAGGTAGTATTAATTATTCCCCTCTATCTGATTTAATCTTTAAAATTGCATGATCTCTTTCCCGTTTTTTTCCAATTGGCGTGCCAAAGGTTTATGGGGTTTAGCCCCAATTCGAAATGTTCTTGTTTTGTAATTTGGAATAGTCTTATAAACTTATCTGACAATAATTTATTTACTTTAAATTTCAGTATTAACATTTTATTATGTTTATCCATAGTCGGATCTTTAGCATTATCTATGTCTAGTTGTATGATTTGTTCTTCTAATTGTGTTTGTTCATTCTTATTCTTTTTATTTTGAAAAAGCTTGATACGAGATAATGACCTCTAATAAATGCGTTGAATGATTACCATTGTAAAGTGGGCGACATATCTGGTGTATCGTTTGTCTCAAAAAATAAATCCCCCTGTTTTTTTTAGATATATACTCCCTTGTGGGTCTTTTAGAATTTGCGAGTCAAACCTCCAGAACGATTTGTTCGTAGACATTCCTTCTAATTTTAAAACGAAACTTTTTAGTGGGAGTGATCTGAAATCGTATCGGTGTGATATTTAGGGTTTATAGTATAAGGGATTAGTTTTGTATCCACTAGGAAGTAGTCTATACGTGAGTATGTTTTGTGTACCATTGAATAAAACGAGTATTCCCTTCCAGTCGCATTCGCGATCCTCCCAACGTCTGCTATATTTGTATTTTTTATATATGTATTTAAGAGTTCACTAGTTTTAGATTTCATATTACCTCTTTGTTTTTGCATTGATGTATCTAAGTACGGGTCTAAAACACAGTTGAAGTCTCCTCCAATTATAGCATTTTGGTAGTTAAATTCTGCAATTGTATTCAGGATTTTATTGAAAAATTGAGGATTATCAGAATTGGGCGCAGATATATTTACCAAAGTGTTTGGCGTAGCATGAATCTCGCCTGTAACTATCAGATATCTCCCTTCATCTGATATAATGTTCTTTGATTTGAATGGTATTCCTTTGCGAATAATAATTGCGGTGCCTCTGGATTTCGAAGTATGTGAAGAGTGAAATGTTTGGCCTATCCCACTTGCCCTCAATCTTATCTGATCTTGATGTTTAAGATGCGTTTCTTGTAGAAAAGTAATGTCCGTGTTGTATGATTTCAACTGAGCTAGTATTTTCCCCTTTTAATTGGTTTATTAATACTCCTTATATTCCAGCTAGACAGTGTGATTCTTCCCATTTTCCTCTGTTTATCGTCTTGCATTTTCGCTGCTTTTAATACCCTTATTTATTACGGTGCATCCATACCTCAGGACTCTGGATATTTGGGGAGGGGGGGGGGGGGGGCGTTTATATTACTGACTTCCTTGGACGATCCCTTTCTCGATTGTCCTTGAAAAAAACCCCACATAATTGTGACATATTGTGATTAAAACAAATTGAACAAGTAAAATTACAGCATCTGGAGTATTCGACACTGTAGTGAGTTTCCCACCCGACTGTGCGATTTGACATCTATTCGACTTCCGATGTTGATGTTGTACAATCAGCTCCGCTCCCTTTATTACTCTAAACCTAGGAGGGCGGTACCCTTTCAAAATCAGTTATATTTCACCCAATTACATTATATATATATATATATATTTCATTAAGAGTTATCAAATCGTATGTTCAGCTACTGTGAAATTAACATATCTAACACTGTTATCTACTAATTATTTATAATTAGTTATACCTTTAAGCTGTCGGCTGAAAGGGTTAACCAGAATCAGGCTTCTGGAATTATGCCAGGTGCCCGAGTCTCCTCCCTTCCCCACACGAACTACATCGCACATAAACTTTCAATATTATCTACGTTTGTTCTAAAATTTGCTATTTATTATTTCTTTATCCCTGCTTAATTGTCTCGCTCTATATACGAGATAGTCAGTCTTTTTAACACATTATTACATTTTGCCCATTATATAGTTCAAGTTAGTTTGCATTTCTATTTCTATAGATCAGCTTCATCATCAGAGCGACATATGACGTGCTTCCATCACCAAATAACCTCTATTAGTGGTACAGCGAGGATCAAACCTGTGCCCTCTGCCCAACTCCAGCGACCCTCAAACACATCATGTTAGGCTGCAAGACCAGCCTCACGCAAGGGAGATACACGTGACGGCATAATCGGGTACTAAAAAACCTGGCATCAGCCCTTGAGAGAGGCGGTGTGCGACCAACACCATACCTCCGAGAGAAAGCAACCCCCCCCCCCCCCCCCCCCCCCTTAAGGGCAACAACCTTTGTCCGAGAAGGACAGAAATATCTAAACATCCTTCCACCAGATCAGAAGAAGGAAACCTATGCAAGGCCCGTGACTGGAGGATGCTGGCCGACATCGGCCGACAACTGATTTTTCCTCCTGAAATTGCCTCCACCAACCTCAGGCCAGACTTGGTGTTCTGGTCCCCTTCACAGACGACTGCTTACACAGAGCTCACAGTTCCATGAGAGAACTCTGTTGAAGAGGCCTATGAGCGTAAGAAGCTGCGCTACGTAGAGCTTGCAGCAGAGGCAACGCAGCGTGGATGGAACACCAAAGTCTATCCAGTTGAAGTGGGATGCAGATGATTTGTTGCGTCATCTACCTTCAGACTGCTGAAGGAGCTTGAAATCCACGGCCAGGCACTGCGGAAGACCATAATATCACTCACAGAGGCGGCTGAAAGAAGCAGCCGGTGGATTTGGCTCAAGCGGAAAGAACCATGCTGGGCCCCAAGTACGCCAGGGTGAATCTTTGGGACGGTTTGATACGGGACACGCGCTGAGCGCTGATCATCCTGCAGCGGGCCGCCCTTGTGGAGGGTGTATAGTGTTAAAAGGCCGAAACACCCAGTGATGTAAGGGTACACTACTGATGATGTGTCCTGTGCCCAACTGGCCTGAAGGTTACCCAGGCCAAGATATACGTATCCCCCCCCGCCCCCCACCGATGTTGAGCGTCTACCACTCTCAACAATCAACGAATGTCGTGAAATGCTCCCCACCTATTCGCACAAGGGACTTCTTAACATTTTGTCCTGTGTACTTGATTCAGTATTGTTCATTATTGTTAATTCTCTATATTTTGTGAAACGATTTTAAGATCTTAAACCGCCATTTGTCCTTGTGATGTTTTCCACATTCGGCTCTCCTGGCAGCCTATCTGGAGAAAAGGTAATGTTTTGATTCGAGACCCTTCTTCAGACTGAGAGGCAGGTGAAAGGGAAACGAGGGGTATGGGAAGGTACAGAACAAATCAGGCCGAAACGATGGTCCGGGAAAGGTGGGGCCCACAATGGTCTATCGCTGGTCATGAAAGAGATACAAACAGGGAAACTAGCAGAACAATAAAGTGGGAGAGGAACAGAGAGAGGGAAAGCAAGGGTTACTTGAGATTAGAGAAGTCAACACTGGGGTGTAAGCTGCCCAAGTGAAATATGAGGTGTTATTCTTCCAATTCAACTGTCTGTAACTATAAAACACCAGTATGTAGCTAGCTATCCAGTCTGTAGCCATGTAACTAGCTACCTGGTTATTCAGTTGGTAGCTCAGGCTGAGTAGCACCCTAGTTATCCAGTATGTAGATTACTCTAGCTCTCTACCCAGCTATTCAGTATGTAGCTCAGTCTTGCTATCTACCTATCTATCCAGTATGTAGCCACTTAGCTAGCTACCTATTATTACAGGATGCAGCCATCTAGCTGGCTCCATTGTGATCATGTTTTGTCTTTCTGTTAACTGGTTAGCTCGCGTCTAAAGCTTTTCACTGTACCTTGGTACACGTGAGAATAAGTTAATGAGGGGAAAATAATTACATGAGATTGTTAAGTGGATTGGTGTAACAACACACCAGTTGTTGTTGTAAAGCTTCAGTTATTGTTGTTGCTCAGATTGTATTGCTCCTTTGCAGGTGCTCCCCCTAAATCTATCCTAAATTTACAGATGCCGTCCCTACTGCACCATTTAAAGGTGCCCTCTCCTAAATCCCCTTCCCATTTACATGCCCTACCATAAATCCACATTTACAGCTGCCCTTCACTACGTCCCCCGCCCCCCTATTGGTAGGTACCCTCCCCTATATGTAGCCAACTAGCTACCTAGTTTTCCAGTATGTTGCTCAATCTAGCTAGCTACCTAGCTATCCAGTACGTTGTTCAGTCTAGCTATCTAGCTATCCAAGTATGGAGCTCACGCTAGTTAGCTACCTAGATATCCAGTATGTAGCTCAGTCTTCCTATCTAACGAGCTATCCAGCATGTAGCCATTTAGCGAGTTACCAAGTTATACAGGATGTCGGCATCTAGCTGGCTCAATTCTGATGATGTGTTGTTTTTCTGCTAACCGGTTAGCTCACGACTAAAGCTTTTGACTGTACTTCGGATGTGTAGTGAGAATAAATTAATGAAGGGGAAATAATTATATGTGATTTCTTATGTAATAACGCACCAGTTGTTGAAAAGCTTCAAATGTTTTTGTTGCTCACATTGTGTTTCTCCTTTACAGGTGCTCTCCCCTAAATCTGCCCTTAAATTACAGATGCTTCCCTACTGCACCATTTAAAGGTGCCCTCCCTTAATTCACCATCTTCAGATGCCCTCCTAATTCAGTTTAAAGGTGCCCTCTCCTAAAACCTCCTCACATATACATGCCTTACCCTAAATCAGCATTTACAGCTGCCCTTCCCTAAACCACCCCTATTTCTAGGCACCCTCCCCTATATGTAGCTATCTAGCTAGCATTATGCATCCTGTAATTTTGTCGCTTTTCATGTCCTGAATTTACGTCGCCATTGGCGTTTTAAATTTCCGTTGCCTTTCGCGTCCTGAATTTTTGGCGTGCTGAATTTTCGTGGCTTTTCACCTGCTGAAATTTCGGCACTTTTTGTGTGCTGCAACTTTGTCGCTTTTCATTTCCTGAAAGTGCATCACTTTCCACGTCCCGAATTTTTGTCATGTTTCACATCCTGAAGGTTCGTCACATTTTCTATTCCGAAATTGTGTTACTTTTTGTGTCCTGAAATTGTGTCGCTTCATGCGTACTGAACTTTTGTCACTTTTCGTACCCAGAATTTTCGTCGTTTTCCGCGTGCTGAATATTCGTCGCATTATGCCTCCTGCGGTTTCATCGCTTTACACATCCTGAATTTTCGTCGCTTTTCACGTGCTGAATTTTTGTAGCGTTTTGTGTGCTGAAATTTCGGCGCTTTTCGTGTGCTGGAATTTCGTCACCTTTCACGTCCTGAGATTTTGTCACTTTATTCGTTCTGATATAACGTCGCATTTCGCGTGCTGAATATTTGTCGCTTTTTGCAAGCTGCATTTTTGTCACTTTTTGCGTGCTTCATTTTCATCAATTTATGCGTTTCTTCACTTTTCACGTGCTGAATTTTTGTAGCTTTTCGCATGCTGAATTTTCGTTGCTTTTCGTGTGCTGAATTTTCATCTCACGTTCTGAAATGTCGGCACTTTTCTGTGCTGAATTTTCTTTGCTTTTCACGTCCTGAAGGTTCGTCGCTTTCCGTGTGCTGCATTTTCGTCATTTTCACGTGGCTGAATTTTCGTCACTTTTCAGGTGCTGAATTTGCTTCGCTTTTGCATCTTGAAAATTAGTTGCGTTTCACGTCTTGAATTTTAGTCACATTTCAAGTCCTGAATTTCCGTCGCGTTTGGCGTCCTGAATTCTCATCGCTTTTCACATCCTGAAGGATCGTCGTTTTTTGTGTGCGGAATTTTCGTCGCTTTTCACATGCTTAAATTTTTGTCGCATTTCCTGTGGTGAAATCTTGTCGCTTATCGCATCCTGTAATTTATGTCGCATTTGGCATTTTCAATTTTTGTCGCCTTTCAGGCCCTGAGCTTTCGTCACTTTTCGCGTGCTGAATTTCCGTCACTTTTGGCATCCTGAAGGTTCATCACATTTCACGCGCTGAATTTCAATCGCTTTTTGCAGGATGAATTCTCATCGCTTTTCATGTCCTGAATTGCGTACTGAGGCTTCGTTGCTTTTCGCGTCCTGAATGTGGCAGGGTGTCAGGGACATCACTGACTACAAGTACAGCCCCGCCTGCCCCCACGGTGAAATCACACTGGCCAACGAACAGAACACCTTCTTTGCCCGGTTCGAAACTGGCAACACCACCAGGAGTGGAATAACCCCGGCCATGGCGGAGGGACAGGCGTTAACACTGAGCACTCAGGAGGTAAAGTGCGTTCTGCATAGGATCAATCCACGCAAGGCTGCAGGCCCGGATGGAGTACAGGGAAGGGTACTAAAGGACTGTGCTGTACAGCTAGCGGAGGTATTCACGAGAATCTTCAATCGATCTCTATCTCTGGCAACGGTCCCCAAGTGCCTGAAACGGCCACCATGGTGCCGGTGCCGAAAAAGTCCAAAGTCACCAACCTGAACGACTACCGCCCGGTTGCCCTAACTCCAATCCCAATGAAGTGATTCGAAAGGCTGGTCCTCTCCCATATCAAATTTAGCATCCCTGCCTCACTGGACTCTCATCGATTTGCATACAGGGCAAATAGATCAACAGAGGATGCCATCTCTCTGGCTCTTCACACTGTCCTGACTCACCTGCACAGACAGGGCACGTACGTGAGGATGCTCTTCGTTGACTATAGCTCTGCATTCAGTACGGTCAACCCCACCAAGCTCACCACAAAGCTCCACCAGCTAGGCCTCAGTTCGCCGATATGCGATTGGATCCTGAACTTTCTGACGGAGCGACCGCAGGCAGTGAGAATGGGCCCGCCCCTGTCCACCACTATCACCCTGAGCACCGGCACGCCACAGGGCTGTGTGTTAAGCCCCATGCTCTATTCCCTCTTCACTCACGACTGTGTTCCTACATTCGACACCAACACCATCGTGAATTTGGCAGACGACACAACAGTGATTGGGCTGATCACCAACGGTGATGAAACAAAATACAGGGCGGAGGTTCAGAACCTGGCGGACTGATGCACACGTAACAACTTGTCACGAAACACATCCAAGACCAAGGAGCTGGTTATTGACTTCAGGAGGTCCCATAATGGAGAATACGCCCCAATCTCCATTTACGGGAAAAGTGTGGAGAGAGTGTCCAGCTTTAAGTTTCTGGGCACTCACATTTCAGTGGACCTCACATGGTCCACCAACACCGCTGCGCTGGTTAAGAAGGCACAGCAACGAGTGTTCTTCCTGAGGACATTAAAAAAGACTGGTCTGCCCCAACAGCTGTTGACAACGTTCTACCGCTGCACCACAGAGAGCATATTAACGGGTGGCATCTCTGTGTGATATCTCAGCTGCACGGAGGCGGAGAGGAGCGTTCTTCAGCGCGTCGTCCACAGAGCGCAGATGATCATTGGGACAGAGCTACCAGCATTGGAGGGCATCTACTACACACTGTGCCTCAGGAAGGCCGTCAGCATTCATAAAGACTCATCAAACCCCTGTAACGGACTGTTTGAACTACTTCCCTCCGGCAGATGTTACAAGGCCTTATATACCCGAACCTCCAGACTCAGAAATAGCTTTATTCCAAGAGCTATAGCGGCTCTGAACCGGCCCTGCTGAGTGCCCCCCAACCCCCTGAATTGTCTCCCTCGGATGGTCACGACACACAGCTTATTTATTTATTTTACTTTTCTTTTTCATCGGTTGGAGCTGCATACTAAATCTCGTTGCAATGACAATAAAGGATATTATTATTATTTACATCATTTTTCATGTGCTGAATTTTCGTCACATTTTGCGTGCTGAATTGTTGTAGTTTTTCGTATGCTGAATTTTCGTCGCTTTTCACTTCCTTCATTTATGTCGCTTTTTGCATTCTGAAATGTCGTCACTTTTCCCGTGCTGAATGTTGGTCGCTTTCGCATGCTGAATTTTTGTTGGTTTGTGCATGCTGAATTTTCATCGCTTTGCACATGCTCAATTGTTGTCACTATTTCTTTGCAGAATATTTGGCGCTTTTCACATTCTGAAATTTCGTCGCTTTTGGCGTGCTGAATTTTCGTCACTTATCGCATGCTTAATTTTCGTCACTTTTTGCGTCCTGAATGTTCATCACATTCCGCGTGCTGAATTTTCATCGTTTTTTGCTTGCTGAATTTTTGTGTGCTGACATTTCGTCACTTTTCTTGTTCTGAAATTTTGTCACTTTATGCGTCCTGATGTTTCATCGCATTTCGCCTCCTGAATTTACGTTAGTTATCGCGTGCATCATTTTCATCGCTTTTCACGTGCTTCATTTATGTCACTTTTCGCGTGCTGAATTTTCGGCGCTTTTCCCGTTCTGGAATGTCGTCACTTTTCGCCTGTTGAATGCACGTCACTTTTCACATGCTGAATTTTTAACGATTTTCGCAGGCTGAATTTTGGTCGCTTTTCTCGTGCTGAAATTTCGTCACTTTTCACGTTCTGAAATTTCGTCGCTTTATGCGTCCTGATGTTTCATCGCATTTCACATCCTGAATTTACTTTGGTTGTCGCATGCATCATTTTCATCGCTTTTCACGTCCTGAAGGTTCCTCTCTTTTCGCATGGTGAATTTTCGTCGCTTTTCGCTTACTGAAATTTTGTCGCCTTTCTCGTTCTGAAATGTTGTCATTTGATGCGTACTGAATTTTCGTCGCTTTTCCATATAACCATATAACCATATAACAATTACAGCACGGAAACAGGCCATCTCGGCCCTACAAGTCCATGCCGAACAAATTTTTTTCCCCTTAGTCCCACCTGCCTGCACTCGTACCATAACCCTCCATTCCCTTCTCATCCATATGCCTATCCAATTTATTTTTAAATGATACCAATGAACCTGCCTCCACCACTTCCACTGGGAGCTCATTCCACACCGCCACCACTCTCTGCGTAAAGAAGTTCCCCCTCATATTACCCCTAAACTTCTGTCCCTTAATTCTGAAGTCATGTCCTCTTGTTTGAATCTTCCCTATTCTCAAAGGGAAAAGCTTGTCCACATCAACTCTGTCTATCCCTCTCATCATTTTAAAGACCTCTATGAGGTCCCCCCTTAACCTTCTGCGCTCCAAAGAATAAAGCCCTAACTTGTTCAACCTTTCTCTGTAACTTAGTTGCTGAAACCCAGGCAACATTCTAGTAAATCTCCTCTGTACTCTCTCTATTTTGTTGACATCCTTCCTATAATTTGGCGACCAAAATTGTACACCATACTCCAGATTTGGCCTCACCAATGCCTTGTACAATTTTAACATTACATCCCAGCTTCTATACTCATGCTGAATTTTCGTCACTTTTTACGTGTGGAATTTCCATCGCTTTTCGAGTCGTGAAATTTTGTTGCTTTATGCGTCCTGATGTTGCGTCGCTTTTTGCATGCTGAAATTTCGGCACTTTTTATGTGCTGAAATTTCGTCGCTTTTCATGTCCTGAACTTTCGTCGCTTTATGCATCCTGTAATTTTGTTGCTTTACGCAAGCTGAAATGTCGTCACTTTTTGGATGCAAAATTTTTCATGTGCTGATACTTTGTCGCTTTTCACGTCCTGAAATCTCGTCACATTTCGCGTGCGGAATTTCCGTCACTTTTCGCGTCCTGAAGGTTTGTCGCTTTTTGCGTGCTGAATTTTCGTCACCTTCCGCATGCTGAATTTGTGTCGCTTTTTGCAAGCTGAAATTTTGTCGCTTATCCTGTGCTGAAATTTCGCCACTTTTCTCGTTCTGAAATTTCGACGCTTTATGCGTCCTGATGTTTCGGCGCTTTTCACATACTGAATTTTCGTCGTTTGTTGTGTCCTGAAATTTCGGCGCTTTTCGTGTGCTGTTATTTCGTTGCTTTGCACATCCTGAAATTTCGTCACTTTTCGCGGGCGGAATTTCCATCGCTTTTCGTGTCCTGAAGGTTTGTCGCTTGTCGCATGCTGAATTTTCGTTACTTTACTCGTGCTGAATTTTCGTTGGTATTAATGTCCTGAATGTTCCTCTATTTCGCGTGCTGAATTTCTGTCGTTTTTCAAATGCTCAATTTTCGTTGCTTTTCGCATGGTGAATTTTCGTTGCTATTTGTTTGCTTAAATTTCGGCGCTTTTCGTGTGCTGGAATTTCGTCGCTTTTCATGTCCTGAACTTTCGTCGCTTTTCATGTCCTGAACTTTTGTCGCTTTTCATGTCCTGAACTTTCGTCGCTTTTCATGTCCTGAACTTTTGTCACTTTATGCATCCTGTAATTTAGTCGCTTTATGCAAGCTGAAATGCTGTCACTTTCTGGATGATAAATTTTCGTCACTTTTCATGTGCTGATCACGTCCTGAAATTGTGTCACTTTTCGCGTGCGGAATTTCCGTCACTTTTCGCATCTTGAAGGTTTGTCGGTTTTTGTGTGCTAAATTTCTGTCTCCTTCTGCATGCTGAATTTGTGTCGCTTTTTGCAAGATAAAATTTTGTCGCTTTTCGTGTGCTGAAATTTCGCCACTTTTCTCGTTCTGAAATTTCGACACATTATGTGTCCTGATGTTTCGGCGCTTTTCGACTGCTGAATTTTCATCGCTTGTTGTGTGCTGAAATTTCGGCGCTTTTCATGTGCTGGATTTTCGTCGTTTTACATCTCCTGAAATTTAGTCGCTTTATGCATCCTGTAATTTCGTTGCTTTTCGCATGCTGTAATGTCGTCACTTTTGCTAAATGTTCGGCGCTTTTCGTATGCTGTTATTTCATCGCTTTTCACGTCCTGAAATGTTGTCACTTTTCGCGTGCGGAATTTCCGTCGCTTTTCGTGTCCTAAAGGTTTGTCGCTTGTCGCGTGCTGAATTTTCGTCACTTAACGCGTGCTGCATTTTCGTTGGTTTTAATGTCCTAAATGTTCCTCTATTTCGCGTGCTGAATTTCTGTCGTTATTCAAATGCTCAATTTTCCTTGCTTTTCGCGTGCTGAAATTTCGCCAGTTTCCTTGTTCTGAAATTTTGTCGCTTTATGCGTCCTGAAGTTTCGTCGCTTTATGCGCCCTGATGTTGCGTCGCTTTTTGCATGCTGAATTTTCGTTGCTTTTAGAGTGCTGAATTTTCGTTGCTTTGAGTGTGCTGAAATTTCGCCAGTTTCCTTGTTCTGAAATTTCGTCACATTATGCGTCCTGAAATTTCGTTGCTTTATGCGTCCTGATGTTACGTCGCTTTTCGTGTGCTGGAATTTCGTCGCTTTCCATGTCCTGAAATTTAGTCGCTTTATGTGTCCTGAAATTTCGTCACTTTTCGCTTGTGGAAATTCAGTCCCTTTTCGTGTCCTGAAGGTTTGTCGCATTTTGTGTGCTGTATTTTCGTCACTTTACGTGTGCTGCATTTTCGTTGGTTTTAATATCCCGAATGTTCCCCTATTTCGCGTGCAGAATTTCTGTCCTTTTTCAAACACACAATTTTCGTTGGTTTTTGTGTTCTGAAATTTTATCGCTTTATGCGTCGTGATGTTTTGTCGCTTTTCACATGCTAAATTTTCGTTGCTTTAAGTGTGCTGAAATTTTGCCTCTTTTCGTGTGCTGGAATTTCGTCGCATTTCATGTCCTGAAATGTCGTTGCTTTATGCGTCCTGATGTTATGTCGCTTTTCGCATTCAGAATTTTCGTTGCTTTTCGTATGCTGAAATTTCGTCGCTTTATGCATCCTGTAATATCGTCGCTTTTCGCAAGCTGAAATGTCGTCACTTTTTGCATGCTAAATATCCGTCGCTTTTCGTGTGCTGGAATTTCGTCGCAATTCATGTCCTGAAATTTTGTCGTTTTATGCGTGCTGAAATTTCGTTAATTTTCGCATGCGGATTTCAGTCAATTTTCGCGTCCTGAAGGTTTGTCGCTTTTTGCAAGCTGAATTTTTGTTGCTTTTCATGTTGAGAAATTTCGCCACTTTTCTCTTTCTGAAACTTCGCCGCTTTATGTGTCCTGATGTTTCGGCGTTTTTTGCATGCTGAATTTTCGTTGCTTGGTGTGTGCCGAAATTTTGGCGCTTTTCGTGTGATGGAATCTCGCCCCTTTTCATTTCCTGTAATTTTGTCACTTTTCACATGCTAATATCTCGTCACTTTTTGTGTTCTAAATTTTTGTCGCTTTTCATGTGCTGATATTTCGTCGCTTTTCACGTCCTGGAATTTCGTCACTTTTCGCGTGCGGAATTTCCATTGCTTTTCGCATCTTGAAGGTTTGTCACATTTCACGTACTGAAATTTCGTCACGTTACACGTGCACTTTAATGTCCTGAAAGTTCCTCTATTTCACGTGCTGAATTTCTGTCGTTTTTCAAATGATCAATTTCTGTCGCTTTTCGGGTGCTGAAATTTTGCCAATTTTCTCGTTCTGAAATTTCGTCTCCTGATGTCTCGTCGCTTTATGCATCCTGATGTTTCGTCGTTTTTCGCATGCTGAATTTTAGTTGCTTTTAGTGTGCTGAAATTTCGGCGCTTTTCGTGTGCTGGAATTTCGTCGCTTGTCATGTCCTGAAATTTCGTTGCTTTATGCATCCTGTAATTTCTTCGCTTTTTGCACGATGAAATGTCGTCTTTTTTTGCATGCTAAATTTTTGTCGCTGTTCGTGTGCTGGAATTTCGTCGCTTTTCATGTCCTGAAATTTCGTCACTTCACGTGCAGAATTTCCGTCAATTTTCATGTCCTGAAATTTCGTCACTTTTCGCGTGCTGAATTTTCGTGTCCTGAAGGTTTGTCGCTTTTCGCGTGTTGAATTTTCGTCACTTTACTAGTGCTGAATTTTCGTTGGTTTTAATGTCCTGAATGTTCCTCTATTTCGCATGCTGAATTTCTGTCGTTTTTCAAATGCTCAATTTTCGTTGCTTTTAGTGTGCTGAAATTTCGTCGCTTTATGCGTCCTGATGTTTCGTCACTTTATACGTCCTGATGTTTCGTCGAATTTCGCATGCTGAATTTTCGTTGCTTTTTGTGTGCTGAAATTTCGGCGCTTTTCGTGTGCTGGAATTTCGTCGCTATTCATGTCCTGAAATTTCGTCACTTTTCATGTCCTGAAATTTCGTCGCTTTATGCATCCTGTAATTTCGTCGCTTTACGCAAGCTGAAATGTTGTCACTTTTTGGATGCAAAATTTTCGTCACTTTTCGGGTGCTGATATTTCGTCGCTTTTCACGTCCTGATATTTCGTCACTTTTTGCGTGCGGAGTTCCGTCATTTTTCGCGTCCTGAAGGTTTGTCGCTTTTTGCGTGCTGAATTTTCATCACCTTCCGCGTGCTGAATATTTGATGCATTTTGCAAGCTGAAATTTTGTCGCTTTTCGTGTGCTGAAATTTCATCACATTGTGCGTGCTGGATTTTCGTTGGTTTTAACGTCCTGAATGTTCCTCCATGTTTGCTTGCTGAATTTTTGTCGCGTTTTGCAAGCTGAATTTTTGTCGCTTTTCGTGTGATGAAATTTCGCCATGTGCTGAAATTTCTGCTCTTTTCATGTGCTGGAATTTCGTCGCTTTTCATGTCCTGAAATGTAGTCGCTAAATGCATCCTGTAATTTCGTCGCTTTTCGCATGCTGAAATGTCATCACTTTAAGCGTGTTAAATTTTCGTCGCTTTTCGTGTGCTGTAATTTCGTCGCTTTTCACGTCCTGAAATTTCGTCAATTTTCGCGTGCGGCATTTCCGTCGCTTTTTGTGTCCTGAAGCTTTGTCGCTTTTCACGTGCTAAATTTTCGTCAGTTCAAGCGTGCTGAATTTTCGTTGGTTTTAATGTCCTGAATGTTCCTCTATTTCGCGTGCTGAATTTCCGTCGTTCTTCAAATGCTCAATTTTCGTTGCTTTTCGCGTGCTGAAATTTCGCCAGTTACCTTGTTCTTAAATTGTGTCGCTTTATGCGTCCTGATGTTTCGTCGCTTTTCGCATGCTGAATTTTCGTTGCTTTTAGTGTGTTGAATTGTCGTTGCTTAGAGTATGCTGAAATTTCCCTCTTTCCATGTGCTGGAATTTCGTTGCTTTACATGTCCTGAAATTTTGTTGCTTTGTGAGTCCTGATGTTACGTCGCTTTTCGCATGCTGAATTGTCGTTGCTTTTTGTGTGCTGATATTTCGCCGCTTTTCGTGTGTTGGAATTTCGTCGCTTTTCATGTCCTGACATTTTGTCGCTTTATGCGTCCTGTAATATCGTCGCTTTTGGCAAGTTGAAATGTCGTCACTTCTTGCATACTAAATTTCGTAACTGTTTGTGTGTTGGAATTTGGTCACTTTTCATGACCTGAAATTTCGTCACTTTTCATGTCTGGAATCTCCGTCGCTTTTCGCGTCCTGAAGGGTTGTCGCTGTTTGCGTGCTGAAATTTCGTCCCTTTACGCGTGCTGAATTTTCGTTGGTTTTACCGTCCTGAATGTTCCTCCCTTTTTGCATGTTGAATTTTTGTCGCTTTTTGCAAGCTGAACTTTTGTCTCTTTTTGTGTGCTGAAATTTCGCCACATTTCACTTTCTGAAACTTCGTCGCTTTATGTGTCCTGATGTTTCGGCGCTTTTTGCATGCTGAATTTTCGTCGCTTGGTGTATGCTGAAATTTCGGCGCTTTTCGTGTGCTGTAATTTTGTCTCTTTTCGCATGCTAAAAGTTCGTCACTTTTTACGTGCTAAATTTTCGACGCTTTTCATGTGCTGATATTTCGTCGCTTTTCTTCTGCTGATATTTTGTCGCTTTTCACGTCCTGAAATCTCGTCACTTTTCGCGTGGGGAATTTCCATTGCTTTTCACGTCCTGAAGGTTTGTCGCTTAGCAAGTGCTGAAATGTCTTCACTTTACATGTGCTGAACTTTCGTTGGTTTTAATGTCCTGAATGTTCCTCTATTTCGCGTGCTGAATTTCTGTCGTTTTTCAAATGCTCAATTGCTGTCGCTTTTCGGGGCTGAAATGTCGCCACTTTTATCGTTATTCTGATAGTTCGTCTCTTTAGTTGAGTATAGAAGTTGGGATGTAATGTTAAAATTGTACAAGGCATTGGTGAGGCCAATTCTGGAGTATGGTGTTCAATTTTGGTCGCCTAATTATAGGAAGGATGTCAACAAAATAGAGAGAGTACAGAGGAGATTTACTAGAATGTTGCCTGGGTTTCAACAACTAAGTTACAGAGAAAGGTTAAACAAGTTAGGGCTTTATTCTTTGGAGCGCAGAAGGTTAAGGGGGGACTTGATAGAGGTTTTTAAAATGATGAGAGGGATAGACAGAGTTGACGTGGAAAAGCTTTTCCCACTGAGAGTAGGGAAGATTCAAACAAAGGGACATGACATGAGAATTAAGGGACTGAAGTTTAGGGGTAACATGAGGGGGGACTTCTTTACTCAGAGAGTGGTAGCTGTGTGGAATGAGCTTCCAGTGAAGATGGTGGAGGCAGGTTCGTTTTTATCATTTAAAAATAAATTGGATGGTTATATGGATGGGAAGGGAATGGAGGGTTATGGTCTGAGCGCAGGTATATGGCACTAGTGGAGATTATGTGTTCGGCACGGACTAGAAGGGTCGAGATGGCCTGTTTCCGTGCTGTAATTGTTATATGGTTATATGGTTATATGGTTTCTGCATCCTGGTGTGTCGTCGCTTTATGCGTCCTGATGTTTCATCGTTTTTCGCATGCTGAATTTTCGTTGCTTTTTGTGTGCTGAAATTTCGGCGCTTTCCGTGTGCTGGAATTTCGTCGCTTTTCACGTGCTGAAATTTCGTCACTTTTTGCGTGCGGAATTTCCGTCGCTTTTCGCGTCCTGAAGGTTTGTCGATTTTTGTGTGTTGAATTTTCGTCACTTTACGCGTGCTGAAGTTTTGTTGGTTTTAATGTCCTGATTTTTTGTGCTGAATTTCTGCCGTTTATCAAATGCTGAACTTTCGTCGATTTTCGGGTGCTGAAGGTTTGTCGCTTTTTGTGTGGTGAATTTTTGTTGGTTTTAACGTCCTGAATGTTCCTCCCTTTTCACGTGCTGAATTTTTGTAGTTTTTGTAGCTGAATTTTTGTTGCTTTTCGTGTGCTGAAATTCCGCCACTTTTCTCATTCTGAAATTTTGTCGCTTTATGTGTCCTGATGTTTCGGCGCATTTCGCATGCTGAATTTTCGTCGCCTGTTTTGTGCTGAAATTTCGGCGCTTTTCGTGTGCTGGAATTTCGTCGCATTTCATGTCCTGAAATTTCGTCGCTTTATGCATCCTGTAATTTCGTCACTTTTTGCATGCTGAATTTTCGTCGCTTCTCGTGCGCTGATTTTTTGTTGGTTTTAACGTCCTGAATGTTCCTCCATTTTCACGTGCTGAATTTTTGGCACTTTTTGCAAGATGAATTGTTGTAGTTTTTCGTGTGCTGAATTTTTGTCACTTTACTAGAGCTGAATTTTCGTTGTTTTAACGTCCTGAATGATCCTCCCTTTTCGCGTGCTAAATTGTTGTCGCTTTTTGCAAGCTGAATTTTTGTCAATTTTCGTGTGCTGAAATTTTGCCACTTTTCTCGTTCTGAAATTTTGGCGCTTTATGTGTTCTGATGTTTCGGCGCTTTTCGCATGCTGAATTTCCGTCGCTTGTTGTGTGCTGAAATTCCGGTGCATTCCGTGTGCTGGAATTTGTCGCTTTACATGTCCTGAAATTTAGTCGCTTGATGTATCCTGTAATTTCGTCGCTTTTCGCATGCTGAAATGTCGTCACTTTTTGCGTGCTAAAATTTCATTGCTTTTCGTGTGCTGATATTTCGTCGCTTTTCAAGTCCTGAATGTTCCTCTCTTTTCGCGTGCTGAATTTTTGTCACTTTTTGCAAGCTGAATTTTCGTCGCTTTTCGGGTGCTGAAATTTCGCAATATTTCTCGTTCTGAAATTTCGTCGCATTATGCGTCCTGACGTTTCGTCGCTTTACGCATGTAGATGTTTTGTTGATTTTACTGTGCTGAAATTTCGTCGCTTTTTGCATGCTAAATTTTCGTCGCCTTTCATGTGCTGAAATTTCGCCACATTTCTCGTTCTGAAATGTCGTTGCTTTATGCGTCCTGATGTTTCGTCGCTATACGCATGCTGACTTTTCGTTGCTTTTGGCGTGCTGAAATTTCGCCAGTTTCCTTGTTCTGAAATTTCGTCCCTTTATGCGTCCTGATGTTTTGTCGCTTTATGCTTCCTGATGTTTCGTCGCTTTTCGCATGCTGAATTTTCGTTGCCTTCAGTGTGCTGAATATTCGTTGCTTTGAGTGTGCTGAATTTTCGTTACTTTGAGTGTGCTGAAATTTTGCCTCTTTCCGTGTGCTGGAATTTCGTTGCTTTAAATGTCCTGAAATTGTGTCGCTTTTTGCAAGCTGAAAATTTGTCACTTTTTGTGTGCTGAAATTTCGCCACTTGTGTGCTGAAATTTTTGCGCTTTTCATGTGCTGGAATTTCGTCGCTTTTCATGTCCTGAAATTTAGTCGCTAAATGCATCCTGTAATTTCGTCGCTTTTTGCATGCTGAAATGTCGTCACTTCATGCGTGTTAAATTTTTGTCGCTTTTCACGTCCTGAAATTTCATCAATTTTCGCGTGCGGCATTTCCGGCGCTTTCCGTGTCCTGAAGCTTTGTCGCTTTTCGCGTGGTGAATTTTCGTCACTTCAAGCGTGCTGCATTTTCGTTGGTTTTAATGTCCTGAATGTTCCTCTATTTCGCGTGCTGAATTTCCGTCGTTTTTCAAATGCTCAATTTTCGTTGTTTTTCGTGTGCTGAAATTTCGCCAGTTTTCTTGTTCTTAAATTTCGTCGCTTTATGCGTCCTGGTGTTTCGTCGCTTTAAGTGTCCTGATGTTTCGTCGCTTTTCGCATGCTGAATTTTCGTTGCTTAGAGTATGCTGAAATTTCGCCTTTTTCCGTGTGCTGGAATTTTGTCGCTTTACATGTCTTGTAATTTCATTGCTTTGTGCGTCCTGATGTTACGTCGCTTTTCGCATGCTGAATTTTCGTTGCTTTTTGTGTGCTGATATTTCGGCGTTTTTCGTGTGCTGGAATTTCGTCGCTTTTCATGTCGTGAAATTTTGTCGCTTTATGCGTCCTGTAATATCGTCGCTTTTGGCAAGTTGAAATGTCGTCACTTCTTGCATGCTAAATTTTCGTCGCTGTTCGTGTGCTGGAATGTGGTCACTTTTCATGTCCTGAAATTTTGTCGCTTTATGCGTCCTGAAATTTTGTCACTTTTCACGTGTGGAATCTCCGTCGCTTTTCGCGTCCTGAAGGGTTGTCGCTGTTTGCGTGCTGAAATTTCGTCACTTTACGCGTGCTGAATTTTCGTTGGTTTTACCGTCCTGAATGTTCCTCCCTTTTTGCGTGTTGAACTTTTGTCGCTTTTTGCAAGCTGAACTTTTGTCGCTTTTCGGGTTCTGAAATTTCGCCATATTTCACTTTCTGAAACTTTGTCGCTTCATGTGTCCTGATGTTTCGGCGCTTTTTGCATGCTGAATTTTCGTCGCTTGTTGTATGCTGAAATTTCGGCGCTTTTCGTGTGCTGGAATTTCGTCGCATTTCATGTCCTGAAATTTTGTCGCTTTATGCATCCTGTAATTTCGTCACTTTTTGCATGCTGAATTTTCGTCGCTTCTCGTGTGCTGATTTTTTGTTGGTTTTAACGTCCTGAATGTTCCTCCATTTTCACGTGCTGAATTTTTGTCACTTTTTGCAAGATGAATTTTTGAGGTTTTTCGTGTGCTGAATTTTTGTCACTTTACTCGAGCTGAATTTTCGTTGGTTTTAACGTCCTGAAAGATCCTCCCTTTTCGCATGCTAAACTTTTTGTCGCTTTTTGCAAGCTGAATTTTTGTCGCTTTTCGTGTGCTGAAATGTCGCCACTTTTCTCGTTCTGAAATTTTGGCGCTTTATAACCATATAACAATTACAGCACGGAAACAGGCCATCTCGGCCCTACAAGGAAATAGGCAACGTTTCGGGCCGAAACCCTTCTTCAGACTGATCGGGGGTGGGGGTGGGCGGGGACAAGAAAGGACAAAGGAGGAGGAGCCCGAAGGCTGGGGGATGGGAGGAGACAGCAGGGGGACTGAGGAAGGGGAGGGCACAGCAAGGACTAACAAAATTGGGAGAATTCGATGTTCATGCCCCTAGGATGCAGACTCCCCAAACGGAATATGAGGTGCTGTTCCTCCAATTTCCGGTGCTGGCCATGGAGGAGACCCAGGACAGAGAGGTCGGAGACGGAGCGGGAGGGGGAGTTGAAGTGCTGAGCCACCGGGAGGTTAGCTTGGTTATTGCGGACCGAGCGGAAGTGTTCGGCGAAACGATCGCCCAACCTCCGCTTGGTCTCACCGGTATAGATCTGCTGACATCTAGAGCAGCGGACGCAATAGATGAGGTTGGAAGAGATGCAGGTAAACCTCTGTCGCACCTGGAACGATTGCTTGGGTCCTTGAACGGAGTCGAGGGGGGAGGTAAAGGGACAAGTGTTGCATCTCTTGCGGTTGCAAGGGAAAGTGCCCGGGGAGGGGGTGGACCGAGAGGGAAGGGAAGAATTGACAAGGGAGTTATGGAGCGAGCGGTCTTTGTGGAAGGCAGATATGGGGGGAGATGGGAAGATGTGGCGAGTGGTGGGGTCACGTTGGAGGTGGCGAAACTGACGGAGGATTGCTTTTTGTATGTGACGGCTGGTGGAGTGAAAGGTGAGGACTAGGGGGACTCGGCCCTTGTTGCGAGTGCGGGGATGGGGAGAGAGAGCAGTGTTGCGGGGTATGGAAGAGACCCTGGTGCGAGCCTCATTTATGGTGGAGGAGGGGAACCCCCGTTCCCTGAATAGTGAGGACATTTCAGATGTCCTGGTGTGGAACGCCTCATCCGTGGAGCAGATGCGGCGTAGACGGAGGAATTGGGAGTAGGGGATGGAGTCCTTACAGGAAGCAGGGTGGGAAGAAGTGTAGTCCAGATAGCCATGGGAGTCAGTGGGTTTATAGTGTATGTCGGTCAGACGTCTATCACCTGCAATGGAGATAGTGAGGTCAAGGAATGGTAGGGAAGTGTCGGAAATGGTCCAGGTGTATTTGAGTGCCGGATGGAAGTTAGTGGTGAAGTGGATGAAGTCAGTCAGTTGTGTGCGGGTGCAGGAGGTGGCACCAAAGCAGTCGTCGATGTAGCGGAGGTAGAGGTCGGGGATGGGGCCCTGGTATGTATTGAACAAGGATTGCTCGACGTAACCGACAAATATGCAGGCATAGCTGGGGCCCATGCGTGTGCCAATAGCTACGCCTTGTATTTGGAGGAAATGGGAGGAGTCGAACGTGAAGTTATTGAGGGTAAGGACCAGCTCCGCTAGGCAGAGGAGAGTGTCAGTGGCTGGGTATAGGTTGCTTCTCTGGTCGAGGAAGAACCGGAGGGCTTTGAGACCATCGTGGTGGGGGATGGAGGTGTAGAGTGACTGGACGTCCATGGTGAAGATGAGGGGGTGAGGGCCTAGAGAATGGAATGCGCGGAGACGACGGAGAGTGTCTGAGGTGCCTTGAACATAGGTAGGGAGGGATTTAACCAAGGGTGATAGGATGGAGTCCAGGTATTTGGAAATGAGTTCGGTGGGGCACGAACAGGCAGAGACAATGGGTCTTCCGGGACAGTCAGGTTTGTGGATTTTAGGGAGAAGGTAAAATCGGGCTGTGTGGGGCTGGGGAACGATGAGGTTAGAGGCTCGGTCGGGTAGGGCATTGGAGTGGATGAAGTCGGTGATGGTGCTGGAGATGGTGGCCTGGTGCTCGTCAGTGGGGTCATGGTCCAGGGGTAAGTAGGAGGAGGTGTCAGAGAGTTGGCGCGTGGCCTCAGCTTTGTAGAGATCGGCGCGCCAGACTACCACGGCACCTCCCTTGTCAGCGGGTTTGATAACCCAATCTGGGTTGTTGCGGAGTGAGTCGATTGCAGAATGTTCATGTGGTGAGAGATTGGAGTGAGACAGGGGAGTGGAGAAGTTGAGGCGGTTGATGTCGCGACGGCAGTTATTGATGAAAAGTTCTAAAGCCAGAAATTGGCCACGAGGGGGGTTCCACGAGGAGGGGGTGCGTTGGAGACGGGAAAAGGGGCCATCAGTGGGGGGCGAGAACTCCTTCCCATGGAAGTACGCTGTGAGGCGGAGGCGACGGTAGAAGCGCTCCAAGTCGTGGTGGGCGCGGAATTCATTGAGGTGGGGACGGAGGGGGACAAAGGTAAGACCTCTGTTGAGGACAGACCGTTCGGTGTTGGAGAGGGGGAGGTCGGGGGGGATGGTGAACACCCGACAGGGATGGGGGTTGGGGCCGGAGGAAGGCAGGTGGGTGGACTGGGGACGAGGCGATGGGTGGTGGGGGGGTGGTGGGTGGTGTGGGGGTGGTGGGTGGTGTGGGGGTGGTGGGTGGTCAGGGGGTGGGGGGGTGAGAGGGCTGTGGTGTGGGTGGGGAAGAGCAGGGGTCACACAGTTAGAGGGGGTGGGGGAAGACTCAGTCGAACTGCCACTGAGGTAGACCAGCTGGGTCGACTGGCACTAGACCAGGCCGGGGCGACAGATGGCGCAATGGGCTAAGTGTTCGGCTGGCGACCGGAAGGTCGCCGGTTCGAATCCCGCTTGGAGTGCATACTGTCGTTGTGTCCTTGGGGCAAGACACTTCACCCACCTTTGCCTGTGTGTAAATGTAATGTAATTATGTGAAGCACTTTGGGGTCAATGCAAGTTGACTAAAAATGTGCTATATAAATAAGATTATTATTATTATTATTATTATTATTATATTATTATTATTATTATTATTATTATTATTATTATTATTATTATTATTATTATTATTATTACTAGGACCCAGTGGAGTCAACCCCAGGAGAGTGGGAGTAAGCAGCCTGAAGGCTTCAGGCCCAGTGGAGAGTCCAGGCTCCAGGTAGGGTGACGGCTGTGGGTTGTTGGAGGGAGGTGGAGTGGGGAGGGTCAACGGACCCGATGTTCGGAGTCGATGGGCGGTTGAGTCGGGGTCCGCGGGCGATGTGTTCGAGGTCCCGGTGGCGGATGGTCGCGGGGCGGCACGGCTCGGCCAGCCTGGGAAGGCGACGAGATGGGTCGGGTGCGGTGCATCGGCCATGTTGGGAGAGCCCGTCCCGCGGCGATGCCCGGTAGGTCGGGTCCAGCGGCGCTGCCCGGTAGGTCCGATCCAGCGGCGTTATTGGGGAGGCCCAGTGCGACGGCGACGTTGAGTAGGCCCGGTGCGACGATGAGGCTAGGTTGTCCCAGAGGGCGGCGAGGGTCGGTGGAATCGGCGGGGGGAAGAAAGTCCGAGTTACCGAAGCTGCGAAGCCGGGCGTCATCGGTCGGCAGGTGAGGGTCGGCGGCAGGATCAACGTGGAGGTCGGTGAAGGCAGCGTCTGGTGAGTATTGAAGGCGCTCCTCGTGGCCAAGATGGCGGGCGTCGCGGGACTCGGGCAGGCGATGCAGGGCAGAGTTGGGGCCCGGAGTCTGCGGGTGTTGCGGGGCGTCGGGAGCGGACTGGAGGCGCGATAATTTGAGGTCCTTGTGTTCAGATGGGCCAGGAATTGTTGATTGAAGAGGTGGATCTTCCGGCGGATAAAATATAATTGGGGTCGTTGCAGGTCTGGGTTAATGAGGCCTGAAGTTCAGGGAGTGTCAATGCGAGGTCCTGCTGGTGCCAGCGCATCGCGGCCAGGGTGGATCTCAGTGCCCGGTTGGAGAATTGCTGGGTGTGCCGTGGATGGCCAGTCGGTACCGATGGTCCGGTTGGGGTCCGAACTTGGAGGTAGGGAACAGGAGCTGGAAGCCATGGGGTACGGCGCAGGCAGGCCCTGAGGAAGCAGATGTGGCTGTGGTATCGAGTCTGGGTAAGGATGTGGCCGTACAGTTGGAGGGCAGGGGGGATCGCAGAGAGGGGGACAGTTAGAGAGGAGGTTGTGAAACTGTCTCCGGGTGTTGCGGGGTGTTGCGGGGCGTCGGGAAGACACTCTGTGCTATGCATAGCCTTGAAACCAGACTGAAAGACCTCCCGGATGTTGTGCTCATCCAGGAAGAGTTTCAGCTGGGCATAAACTACTTTCTCCATGATTTTCGAGGATAAATGGCAGCTTGGAGATTGGCCTAAAATTGGCCAGGACAGTCTGGTCCAGGCCAGGTTCTTGAGTAATGGCTGCACTACAGCATGTTTAAAATTTACGGGGACAACCCCAGAAGACAAGCTACTGTTTATGATGGCGAGGACCGAATGCCCTATGCTCGGGAAGACCTCTTTAAAAGAAGAGGAGGGACAGCATCACATGGGGAACCCGACGGCTTGATATGGGTAACCACATCCTCTAGACCCGATAGCGTCAGGGGAACAAACTTTATCAAATGCCACCCGGCAAGGGGTCAGAACAAGGTGGGTCTGAGGCAGGAGCTGAGATAAGAGCCCTAATAGAAACAACCTTGTTTATAAAGAAGTGAAGGAAGTCGTTGCACAATTCGGGCGATGCTTCCAGGCAGACAGGCTGTGGGGCATTTAAAACAGAATCAATAGTTTTGAATAACGCACGTGGATCGTGGCGCTTAGACACTATTATATTAGAGAGATAATATCTTTTTGCCTCTTTAACAGTATTTTGGTAGTTTCGCCAGCTGTCCTTTAGGATTTGCGATGAAACCTCTAGCCTGTTCTTCTTCCACATTCGCTCAGCTCTGCGACACTCCCGTCGAGCTGTACGAGTTGCGTCACAGAACCAGGGCTCGGGTTAGCTCTGGGCTGCAAAGTTTTTTAATGGGGCCACAGAGTCGAGAATAGTTCTACAGGAGGAGTGGAACCAAGAACTAATCTCCTCCGTACCGATGGAAATGGACGCAGAGGGGGCACAGAGCTGATTGAAGGCGGTAGAGAACTGGCCAGCAGTACAGGGGTTAATGGTCCAACAGCGCCGAGCAGACGCAACAGGTCTAACTGCAGCACTGGAGAAATCAAATATTACCGGCATGTGATCAGAAAACACACTGTCACAGACCTCCAAGTTTAACACAGGCAAACCATAAGATAATACAAGGTCCAATGTATGTCCCTGTTCGTGCGTGGGACCAGACACACACTGTGCAAAATTAAAAGAATCAATAAGATTTAAAAAGTCCTTCGTCAACGGTTTATCGGGACAGCACACGTGAATATCAAAGTCCCCAACCAAGAGGATACGGTCATAGTTGGGTATAATCCCAGCTAGAAACTCAGAAAAGTCACTCACAAAGTCCTTATGGTATTTGGGGGGTCTGTAGATGACACCACACAGCACCGTGTCGGGGCGACCCACCTCAAACCAAAGTAGCTTCAAAGCTGGAAAAAGTTGATAACGTAGTGCACTGTTTGCATTTAAAATTGCTTTTAAAAACGACTGCAGTTCCACCACCACGGCCCGATATCCGCGGCGTGTTGAAATAGGAGCAGCCCGCCGGTAGAAGTTCAACAAAAGTGCTGGACTCACCAGGACCGATCCAAGTCTCTGTCACCCAGAGGAAGTCCAGGTCTCGGGAGAGGAAGAAATCCCTCAAGATAAAAGTTTTATTAGCCAGCGATCTGGCATTCACCAGGCCAAACCGGGAAGGGGATGGACTCTTTAGGTCTGCAGAACTGGAAGCCCGGGGCAGTGTCCGCAGGTTCCGGGTGTTCACCCCGCGATGGCGAGGCCGAGGGGAGCAGGGGGAGCGGAAAAGGTCCGCTGCAGCCTCAGATCGTATCCGAGAGGGTGGGGGAAGGGGGGAGAAAGGAACAGCCTGAAGCAGCCGGTTCACCTGGTGGCTGCCCCCCTCCCCTCCAAGGCGGCGCGTCGGGCCAGTTTTCCGGGCCGCAGCAGGTAGGCAGCGCTCTGTATCTTCCGGGAGGGGATGGTCCGGTGGCAGCTGAGAAGCGCCAGGCAAGAGACCCCGTAAAAGCGGGCTCACCTGGTGGCTGCCCCCCTCCCCTCCGAGGCGGCGCGTCGGGCCAGTTTTCCGGGCCAACGATGCCAGTGACAACGATGAGGAGAGGAAGAGCGGGAAAAAGAGAGGGAGAGAAAGAGAGGGAGAGAAAGAGAGAGGGAGAGGGGGGAACGGCCTGCCAGCGCCTGTGCATACTCCGCCTGCTGCATTAAAGGGAATGCATACATCACTGGCTGAATTGCTGACTCTCCCGCTGCATTGTAGGGCCACATATAGGGTGCATTATAAAGTGAGGGGATCGGCCTGCCAGCGCCTGTGCATGCTCCCCCTGCTGCATTAAAGGGAATGCATGCATCACTGGCTGCATTGCTGACTCTCCCGCTGCATGCCGGCGCTTTATCCTCACCTCATCTTCACAGCTGCATTCCCGCACCGTTGAGTGACGAACCTCTCGTCCACAAAGGCGCTTCCGGCGGGAGGGGGGGACGCTTTAGGGCGGCGCCCCGGCGCTGTCAAAGCGGAACGGCGGGTGTAATGTGTCCGGGTGGAGAGCGAAACTCCGGATGTTGGATCCGGGGTGTTTTTTGTTGTTATTTGGTGCATTGACGGTGGGATGGAGAGGAAAAAGGCGGGAGGGAGGAGAGAGTGGAGGGAATGAGTGTGAGTGACAGTTTAGGAGAGGTTTGAAACGTTTTCAGAAACCTTTGAGAAGTTTAGTAAGTTTTGAAAAGTTTTCAGAAACTTTTGAGAAAGTTTTTAGGACGTTTTGGAGAGATTGAGAGAGAGGGAAAGATAGGGGGAGAGAGAGAGAGATAGAGAGAGAGAAAGAGAGAGAGAGAGAGGGGGGGGGGGAGAAGCAGATAAAGCGAGAAGCAGAGAGAGAGAGAGGGGGGAGAGATGGAGAGAGCAAGGAAGTGAGAGAGCGGGGAGAGAGAAAGAGCGAGAGGGAAGAGAGACAGAGGGGGAGAGAGTGATAAATAGAGAGAAAGAGCATGTGTGTGTGTGTGTGTGTGGAGAGAGAGAGAGAGAGAGAGAGAGAGAGAGAGAGAGAGAGAGAGAGAGAGAGAGGAGAGAGAGAGAGAGAGAGAGAGAGAGAGAGAGAGAGAGAGAGGGGGGGGGGAGTGAGGGAAAGATAAGTGTGTGCGGAGTTTGCATGTTCTCTCCCCGTGACCTGCGTGGGTTTTTTCCGGGCGTTCCTGTTTCCACCCACACTCCAGAGACGTGCGGGTTTGCAGGTTAATTAGCTTCTGGTAAAGATTGTAAATTGTCCCCCAGTGTGTGTGTGTGTGTGTGTGTGTGTGTAGGATAGTGCTAGTGTGCGGGGATCGCAGGTCGGCACCGACTCGTTGGGCCGAAGTGCGTTTCCGCGCTGTATCTCAAAACTAAACGAGGCTAAACTGTTTGAAGAACATATTTCAAACATTCAGTTGTCCACAAAGTGTAAAATATTTTTTTCATTTTATTTGGAAAGGCCACTAAAGAAAACGAAGAAAGAGTTGAGTCTAGGAGCAAAGAGGTCTTTCTGCAGTTGTTCAGGGCCCTGGTGAGACCACATCTGAAGTACTGTGTACAGTATTGGCCTGTTGGCCATCATAACAGAAGAGTTAGGTACAAGAGCAACGAGGTCCTTCTGCAGTTGTACAGGGTCTTGCTGAGACCACACCTGGAGTATTGCGTATAGTTTTGGTCTCCTAATCTGAGGAAGGACATTCTTGCCATAGAGGGAGTACAAAGAAGGTTCACCAGACTAATTCCTGGGATGTCAGGACTTTCATATGAAGAAAGACTGGATAGACTCGGTTTGTACTCGCTGGAATTTAGAAGATTGAGGGGGGGGGGGGGTCTTATAGAAACTTACGAAATTCTTAAGGGGTTGGACAGGCTAGATGCAGGAAGATTGTTACCGATGTTGGGGAAGTCCAGAACAAGGGGTCAAGGTTTAAGGATAAGGACCGAGATGAGGAAAACATTTCCCACACAGAGAGTGGCGAATCTCTGGAACTCTCTGCCACAAGAAGGTAGTTGAGGCCAGTTCATTGGCTAATTTAAGAGGGAGTTATATGTGGCCCTTGTGGCTAAAGGGGATCAGGGGGTATGGAGAGAAGGCAGGTACAGGATACTGAGTTGGATGATCAGCCATGATCATATTGAATGGCGGTGCAGGCTCGAAGGGCCGAATGGCCTCTACTCCTGCACCTATTTCTATGTTTCTATCTCTGTCTCCCTCTCCCTCTCTCTCTCCTCTCCTCTAACTTTATCTCTCCCTCTCTCCCTCCATCTCTCCTTCCCTCTCCCGCCATCACACAATTTATCACTTTTTCATTTAATTAATTCATTTCTCTCTCTCTCTCTTTCCCTCCCTCCCCCCACCTCTCCTCCTCCCTCTCATAGCCACACTCCTCCTCCCTCCCCCTCCATCTATCTCTCTCTTCCCCACTCCCTCTCTCTCCCTCCCATCTTTCGCTCGTTGTCTCCTCTCTCCTCCACTCTATCTCTCTGCCCTCCCCCTCCTCCCCTGCCCTCTATCTATCCCTCTCCCTCTCTCCCGTCTACCTTTCCCTTTCCCTCTCTCCTTTCTCTCTCTCCCTCTCTCTCCCTCACTCTCCTTCTCCTGAGAGAGAGAGGGAGAGAGGGAGGGAGAGGGAAGAGAGAGAGAGAGAGAGAGAAGAGAGAGAGAGAGAGAGAGAGGAGAGAGAGAGAGAGAGAGAGAGAGAGAGAGAGAGAGAGAGAGAGAGGAGAGAGAGAGAGAGAGAGAGAGAGAGAGAGAGAGAGAGGAGAGAGAGAGAGAGAGAGCAGAGAAGAGAGAGGTTTATGAGAGGTTGAGAGGGAGAGAGCAAGGGAGTGAGAGGGGGAGAGAGAGAGAAAGGAGAGAGAGAGAGAGAGAGAGAGAGAGAGAGAGAGAGAGAGAGAGAGAGAGAGAGAGAGAGAGAGAGAGAGAGAGAGAGAGAGAGAGAGAGAGAGAGAGAGAGAGAGAGAGAGAGAGAGGGGGGAGAGACAGATGATAAGACCCTCTCTGCTCGTGGCCCAGCGTGAGATGCCGCCTCACGGCGCCAGAGACCCGGGTTCCATCCCGATCACGGGAGCTTTGTGTGCGGAGTTTGCATGTTCTCTCCCGTGACCTGCGTGGGTTTTCTCCGGGCGTTCTGGTTTCCCCCCACACTCCAAAGAGTGCGGGTTTGCAGGTTAATTAGCTTCTGGTAAAGATTGTAAATTGCCCCTAGTGTATGTGTGTGTGTGTAGGGATAGTGTTAGTGTGCGGCGATCGTTGGTCTGCATCGACTCGGTGTCTGTTTCCGCGCTGTATCTCCAATACTAAACTGGACTAAACTGTTTGAAGAACATATTTCAAACATTCAGTTGTCCACAAAGTGTAAAATTTGTTTTCCATTTATTTGGAAATTACACTAAAGAAAACGGGGAGTTGAGTCTAGGAGCAAAGAGGTTCTTCTGCAGTTGTTCAGGGCCCTGCTGAGACCACACTGGAGTATTGTGTACAGTTTGGCCCGTTGGCCATCATAACAAGAAGAGTTGAGTCTAGGAGCAACGAGGTCCTTCTGCAGTTGTTCAGGGCCCTGGTGAGACCACACCCGGAGTATTGTTGTACAGTTTGGCCGTTGGCCATCATAACAAGAAGAGTTGAGTCTAGGAGCAAAGAGGTCCTTCTGCAGTTGTACAGGGCCCGCACACACGCAGGCCCTCACGCACGATCGCCACCAGTCTGATGTTAACTACCGATTGTATGGCGATAGACACAAATGCTGGAGTAACTCAGCGGGTGAGGCAGTTTCTATGGAGTGAAGGAAATAGGCAACGTTTCGGCCGAGCTCCTTCTTCAGACGCTGGGGTCAAACTTGCAAATCTGCACCGATAGTGAAATCGGCATTCCTTTAAAATTCATCCCTCGCTCTCTCTCTCCCCTCTCCTCTCTATCTTCCGTCCTCTCCCCTCTCTCCTTTCTCTCCCCTCTCCTCTCTATCTTTCGCGCTCTCCCCCTCTCCTTTCTCTCCCCTCTCCTCTCTATCTTCCCCTCCCTCTCTATCTTTCCGCTCTCCCTCTCTCCTTTCTCTCCCCCCTCTCCTCTCGATCTTTCCGCTCTCCCTCTCTCTCTCCCCTCCTCTTATCTTTCCGCTCTCCCTCTCTCCTTTTCCTCCCCCTCTCTCTATCTTTCCGCTCTCCCTCTCTCTTTCTCTCCCCTGTCCTCTCTATCTTTCCCCTCTCTTTTCTCTCTCCCCCCTCTCTCCTCTACACTATCTTTCCTGCTCCCTCTCTCCTTTCTCCATCACTCTTTCCTCCCTCCCACCTGCGCCCTCTCTTTCACTCAAATCCTATTTTTTCAACTCAATTTTATTTTTCTCTCTCTCCCTCCCCCCACCTTCCCTCCTCCTCCCGCAGATCGGGGGAACTTTTTTTCAGGTTTTTACTTTGCCGGAGATGTGATCAATATTTCGGATCACATTCTCCGGGCACTCTGCGACCTTCCATCGATGGAGCTGGAAAGCCTCGGACAGACGTGAGCCCACCGCGGGGCGTGGACTTAACATCGGAGCTGATCCCTTGCCTGGGGTCACGCCCAGATATACCATCAAGAGCTCGCAGTCTCGGGAGAGGCGAGTCCGTGAGCTCCAACGTCGTGGAAGGTACACCCCGACGCGAGGTTCGATCGCCCGGCGTGGGGAAGCTGACATCCCCCCGATGTGGGAGCTTGATCGCCTCGGCACGGAGGGACCAAAGGCCGCTGGTTACGGGAGTCAAAGTTCGTCCCGTCAACTGGGGCTCGAGGAAGAACAAGGGGAAGGACTAGAACTTTATTTTGTCTTCCATCACAGTGAGGAATGTGCAGGAGTCACTGTATGGACTTTCTCACCGCCAGGCCCCAGGTAGTCAAGATGGGAGTGAATACATCGGAGTCCCTCACCCTGAGCACAGGATCGCCCCAGGGTTGCGTCCTCAGCCCCCTATTGTACTCCCTGTACACACATGAATGTGTGGCTAGGTTCAGCTCCAATTCAATAATTAAGTTTGATGATGACACTGTGGGTGGTGGGCCTGATCTCAGGCAATGATGAGGGGCCTACCGGGAGGATGTGGCTGATCTAGCACTCTGGTGCCAGGAAACAGCTTCCTCTTGAACATCAAAAAAAACGAAGGAGCTGATCATGGACTTTACGAGGGCACATCATTGGAGGACGTACACCCCATTGAGGATAAATGGGGATCCTGTGGGTAGGGTGAACTGTTTTAAAATATCTGGGGAGTCCACATCTCAGAGGATATGACATGGGCACACACGCCTCAGCACTCCTGAGTAAGGCAAGGCAAGCGCCTTTACCACCTCAGGCAATTGAGGAAATTCAGAGTGTCTCCTCGAGGATCCTCCCAGTGCTTCTAGCACGGCGGTGGAAAGCATCTTGTCCGGGAACATTACCATCTGTTTTCGCAATTGCTCTGCCAAGGACAAGAAGGCTCTGCAGAGAGTAGTGTGTGCGGCCGAACGCACTATGGGAACTTCACTCACCCCCCTGCAGGAACTATACAACAGGAGGTGCAACTCCAGAGCAAATAAAATCATGGGACACCCCTTCCACCCCTGCAAAGGACTGTTCCAGCTGCTACGGTCAGGCAAACGCCTCCGTTGCCATCCGGTGAGAACGGAGGAGTTGAGAAGGAGTTTCTTCCGAGAGGCAAATTCGGACTGTAAACGCCTATCTCACCAGGGACTAACTCTACAGACGTTTTTCCTTCCATTATTTATTATGTAAAATAATATGTGTGTTATGATTGTGTTTATATAATGTGTTTGGTTGTTTTGTTCTTTGCCTTTTGCACAAAAGTCTGCGAGCATTGCCACTTTCATTTCTACCTGCTCATCTTGTATGTGACAAATAAACTTGACTTGGCTGTTGCAGTCTTCAGGCTCCTGTACCTGGGCT